>CP125974.1:81574666-81899920 GCA_030063025.1 Avena longiglumis
AAGACCACGGACACCATACCGCAAGATCGCCCCGAACCAAGACCGGATCCGGATGTCAAGGTCTTCTTCACGGATGCGAAGTCCGGGATCAACCCCTGCAAGATCGCTCTCTCGACGCCAAGTGCTGCGCCCAGAAAAACCGACGACATGCCGACGCATTTACCCTTTGCAGTGAGCAAGTCCTTCCCTCCCGGACGCTAAGCGTGCTGTAGACCTGTCGGATTCGATTATCGGATACGGGACCTGTGGAACCCCGAACCGTGTGGACGCAAAGATCGCCACGAGAACGACGACTTTAGCACTTCACCCCGGCCAGGACCGACTCGACGGGCGCTGACCTCGACAAGAGCTTCACCACGGCTAAGACCGGACTAACATGGTCAATTAATCACCGCTGGATACGATAAGATCCACCTCCTAGTAATCCGAACGATCCCGGAGTCCGAGAACGCTTTCTCACGAACCCCCTCGGACCCCGAGACCAACTCCGAACTCCCTGAACCCCAAGACCGCCGAGACCCTCAATGTGTGACCCTTTCTCGAAACCCTCCCTATTTCATAAAAGTAATAACAACTTGTTGCATATTAAATTGCCATACTTGTATGCCGATATTTGTGTGGTTTGGGGGCCTATGCCCATTCACCTAATAATTGAAATATGGGGCTCCATATATGGGCAAATCTAGTCTCATATTGGCCTTCATATATCTGTATAGCGTAACCCGGTACTATCAGTTCTAGCCTTTGTTAAACAACATTCAAAATGTGGGTATCCAAATAATGAACCCACCTAAATAATTGTTCTGGACCCCGTTCCTACTTAATCAATTTAATTACATTGCACCTTTCGCCATGCCATACAAGATACATGCATCATGCCGATCTTCATTGCCAGTATTAGACAATATTGCATCCGTGTTTCTTCTAGTGTTTGCTTCTTCATGGATAAGGCCGTTGAGTTGATGTGAGTCACCATCTTCTGATGAACCTTCGATACGCCAATGTTTCAGCATCTCCCTTTCTACCCATCTTTTACTTTTATAGTATTTATTCCTCCCGTTGATCTATTGCTATCCGTTGCGATCTTTCAGTTTTTCCGCACTCCGATATCCTTGGTAAATATATATTGCCTTGGACACACCCTATTACCTGTTGTTTATGTAGATAGTTGAGACCATGCTGTCAGAAGTCGCTTGCTTCAGCCGAAGTGTCGCTGTTGCGGTTGTCAAGTGCCACAGCTTCGTTGAAGCCTCGTCAGATGTCGAAATGATGGAGATGATCATAGCTTTACTTACTGCTCACTTCTAATTCCTGCTTAACAACTAAAATTGAAGTAAAGGTGAGGCATCGTGGGTGATAGAAAATATTTGGTTTCCGGACGCCTACTCTGCGGTCCCAGAGACCCCGTAGTACTTCTGATACCGTTTCCTTGATTTATCACGCTATCCACATCCGGAGGTATATGGGACCCCCTAGCCAGAGCTTGATTCATCAGTATTTCTTGGGGCCACAAACTAGTTTGAGGTTTTATTTACTTATCCTCGTACTTATGTATTTAAATTCAGTGCGCATGAGCAGCACACTGCATCGCTGTAGGGAATTCATGCAACTGCATTTGATGCTGTATCGACAAGCCCAGGCTTTGCGGTTCCTAGGTCGCCATGTACCGCCCCACAAACCTTGAGTCCGCTCCCTTTGAGCTAGCTTACTTCGGCTATGGTTAGATCACAAGGGGTGGCCCCTAAATATTTCTCAACTCGTGATTGTTCAACGGAAAGCCTCATGTTTTGATTTGGTTTTTCCGAGGTTGATCGAGCGTGCAGGTGTTATTGTGCAGCACCGCCGGTAAAACTTTCTCTCGAAAAGCCGTGTCCGCTGGATATGGACGATTTGGAGCACAAGATTCTCGATCACAGACAAGCATAACTAAAGTTTATTGCTATAAATTTGACTTTATAATGACTAGTAATCAGCTTCACTATAATGGAATGGTTAAATAATACCCACAATTGCTTGTTTGAGTTGTCGCTTGCACCATTGTACCGACTAGTAAGTATTGCAACTACAACGGAATGGCTGAATAAAAGTACCAACAACCGGCCGGGTTTCGGTTATCTCATGCTAATTGTATCTCGATTAGTAAGTCGCAACTATAACGGAATGGTTAACTAAAAGTGCCCACTGCCTATTTTATCGATGATTATCTAAACCCGACTAGTAATTGTCGCAACGATAATCGAATAAATAAACCGCCAACCGTGGTGAGTTCCTGCTGACTTCCTCGCTTGGTCTCGAGGGGAAACGCCAGATGGGTTTGTTTCACGGTAGAATCAAGTCTTGATCCCAAGTAGGTCCTTCTCATCCTCTCATTGACGCCAGTACGAGTCTCTATAGGTTGTTTAGTGTATGTCGCCGCTTCGGCCCATTACCATACCTGTAGCGAGGACCGGCCGATTCTAGACTCGCTGCATCGGCCTCTCTGATCGACGATCCTTCTTTTTCCTTTGCCCTTTGTCGGCACCCTTTTGTTTAAGCAGTGTGAGATCGACGCCGTTAGCAAGGTTACCTTCCGCTTGGCCCGCAGGGTTATGGACGCCATTGGTTATTCTTCAGGCTCTTAGCCCCATTTGCATCTTGTCCTAGCTCTGACGCCTATCATTCTCAAGGTGATTTGGATCTTTGTACCATATATTCGTATTCTTGACTCATGGAGTCGCTGTTATATATATCTGCTCTGTGGGGTCCCATCGAGGACCGTCAAGGTGTAATGTTATTACTGCTTTCCACCCGCACTAAAGTGCTCGGTGGGCACCTTTGAATCGCTATGGTTTTAATTTTCACTGAAACTTGCATAGGTACGATTCTCGAGGGTGTTACAAGATGACACAACTTGGTTGGTGAGCGCCTTAATTATGTGCAGACACATGCGTAAGCTACACAATGTTCCTAAAGATCATCTTAACCTCTCCTCCTCCACACTTCTAGCTCCTACCGCTTATAACCTTACACTTGACTTAGTAGAGTGCAAAGCCTTCGACAAGCACTCCAAAGATAGAGAAGAAAGTAAATACCCGGTTTAAGCACTCCATTCTCAAGTGGCAAGGCAGGGCAGGGCAAAAGCAAAGGGCCTCTTGAGGAGAGGTTTGGTCTCGCTTAGGAGACGCCAGATGACTCAAAGCTGGTCCGGCACAACTTCGCATAATCGCAGATAGAAACCTTGTGCACCTATGTCGACGATACAATATGTGATACCCGAGGATCCATCCGTGAAGGTGCTTCATCGAAAGTGTTCTTCTCCTTTTGCCGTATGCATCCAAGCTTACTTAGCTTGTCGCCCAAAGTGATATGTAGACGGTAGATTTTTCTAATCGCAAGTGCTAAGGGTCGAGATCTCACCGCCATTGGTCAAGACGGCAACAATCGATTGTCCCACCGTGACGTGACGGCTTTCGTGGAGGGCTAAAACACTGAAAGTTGGACATGGTTCTTCAGCAAATTTCAAAATAGCAGCTTGTCAAAGATGTCTAACAAAAAATCATTCCCAATGTGTGCATCATTCATGAGAAAATGCAGCAAGCATCAATACTGCATCAAATGCAAGAGCAACCGACACAGTCAGTGACGGGAAGAGCGTGTACCCCACCTCGGTTTCGACATGCAAAGTCCGATGGTGCATGCGCCCATTTGGGTGCTACAATTTCTTCTCACGCTCGTAAAACAAGAACCTCATGAATCTATTCAAAAAATTGTGCAAGCAGAAAGTAACTGAAGAATGGAAGCACGATTCACACGTGCAAAGCCTCGATGAATTTACTCAAAACATGTGGGAGGTGCAAGGAAAGCTATGCAAAACGCACCGTAGCTGCACATCAAGCAGTAGTAGCCGCACATCAAGTTATTGAGCTGCCCTCAGTGGAGGAAGATCCTCAGAGGGCTTGTGGACTTGCCCTGGATTTGATCCACTGGTACAAGGAGGCTCCAAGGCCTTTATGAATGACTTCCAACAAAGGGATAGAGCACCTGAGCCTTGGAGAGGTGGTCTTTACATTACGACATTATTGACACATGGAGCTAGGTATGCAGGTGTCATGACTACAAACCTAGATGAGTCATATAACTTTGTCCTGCAGAGGTAATGGTAACAGGCACTTCTCACGATGTACCATAGTCGAAGGTATTCAGATGGCACGATTTCTCATATTTTAGAACTAGTATTTATTGTGGTGCCTTCCCGATGCATATCATGAACAATCCAACACCCGCTTTTGTGGAAAAGGTTATGAGGTACATGGATAAGAAGATGGCGGAAGTGTATGTCACACACTCGCCGTGTGCAGGTAATGAGGATGTAAGGTTTGAGGTGCGGCTAGCCACCCCAGCAAGTTTAAAAGTGTGGTAATGAACTTAGAACCATGAGGTGAAGATCGAATCAATGAGCAATGGCTTCAACTGAGTGCACTCCGCAGAAATCAAAGTTGCAAAGTTGCTTCACTCCGCTTTTGCTCATGTGCTTGTCGCTTGTCATTTGCTAGCCTAGGGTCGGACGCCATCGTCAGGTTCTCCTACCACTCCGAAAAGAATCTGTGGGTCACATTACTGGACTGGTAGATGTCAGATTTAGTAATGGGTAATTTCAACACCGTGAACCTCCGGTGAAAGGGCAGGCACATCCCACACCCCGGCTGTAATACGCGTCACAGGCAGGCGCACGCCATTTCAAAGGTAGACGATCCGAATGACATGGATTTAATCGTAGTTTATGCCCAACTCTCCGATAAAGCTAAAGGTTTTCTATGCAATGAATTTGGTCACAGGTGGATACCATTGTCCCACTTTTCGCAAGATAATAAAGGGCACACCACAAATATATCAACGCTGAGACGGGTGCGCGAGGCTCAAGAGGTAGAGGACGCGGGTAGTGAAACTATGTGGCTAACTATGTTTTATGTTGTAATATGTGGCTAACTATGTTTTAATGCTGTAGCTATATGTATAAATTCATGTTTTATGTTGTAATATGTATGCTAACTATGTTTCATGTTGTAATATGCAAATGCTTATGTTAATTTTTAAATTGTTCGTAAAATGGCGCAGAAGATACATGGTATTCGCTTCGATCCGTACATACTGAGGCAAGAAGCATCGGGCTAGAATTTTGGAGGATGACCCCACTCACTTGAGCCTTTGGTCACTCGCAGACACCGAATGTTAATCGAGGATACACCCCGCTTGGGTTCCTTAGTAGTACCCATTTAATCAAGAATTATATGAGTATTTTTGGGTTATGGATACATGATTGATCACGCTTTTGTTCATGCAGTGTTGAAGTGGGCTGGGCTTTTACCTTTGTTCGCTTGGTTGAGGGCAATCGCAGACTTACACGCCTACTATATGACCATGCTGTCATACATGCTCGGGTCGGATCGCTGGAGGCCCGAGACCCACACTTTCACTTTCACTGGGAGAGATGGCTCCCCTACTCGTGATTTGTCATGCTCCTCTGGGACTCTCCTTTTGCTGGATGACAGCCCATTGACCGCCAACAGTAATTCAACTGTGGAACAGATATGGCACAAAGGATTCCAGAGTATTACTAGACCATTGAGTATGAAGAACACGGCCCAAGTTCGATCAAGGGTTACTAGGATGTCGTGTGTTTGTTAACTTTTTCATCTGCTTACACATCATTATTGTCACTTATCAACCATATTTCATTAATGCGCATCCAACAATTTAAATGAAGTTATCCAGAGACTCAGCTTGATGAGGCACAAATCACTCGGTCCTTGGAGGCATACATACTTTGGCTTCTGTAAGGTGATGTTCAACGAGAACCATGTCACCACTATCACTGTCGCTACATCCCTATCGCATTGGAGATCACCAATGCAACTAGCGCCTTGACATGATTATGCAGAGGAGTTGGGGTTCTCCGCGGTCTTAGCGGCCCACGCAACGAGGTATGTGCAAAGGGTTGCCAACGGAGGGCGCCAAGTCAGGCCTCGCTTGATGCCCACTGCTCAGCTTTGTGCTTTGGTCCGGAGCTGTTTCTCTCACGGCCGGACGTTATGGTTGAGACGCCTACCCTACAGCTACTTTGGCACTCCGATCGGACTGCTGGATCCAGATCCGCACCACATTGACTTGCCTACTTTTCGCTAGTTTGGACACACGCTGTATGTGCAAAGTTACTTGTTACATCTATTATTTAGTTGACATAACCTATGCATGGAGCTAACAAATTATTATTCACAGAGACACTTTTCTCACAATCAGTGAGGGGGTTTACCCAAGACCGTCTGAAGCAGCTTTGACGATCAAGCGTAGTTCGGTGATGTGGGAGCCCCACGGGTAATGAAGCTGTCATCGCTACATTCTGTGAGGGATGGGGACGCTGACAAATGTCTTTACTTATATGCGCCAGGACGAGACAGCTCACAAAATCAAGATCATCTTCGACATGCAGTAGAGGAGATGAGCCTACATAGAGTAACGAGGCGCTTGGTCTTCGCCAGCTTATCCTCGCCCCACGGAGAGCCATTCCTTCAAGTATACACGATATGTTTCATTTATTAATATTACTTCCATATTAATATGTTTTATTGACATGACACTCAACCATGTTAAATGTTAGTCACGGTCGTCGAGGAAGGAAGTAAAAGACCGCCACGGGTTGGCTACATAGGGTTGGGGTGTACGCTCAAGAGTGACATCGGCTACAACCCGAGTCCTGGGACCCGAACCACGGCTTGACATGGAAGAGTTCAACAGTACTTGATAGCTGCTACATGAGCGCCACGACCATCACGCATCACGCAGTTAATCTCACCTAGAGGAGATCGCGCCGCTACTTGGGATAGTTATCCCGAGCTACCGACCGGCAGCGCAGACAACACGCCAGATGTTCTTCATCTAATGTACCTATTTATTACATAGTTTTCCATCTATATATGGCGAACTCAGTCATTTCTCTGCAGTGCACAAATTGTTAGTCGATCTTGAGACGGAGAGTGCCGAGTACAGACGCTTCTCTTTCGTCTGACCCCTACTTATTCACCGGGCAGACTGTGGAGACATGGCTGAGTCAGCTCGAGGAGAAGATATGGCGATTCACGGGTTATCACGCACCCTTCTTCGGACATTGCTCACCACCCGCACCATCAAGGTTCCTCCGGCGCTGCCTCGACGCACCACCAAAGAACAACAACAAGAGCCCACCCTCGCTTCTACGACAGTTCCCCGTCTACCACGGCTTACACCACGACGGCCCGAGACCTCCTCCTGCATCAGTCGGAGGTTCTGACTCGGCATCGCCAGCCTTATTTCGATCACAGAAAAGAGCAGCCACCTTTGCACGATGGAGGTTCGCTAAAGACCAGCAAAGGGAGCCTTGGGGTCACCATCCCATGCCAAACCACGGTTTCTTATATGACCACAAATGCCTGGCTGTGGTATGTGTCTTACAAGATAAGCGCCGAGGCTCACCATGTCAAGTTCTTTACATACTTTGTTTTTATGTGCAGAGCATTCTAATGTAGGGTCTATGCCCGGCTATCTTCGTGTCCGGATCCGCCGATCAATCGACGCTGATCATAGTTCTTAGGATTTCATGACGCAGCAGCAGCTATTGAACATTTTCGTAATTCTCGCACCCGTGACCCCACACATGAGACTCAAGACGATGAGCACGGGTCGGTGATTCCTCCTCGACAAAGTTCGTCACCACGTGTAAGCATCTATTCATCGCCTAACCCACCACACCCGAAAGGCCGTCACAAGATTTCCACATCAGGAGACATATATTTATCTATGTATGAGACATATATTTATCTATGTATGAGACATATATTTATCTATGTATGAGACATGTCTATCTATGCATGAGACATCTACTTATGTATGAGACATATATCTACCTATATATGAGACATCATTCTATCATTTCACGATTTTTATTGCAATACAAGCTTATAACTTGCAAATACCAGCTCAACATAACTTATGTACATAAATAAGAGTCCTATCAATCCCTAGCATGATGCCTTTCCCTTTCCCTTCGATGATGCCTCGCCTTTCCCTTGACGATCCTCGTGACTTGCTCTTCTTGGCCCGCTTCTTTCTTCTTTCTCTCCCGCCTCTTGTCCCACTCAGCTCGCTTTGCTTCCAACGTGGTATGATGAAGATATCATCCTCATCTTCACTCTCTTCTATGCAGCCCCACGTACAACCCGCTCTCGTCATGTCACCTTGACTCTTCTTGGCTCGCTTTTCTTTCTTCTTCCCCGCCTTGTCCCACCTACCTTTTGCCTTGCTTCCAACGGGTGGCGTGATGAAGATATCATCCTCATCTTCGCCATCTTCTATCTTCTATCCAGACCAAGGTGCATTAGCCACCTCCATCATGCGAGCTTCACTCTTGAAGGTGAGCTTGTCCCACCTTGCCTTGATCCCCGAGAAGCTCGCTCCAGACCTGATTTGGGGGTCTTCGCCCATCCTCTTAGATAAAGTGACTTACCAAGTGTAACGAGAGCATCATGCTCGATACCAACGATCCTGGGCCTTTGGTTTATCGCTTATCTCAACAGCAACGATTCCGCTAGAAGAAAATCCCAATGGACATATCTACAGCCGTGGAGACCGGCTGGTCATAGTGGGGAGAGGAGGAGGAAATGAGAGAAGAGGAGGAAGAGAAGAACTGTAAGGATACATCAAGGTTCTGTCTGGATTTATAGAGGCACCAAGCTTAATAGGGCGGGAAAAAGGCGGAAGTAGTGGGCGGGAAAAAAGGGCGGAAAAAAGGGCGGGAAGTAGTGGCGGAACAAAGGGAGAGAAGTATCATGGAAAAAATCGCTGATGGCGGAAAAAATCGCTAAGCGCCAAGGATCGAAAAAACAGCGGAGAAGATTAGGCCGCATTGATCATGCAGGATTTTGTTAGGGTGACGATTAGGCATCGAGCCCAGGTCCGCCGACAGACTAATCGCCGTAAGTGCCGATTGCCACCGCTGTGCCCCGCCGAATGCATGTAAGTAACATCAAGAGTGAAAGACATGCACGGGCCAGGCTCGCCGATTGGCCCAAATGGCTTGCCTCGCCGACAAAGCACTAGATCCGGAATTTCAAAAACGCATAATAGAACTCAAATTAAATAATTAATTCAGACATTTAAAAAAATCGTGAAGACCGACAAATCTTAACGAAGTTCAACTCGTGGTTGATGTAGACGATCTCTTGCCGATCTCAAGATCGAGAGGAAGTCCTAGCCGCAAATCGCCAGCCGATCCGTGTCGCACACACGCTCGAGGCACCGAGGAACCTCCGCCTCGCCCAAATGATGCAATGGAAGCACAACTCTTTCTTGCCGAATTGCCACCGGAACATGTATCTCGCTAGTCCGAGACCATGGGGATAAATTCTAGAGGGGGGAGAGAGATCCTTCACGAGGAGGTGGAGAGACAAGTGAGGAGGGGGGATCCTTTATAGGAGGAGGGGGCACCCAAGGGTTGGTCACGCATGGGGCTGCCCTCCTCCTTCATTCATGTGGGTGGACACTCCACTCACAAAATGCCCTTTAAAATCCCTCCACTCAAAAGTCCACTCAAATTCCCATTAAATTTCCACCAAATTTAATGCAAACTCTCATTAAATAAAACTCTTTATTTTATTCAGAATTTTGTCAATTACTTTAATGACAAACATTCACAAAGAACCTCTGCTAGAATTCTATTTCACATGCATAACCACTTTATGCAATTTCACCAAAACCTCGTTTCTGCAGATCTAGTGAAATAAATTCGCGCTTGTTCATTCTTTTCTCGCATAAAACATTTGCTCCAATTGGATGTCGAGTTCTTATGTGTCACCCTACCTTCGTGAATAATGCGACATGATAGAGACCCTCTCGGATCAATAATCGAAGCGGATCCGAGACCCATACGACCCCACACATTCAACGATGACTTTCTTGTGATCGTCAACCTTTTACGCTTAGTATCTTAATCCCTTTGTTTCACGACATATTACATGTCCGAGATTCATCATCCAGATTCCATACCTAGTTTGATCTCGCTATCGACATGCACTCTTTTCGCTCCCGTGATATAACATTCTAGTGATCAAATCACTTGCTTGCAAGCTAATCAATGTGATATCACCGAGAGGGCCCAGAGTATATCTATCCACATCGGGATGAACAAATTCCACTCTCGATCCATGAGCCTCAACATAACACTTTATTAGTTCCGAATCCATCTTTATAATCACCGTTACGGTGTGACGCTTGATGTTATCAAGAAACTCTTCCTGTTAGTGATCGACATGATCTCATGGTCTAAGGATTAGGATCACTGTAAGTTGTTATAGCAATATAAACTCAATGACTTTGATCGTAATGCTATACTTGATGAATGTTCATCACACCATTACACTAATGTTGTGATCCCGCTATTAACAACATCCAATGTCCATGATCGTGAAACCTTGATCATCTTGTTAATCAACGAGCTAGTTTATGAGAGAGGCATAACTAGGAACTTTCTCGCTTGTTTATTAAACACACATGTATTAACGCTACGTATTAATACAATTATAGCATGCAAAATAAACATCTATCATATACTTGGAATACACATAATAAACACTTTATCATTGCCTCTCGTGGCATATTCCCTTCCTCCCACTTGCACTAGAGACAATAATCTAGTTACATAGTGATAAATCTAACACCCATTGAGTTCGTGTTGATCATGTTTTGCTCTAGGGAGAGTTTTAGTCAACGTCTCGCTACATTGAGATCCGTATGTACTTTTACAATTCTTATATCTCCATCCTGACATGCTCAAGGATGGAGGAAACCGCGCTAATATGCTTGGAATGCTTTTGATACCTTGCTCTTTGGCATTGGCAATGGCACCATTGTTGTCACAATAGATCACCATTGGGTCCAACGCTGCTTGCCACCACTCCTAGTTCGGATATTAACTCCTTCATCCAAATCGCTTCGAGCCGCTCAAGCAAAGAACATATTCGCCTCCGTTGTCGATCCCGCTACCACAGTTGTTTGAGCTCCTCCAACAAACCGCCCGCCGCCATTCATGAGAAATAATGATCCGGATTGAGACTTAGAGTCATCCGGATCGTGTCAAAGCTAGCCGACATAACACTTAGCTTATTTAGCTCTTCTTCACCTCCAGATACAAGAAACATATCCTTAGTTCTTCGTAAGTACTTAAGGATATTCTTGACCGCTATCCAGTTGTTCAACTCGATCCGATTGGTACCTACTATTCAAACTAATAGCATGTGCCACATCCGGTCTTGTACATAGCATGGCATACATTATAGAGCCTATGGTGAAGCATAGGGACTTTGTCCATTATCTCTTTCTTCCGCGTCGGACTTTGAGTCTTAATCAATGTCTTTCCTTGCAACATAGGTAAGAACCCTTCTTACTTCCATTCCATTTTAAACTTCTTTAAAATCTTATCAAGCTATGTACTTTGTGATAGCCCTATTAGGCCTAGATCTATCTCTATAGATCTTTATGCCTAATATGTATGACGCTCACCTAGGTCCTTCATTAAAAATTTGTCATTAGATAACTTTAACATCGCTTAAAAGATCTATATCATATCCCATCAATAATATGTCATCCACATATAATATCGTAAATGCCACATTGCTCCCACTCACTTTCTTGTAAATACAAGCTTCTCCATAAGTTTGACAAATCCAAACTCTTTGATCACCTCATCAAAGCGAGATTCCAACTGCGGATGCTTGCTTCAATCCATAGATGGATCAAGCTTGCACACCTTGTTAGCATCATTAGGATCGACAAAACCCTTTAGTTGTATCATATACAACTCTTCTTCAATATTACCATTGAGAAACGCGGTTTTGACATCCATCCGCCATATCTCATAATCGAAATATGCAAAGAATTGCTAACATAATCCTAATCGACTTTAGCATCGCCACGGAGAGAAAGTCTCATCGTATTCAACTCCTTGAATTTGTCGAAACCCTCATGCATAAGTCGAGCTTTATAGACGGTCACATTACCATCAAGATCGTTTTCCTTTGAAAATCCATTTGTTCTCCACGGCCTTTCTGGTCGTGAGGTAATTCCACCAAGTTCCAAACTTGATTTTCATACATGGATTCCATCTCGATTTTATGGCTTCTAACCATTTGTTGAATCCGGCTCATCATCGCTTCTTCATACGCCGCAGGTCATCATTTTCATCAACCATGAAATTCATGACAGATTTCCGCATGTACCGGAGCCGCACGCCATTCTGTTTGACTCGCGAGGTTCGAGTACTCTCTTCGGAGTTTCATGATCATTATCATTAGTTCCTCTTCACTGTGGAGGCAACTCCTAACAACTTCCGCGCAAGGCTACTCGCCATACTTTGAAGAGAAGGTTCCACAACCTTCGAAGTTCTACCTTCCGACTACTTACACCTTTCGAGAAACTCTTTCTCTAGAAAGGATCCATTCTGGCAACAAAAACCTTGCCTCGGATTCGTGATAGAAGGAATACCCAATAGTTTCTTTAGGGTATCCTATGAAGACGATTTTCCGCTTTGGGTTCGAGTTTATCCGTTGAAGTTTCTTCACATAAACATCGCATCCCCAAACTTTAAGAATGAGAGCTTAGGTTTGTTTCAAACCACAATTCATACTTGTCTTTTCAACGGATTTAGATGGTGCCCGATTTAAAGTGAATGCAGCAGCTTCTAGTGCATAACCCCAAAATGACAACGGCAAGTCCGCAGAGACATCATAGATCGAACCATATCTAATAAAGTACGACATGACGCTCCGACACACCATTTCATTTGTGGTGTTCGCAGTGTGAGTTGTGAAACAATTCCACACTCTTTCATGTGAGTGCTAAACTCGTAACTTAGATACTCACACCACCTCGGACCGTAGAAATTTGATCTTTCTATTACGATGATTTTCCACTTCATTCGAAATTCCTTGAACTTTTCAAAGGTTTCACTTGTGTTTCATCAAGTAGATATAACCGTATCTACTCAAATCATCCGTGAAAGTAACAAAATAACGATATCCACCTCAAGGCCGACACACTCATTGGACCACATACATCGAATGTATGATTTCCAATGAATCCGCCTGCTCCATTGAACCTAAAACGGCGTTCTAGTCATCTTGCCCATAAGGCATGGCTCACATGTATCAAATGATTCATAATCAAGTGATTCCAAAAGTCCATCCGAATGGAGCTTCTTCATGCTTAACGCCAATATGACCTAGACGGCGATTACATATATGCGGATATATCATCATTAAGTTTAATCCTTTTAGCATCAACATTATGAATATGTGTAACATTATCATCGAGATCTAATAGAAATAAACCATTCATCATTGGTGCATGACCATAAAAGATTTCATTCATATAAATGGAACAACCATTGTTCTCGGATTTAAATGAATAACCACTTCGCATCAAACACGATCCAGATACAATGTTCATGCTCAGTGCAGGCACCAGATAACATTTATTCAAGTTTATAACTAATCCCGACGGTAAGTGGAGAGGCAGCGTTCCGACGGCGATCACATCAACGCTTGATCCATTGCCGACATGCATCTTGACCTCACCCCTTTCTAGCGGTCGCTTGTTTCGCAGCCCTTGATTCGAGTTACAAATATTAGCAACTGAACCGGTATCAAATACCTGTGTGCTCTGCGAGCACTAGTCAAGTACACATCAATAACATGTATATCATATATACCTTTGTTTGCCTTGCCGCCTTCTTGTCCGCCAGATACTTGGGGCGCTTGCGCCCAAAGGCTATCCCTTACAATAGTAGCACTGAATCGACTTAGGTCCAACTCGGGTTTCTTTCAGCGACAACGGGCTTGCCGCCTTACTTCCTTCCGCTTTTCCTTCTTGTCTTTCTTGAAACAGTGTTCCTATTGATCATCAACACTTGATGTTCCTTTTGATCTCCACTGCAGTTTTAAGCATTGATGTAAGCTCGGGAGAGACTTCTTCATGCCTTGCATATTATAGTTCATCACGAAGCTCTTATAGCTAGGTGGCGTAGATTGCAGTAACACGATGGATGCCTAAGTCAATGGGAATCGATATTCCCAAGGACACAAGCTTATCGGCGAACCCGACATCTTGAGTACATGCTCACTAACGGAGTGCGTTTCTTCCATCATGCACTAAAGAACTTTTCCAAGGCTTGTAGCTCTCTACAGAAGCATGTGTGTCAAAAATCATTTTCAACTCACCCATTGTATCAAATGCATTGCCGTTTTCAAAATGCTTTCGAAGTTCCGGCTCTAGCCCATACAATATGCCGCAATGAACTAAGTTGTGGTCATCCTGACGAGTCTGATAGACATTCTTCTCCTCGTCAGGGGCATCATCAAAAGGTGGGGGGCCTAACGGCGCTTCTATCACATATTGCTTTTGTGTAGGGAGAATCCTCAAATTCATGGCCCATTCGGTAAAGTTGCTACCGTTCGTTGCTAGTTTCTCTTTCTCCATGAACACATTGAAATTAAAAGCAGGTGGTGCCATCTACAACAGAATTTGTAAAGTTTAGACTAAGTGTATGATAGATTGAGTTCAACTAATCTATATTACGAATGAACTCTCACTCAAAAAAGACATCCCTCGTGCCTTTTTGGTGATTACATGAACCAAATCCACTACACCAAGTCCGATAATCACGTGAGTCGGTATAGCTTCAAAGGCGAGCATCAAATGGGCATCATATCAACTATATGACTCATGCTTAACCTTTCGTCCGTGTTCTCGAGGCCATGTCCGCATATGCTAGGCTCGCCAAGTTAGAACCTTAGTATTCATGTGTAATCGCTTTTACACCAAATATGGTCGTGGATCCAAGAACACCCGATCATCACGTGATGTCTTGGAGCGACGAAAACATAATCGGTGCATACTAAAGGAAGAACACATTCTTATCTTGATATTTAAATGAGGGATCATCTTATTATGCTAACAAAGCGCTAAACAAGCAATATAAGATGCTATCAAACATCATATGTTTATTAGTGAAATTATATGGTTCCCGCAGATGATCTCTATCATGTGCATCGTGGTATGATCACTATCATACCTATATGTGTAAATCCAAGGTCTATGGATTTTACACGCTATGTGTGTTATAAGAGTATCATCTCATACTTCTACTTACAACACTACCATATCATATAACTAGCCCAAAGAACAATCTAAACTAGACGCCTAATTTATCCATTGCAAGTTTTCCGTGGCTTAGGGCTTCGAGATAGAACCGTTTACCTATTTAACATGAACCACAACGAGGATAATCAAATTGTTGACAACTCGCTTGCAAAATAGATATTGACTATAGTAGGAGAGACACCACTATCCACTTATGCAAACTAGTTGCATGTCAAGCGTGAACAGGTCTCATGTGCGAGGACATGTAAAGTTTGTCCGGCCGCTTCATCCCACTATGCCACCAATATCCAAAATTACAACAAAGGAGCAACAACATGATCATCATCGCCCACATACTCATATGTGTACTACCTGTAAAGTATCTACGCATAGATCCGGCTCGATACACCGTAGGGTTCGCAGATAGAAACCAAAAATTTCCTACGATGTGAACTATATACCAAGATCTATCTACTAGATACAAACAACCAAGGGATGTATATCCAGAGAGAACATACCCTTGAAGACCGACAAAGCTTAACGAGTTCAACTCGTGGTTGATGTAGACGATCTCTTGCCGATCTCAAGATCGAGAGGAAGTCCTAGCGCCGCAAATCAGCCGCATCCGTGCTCGCACACACGTTCGAGGAACCGAGCAACCTCCGCCTCCTCGCTCCAGCGATGCAGCGGAAGCACAACTCTTTCTTGCCGAATAGCCACCGGGAACATGTATCTCGCTAGTCCGAGACCATGGGGGATAAATTCTAGAGGGGGAGAGAGATCCTTCACGATGAGGTGTGAGAGACAAGTGAGGAGGGGGGATCCTTTTATAGGAGGAGGGGGGCACCCAAGGGGTTGGCCGCCGGCCATGGGGGCTGCCCCCTCCCCTCCTTCATTCATGTGGGTGGATACTCCACTCACAAAATGCCCTTTAAAATACCTCCACTCAAAAGTCCACTCAAATTCCCATTAAATTTCCACCAAATTTAATGCAAACTCTCATTAAATAAAACTATTTTATTTTATTCAGAATTTTGTCAATTACTTTAATGACAAACATTCCCAAATAACCCCTTGCTAGAATTATATTTCACATGCATAACCACTTTATGCAATTTCACCCGAAAACCTATTTCGGTATCTAGTGAAATAAATTCCTGCGCTTGTTCATTCTTTCGGCATGAAACATTTGTTCCAATTGGATGTCGGTGTCTCTTAAGTGTGTCACCCTATGGTTCGTGAATAATGCGGAGATGATCGAGACCCCTCTCGGATCAATAATCAGAAGCGGGATCTGGAGACCCATACCGACTCCCACACATTCAACGATGAATTTCTTGTGATCGTCGGAACCTTTTACGCTAGTATCTTAATCCCTTTGTTTCACGATACATTACATGTCCGAGATTCGATCATCGGTATATCCATACCTAGTTTGATCTCGTTACCGACATGCACTCTTTTCTCGTTCCTGTGATATAACATTCTAGTGATCAAATCACTTGCTTGCAAGCTAATCAATGTGATATCACCGAGAGGGCCCAGAGTATATCTATCCGTCATCGGGATGAACAAATTCCACTCTCGATCCATGAGCCTCAACATAACACTTTATTAGTTCTGAATCCATCTTTATAATCACCCTATTACGGTGTGACGCTTGATGTTATCAAGAAACTCTTCCGTGTTAGTGATTGACATGATCTCATGGTCTAAGGATTAGGATCACTGTAAGTTGTTATAGCAATATAAACTCAATGACTTTGATCGTAATGCTATACTTGGATGAATGTTCATCACACCATTACACTAATGTTGTGATCCCGTTATTAACAACATCCAATGTCCATGATCGAAACCTTGATCATCTTGTTAATCAACGAGCTAGTTTATGAGAGAGGCATAACTAGGAACTTTCGCTTGTTTATTAAACACACATGTATTAACGCTTCCGTATTAATACAATTATAGCATGCAAAATAAACATCTATCATATACTTGGAATACACATAATAAACACTTTATTATTGCCTCGTGGCATATTCCCTGAGGAACTTGTGTGTCTAGGGAGGAGCCCCGCCTCTCCTTATATAGGTGGAGGGGCCAGGGAGGGGAGTCCTCCCCAACTCGGCTTGGTGGTGCGTGCTGGAGGAGGAACTCCTCCCAAGTCGGTTTCATCTCCTCTCCACTTCCCAAAATTAGCCGTTTGACTTTCAAACTTGGCGTTTGACTTTTCAAACTAGGATTTGAATAAACCCTCTATTTTGTTCAGCGATGACACCTAGTACATGATGCAATCATATCAACTTGATATAACACATTCATGTACCCTTCCCCTCCGGAGTGCCGGACATTCCGGAACCTTCTAGAACATTCCCGATGAAAACACCGGAACCATTCTCCAACTCCGAAACAAGACTTTCCTTATATGAATCTTATTCTACGGACCATTCCGGATCTCCTCGTGATATACCGAATCCCATTCGAGACTCCGAACAAAATTCGGACTCTTTCTCATCATTCCATAACTACTCAAACATCGTCGAATCCTTAAGTGTGTCTCCCTACGGTTCGTGAATTATGCGGACATGATCGAGACACTTCTCCGATCAATAACCAATAGAGGAATATGGAAATTCATATGGCTCCCACATATTTCTATGATTACTTTGCGATCGAACGAACCACTTACATACGATATCAATTTCCCTTTGTCTCACGATAATTTACTTATCCGAGGTTATGATCGTCGGTATCTCTACATACCTAGTTCAACCTCGTTACCGATAAGTACTCTTTTCTCGTTCCCGTGATATGTGATCCCTTGTGAGCCAGTCACATGCTTGCAAGCTAATTGGATGACATTTCACCGAGAGGGCCCAGAGTATATCTATCCGTCATGTGGATGGACAAATCCCACTCTTGATCCATGTGTTTCAACCAATACTTTCCGAACACTCAATGCCACCTTTATAGCCACCCAGTTACGGTGTGGTGTTTGATGTCATCAAAGCATCCATCCGGTAAAGGTGATATGCATGATCTCATGGTCGAAGGAATTAGATTACTATGTATCAGAAAGCATATAGCAATTGAACTATTAAAATGACTTGATCTTTATGCTACGCTTATCTATAGGAGTATGTCCACCATATCATTCTCCTAACGATATGATCTTGTTGTTAATAACATCTCAATGTTCATGATAGGGAAACCACAATCATCTATTAACCAACAAGCTAGTATTATAAAGAGGCTTTACTAGGGACTCTTATTTTAGTTTACAAATCACACAAGTACTAATGTTTCCTTGTTAATACTATTATAGCATGAATGTAAACATTTATCATAAACACAAAGATATAATAATAACTATATTTATTATTGCGTCTAGGGCATATCTCCAACAATCTCCCACTTGCACTAGAGTCATCTAATCTAGATGACATGGTAATATACCGAACACCCATGGCGCTTTTGTTGGTCATGTTTTGCCCTGGAGAGGTTTAGTCAACGGATCCGCCACATTCAGATCCGTGTACTTTGCAAATCTTTATGTCCCCATCTTGGACATGTTCTCGAATAGCGTGAAAACGTAGCTTGATGCTTCAGCCTTCTTGTGTGACCTTGGTTCTTGCGCATGGCTATGGCGCCCATGTTATCACAGTAGATAGACATTGGGTCCAGCGCACTTGGAACCACACCCAGCTCTGTAATGAACTCTTTCATCCATATCGCTTCTTGTGAAGCCTCCGAAGCAGCCATGTATTCCGATTCAGTTGAAGATCTCACCACAACGCTTTGCTTTGCACTCCTCCAGCTAACTGCTGCACCATTCAAAATAAATACGTATCCAGATTGTGATTTAGAATCATCCGGATTGGTGATCCAACTAGCATCGGTGTAACCATTAACAACGAGCTGTTCATCACCTCCATAAGAAAGAACATATCCTTAGTTCTTCTCAAGTACTTAAGGATGTTTTTGACCGCTGTCCAATGATCCACTCCTGGATCACTTTGATATCTGCTAGTTAAACTAACAGCATATGCAATGTCGGGTCTAGTACATAGCATGGCATACATTAGAGATCCTATGGCTGAGGCATGAGGCATAGGAGTCTTACTCGTCCTTTCTCTATCTGCCGATGTCGGACTTTGAGTTTTACTCAAGGTCGTATTGGGCAACATGGGCAAGAACCCTTTCTTGCTATCTTCCATTCCAAACCTCTTTAGAACTTTGTCCAAATATGTACTTTGTGACAATGATATTTGGCGTCTTGATCTATCTCTATAAATCTTTATGCCTAATATGTAAGCTGCTTCGCCAAGATCCTTCATTGAAAAACTATTATTCAAATATTCCTTGACACTATTAAGAAGGTCTACATCATTCCCAATCAACAATATGTCATCTACATATAGTATTAAGAATGCTACAGAGCTCCCACTCACTTTCTTGTAAATACAAGCTTCTCCATAAGTTTGTACAAAACCAAAACTTTTGATTACCTTATCAAAACGTTGATTCCAACTTCGGGATGCTTGCTTCAATCCATAGATGGACCGTTGAAGTTTGCATACCTTGTTAGCATCTTTAGGATCGACAAAACCTTTGGGTTGCATCATATACAACTCTTCATCAATGTCTCCATTGAGGAATGCTGTTTTGACATCCATCTGCCATATCTCATAATCATAATATGCAGCGATTGCTAACATAGTCCTCACAGACTTTAGCTCCGGTGAGAAAGTCTCATCGTAGTCAACTCCTTGAATTTGTCGAAACCCCTTTGCGACAAGTCGAGCTTTATAGACAGTAACATTACCATCACCATCTGTTTTCTTCTTGAAAATCCATTTGTTCTCGACAGGCTTCCGACCGTCTGGTAAGTCCACCAAAGTCCATACTTGGTTTTCGTACATGGATCTAATCTTGGATTTCCTGGCTTGCCATTTATTGGAATCTGGTCTCATCATCGCTTCCTCATATGTCTCAGGGTCATCGGTGTTGTCCACCAACATGACACTCATAACGGGATCATACCAATCTGGAGTGGTACGAGTTCTCGTTGACTGCGAGGCTCAGAGCAACTTCAACAAGTTTCATGATCATCATCATTAGCTTCCTCTTATTGGTGCAGCACCACAGAACTTCTTCCGCGCGCTACTCGCAATTTCGAGAGAAGGTTCGACAACCTCGTTGAGTTCTACTTTCCTTCCAAATACTTCTTTCGAGAGAAATTCTTTCTCTAGAAAGGATCCATTCTTGGCAACGAAGATTTTGCCTTCGGATCTATGATAGAAGGTATACCCAATAGTTTCCTTCGGTATCCTATGAAGACGATTTTTCCGCTTTGGGTTCAAGCTTGTCCGTTGTAACTTCTTTACATAGGCTTCAAGAACCCCAAACTTTAAGAACGACAATCTAGGTTTCTTCCCAAACCATAATTCATACGGTGTCGTTTCAACGGATTTAGATGGTGCCCTATTTAAAGTGAATGCTTGTTTCTAATGCATAACCCCAAAATGATAGCGGTAACTGTAAGTGACATCATAGAACTAACCATATCTAAGAGAGTTCGACACGACGCTCGACACACCATTACGTTGTGGTGTTCCCGGCGGTGTCAATTGTGAAAGTATTCCGCATTTCTTAAAATGCTCGCCAAACTCGTAACTTAGATATTCACCTCCACGATCAGAACGTAGAAATTTAATCTTCTTGTTACGCTGATTCTCTACCTCACTTTGAAATTCCTTAAACTTCTCGAAAGTTTCGGACTTATGTTTCATGAAATAGATATACCCATATCTACTCAAGTCATCCGTGAAGGTAAGAACATAACGATAACCATCACATGATGCTACACTCATTGGACCACACACATCGGTATGTATGATTTCCAATAAGTCCGTAGCTCGCTCCATCATACCGTAAAATGGAGTCTTAGTCATTTTACCCATCGACATGCTTCGCATCTTTCAAGTGATTCAAATCAAGTGATTCAAGAAGTCCATCGAATGGAGTTTCTTCATATGCTTCACTCCAATGTGACCAAGACGACAAGGCCACATATAGATCGAGTTATCGCCGATTTCAAACGCTTAGCCTCAATGTTATTAATATGTGTATTTCCACTATCGAGATTCAATAAGAATAGACCATCTATCAAAGGTGCATGTGCATAAAACATATTACTCATATAAATCGAACAACCATTATTCTCGGATTTAAACAAGTAACCGCCTCGCAATAAACAAGATCCCGATATAATGTTCATGCTAACGCAGCACCAAATAACAATTATTTAAGTATAAAACTAATCCCGATGGTAGATGAAGGGGTAGCGTGTCACCGCGATCACATCAACCTTTGATCCGCTTCCCACATCGTCACCTCGCTCTTCGCTAGCTTCCGCTTATTCTACAAAGACCGCTTCGAAGTTACAAATATGAGCAACCGAACCAAGATCAAATACCCAGCACTACTACAGTACTAGTGAGATACACATCAATAACATGTATATCGGATATACATTTCTTCTTGATGTTGCCGTTCTTCAAATCCGCCAAGTACTTTGGGAAATTCCGCCCAAAGGACCTTCTCCTTGCAAAGAAAGCACTCAAGATCGTGCTTAGGTCCAGCCTTGGTCTTCTTCGCTGCGTGGTAACTTTCTTACCACCCTTCTTGAAGTGTCCTTTCGCTTAGACTTGCCTTTCTTGAATTTGGTGGTCTTATTGACCAACAACACTTGGTGCTCTTTCTTGATCTCCACTTCACTGATTTCAACATGGCAAAGAGTTCGCAACGCCTTGTTCATGTTTTGCATGTTGTAGTTCATCACAAAGTTCTTGTAACTTGGTGGTAGTGATTGGAGGACGCTGTAAATCCCCAAAGCATTAGGAATCACTATACCCAAGCTTTGAAGTTTATTTGCGTCCAGACATCTTAAGCACATGCTCACCGACGGAGCTGCCGCTTCCATCTTGCGCTTAAAGAACTTTTCGAAGCCTCATAGCTTTCAATTGCCGCATGAGTCTCAAAGATCAATTTGAGATCCTCGACAATATCATATGGGTCTGAATTCTCAAACCTTTCTCAAGCTCCGATTCTAAACCATACAAGATAGCACATCGAATCGTGGAGTACCGAGTCTTCCGAGTGAGGTAAACATTCTTTACTTCATCGGCAAAGATCACCGCAGTGGGTCACCAATGTGCATCCAAAGACATAGGTCAAATTACCACCGTGAGGACAATCTCAAATTGCGAACCAATCCGAAGTTGCTTCCATTGTTTTTCAACTTTTCTTTCTCTAGGAACGCATTAAAATTGATGGTAGGGGCTGCCATTGATCTACAACATATTTGCAATAGTTTAGACTAAGTTTATGACAAATTGAGTTCAAATTAATAATAAAATTAATCTAGGTGAACTCCCACCAAAACAATATCCTCACATTGTTTTAGTGATCACACGAACCAAATCCACCACATCAACACCGATCATCACGAGAGTTGATATAGTTTCAATGGCGAACAATCGACATGTTCATCATATCTACTATATGATTCATGCTTTACCTTTCGGTGATCCTGTTCGAGACCATGTCCGTACATGCTAGGCTCGTCAAGATCAAACCTTAGTTTCGCATGAGCAAATCTGGCTTGCTCACGTTGTATACACTTGGAATCTAACACACCCGATCATCACGTGGTTCTTCGAAACAACAAGCTTTAGCAACGGTGCTAACTAAGGGTGAACACTTTATGACTTGAAATTCATGTGCATGAGGGATCATCTTATAATGCTACCGTCGTCTACTAAGCAATACAAGATGCATAAAGGATTAACATCACATGCAATTCATAATATGTGATATGATATGGCCTTTCTTCTTTGTGCTTCCGATCTCCATCTTCAAGCACGAACATGATCTCCATCATCACCGGCATTGCATCAAGGTCAATGACGCTCCTCCATGGTTGTCGTCCACCGGCTTCAACTATTACAACTAATTTGAATAGACACGCGGGTCTTAACATAAATTAAAGACAACCTTATGTCTCCTTCGGTTGCCAACTTACAATAAGGAACATTGCATACATCAAATATAATCACAATCATGGCCATATCACATCACTGCACACCCCTGCAAAACAAAGTTAGACGCCTCTACTTTATTTGCATGTTTTACGTGGTTTGGGGCTTTCAATAAGTGTCGTTTCTAACTTACGAACATGAACCACAACATTGATACTAGTATTGTTAATCACCCATTGTAAATTGGATCTTAACTATGCTAGGAGAAACAGGCACCCGCAAAGCCACTTATGCAATACAAGTTGCATGTCAAGCGTGGAGCAAGTCTCATGAACGATGCCATGTAAGGTTAGCCCGGGCCGCTTCATCCCAACATCCCGCAAGATGAAAAGTACACAAGAAGCAATCGACAATAAAAGCATCAACGCCCACAGTGACCATTGTGTTCTACTCGTGCAACAGATCTACATATAGACACGGCTCTGATACCACTGTAGGGAATCGTAGCATGGAAAACAAAAATTTTCTATCGCATACAAACAAACAAGACAAGATCTATCTACTAGATTGTAGCAACGATTCGATGGAACAAATCACCCTCGAAGATTCCAAAGTGTTTAACGAGAGCGGATTCTCGTGGGTGATGTAGTCGTACTCTTCCCGATCTCAAGATCGCGTAGACGATCCTTCCCACTGCGTTACAGCTCCCCCGCAATGGTCACATCGCTCGAGACGACGAAGACCTTCCTCTCCCTTGTTCCAGAAAGGTGGAGGTTGTAGCACTCTCGCGATTCGAAGACAACGGCGTGGCACCGAAGTAGAGGGAGATCTCGCAGGCTTCGCCTTGCCGGAGCGAGTATGGTGGAATATGAGAGAGCCCTCGACAATCTAGGGTTTAGACACGCCGAGGAGGCTGGGCAGGCCGGCTAGGGTTTCACCTAGGCGGCGGTAGTGCCCTAGGGCGGCGGCTTGGTGCTAGGGTTTAGAGGTAGGAACTTGTGTGTCTAGGAGGGGAGCCCTGCCCCTCCTTATATAGGTGGAGGGGGCCGGCCAAGGGGAGGGGAGTCCCTCCCCAACTCGGCTTGGTGGTGCGCCAGCGGTGGGAGGAGGAACTCCTCCCCCAAGTCGGCTTCCACCTCCCTCTCCACTTCCCAAAATTAGCCGTTTGACTTTCAAACTTGGCGTTTGACTTTTCAAACTAGGATTTGAATAAACCCTCTATTTTGTTCAGCGATGACACCTAGTACATGATGCAATCATATCAAGTTGATATAACACATTCATGTACCCTTCCCCTCCAGAGTGCCGGACATTCTAGAACCTTCTAGAACATTCCCGATGAAAACACCGGAACCATTCTCCAACTCCGAAACAAGACTTTCCTTATATGAATCTTATTCTCCGGACCATTCCGGATCTCCTCGTGATATCCCGAATCCCATTCGAGACTCCGAACAACATTCGGACTCTTTATCATCATTCCATAACTACTCAAACAACGTCGAATCCTTAAGTGTGTCTCCCTACGGTTCGTGAATTATGCGGACATGATCGAGACACTTCTCTGATCAAGAACCAATAGAGGAATATGGAAATTCATATGGCTCCCACATATTTCTACGATTACTTTGCGATCGAATGAACCACTTACATACGATATCAATTTCCCTTTGTCTCACGATAATTTACTTATCCGAGGTTATGATCGTCGGTATCTCTACATACCTAGTTCAACCTCGTTACCGATAAGTACTCTTTTCTCGTTCCTGTGATATGTGATCCCTTGTGAGCTACCACATGCTTGCAAGCTAATTGGATGACATTTCACCGAGGGCCCAGAGTATATCTATCCGTCATGTGGATGGACAAATCCCACTCTTGATCCATGTGTTTTAACCAATACTTTCGAACACTCAATGCCACCTTTATAGCCACCCGCCACGGTGGTGTTTGATGTCATCAAAGCATCCATCCCAAAGGTGATATGCATGATCTCATGGTCGAAGGAATTAGATTACTATGTATCAGAAAGCATATAGCAATTGAACTATTAAAATGACTTGATCTTTATGCTACGCTTATCTATAGGAGTATGTCCACCATATCATTCTCCTAACGATATGATCTTGTTGTTAATAACATCTCAATGTTCATGATAGGGAAACCACAATCATCTATTAACCAACAAGCTAGTATTATAAAGAGGCTTTACTAGGGACTCTTATTTTAGTTTACAAATCACACAAGTACTAATGTTTCCTTGTTAATACTATTATAGCATGAATGTAAACATTTATCATAAACACAAAGATATAATAATAACTATATTTATTATTGCCTCTAGGGCATATCTCCAACAGATACAACCAAAGGGTTTTGTCGATCCTAAGAATGCTAACAAGGTGTGCAAGCTTCAGCGATCCATCTATGGATTGAAGCAAGCATCACGAAGTTGGAATCTCCGCTTTGATGAGGTGATCAAAGAGTTTGGATTTGTCCAAACTTATGGAGAAGCTTGTATTACAAGAAAGTGAGTGGGAGCAATGTGGCATTTTTGATACTATATGTGGATGACATATTATTGATCGGAAATGATATAGATCTTTTAAACAGTGTTAAAAGTTATCTAAACAGAAAATTTTCAAAGAAGGACCTAGGTGAAGCGTCATACATATTAGGCATAAAGATCTATAGAGATAGATCTAGGCGCCTAATAGGGTACCGCAAAGTACATACCTTGATAAGATTTTAAAGAAGTTTAAAATGTACAAAAGTAAGAAGGGGTTCTTACCTATGACACAAGGCACGACATTGAGTAAGACTCAAATTCCGGCTACGGCGGAAGAAAGAGAGATAATGGACAAAGTCCCCTATGCTTTGGCCATAGGCTCTATAATATACGCCATGCTATGTACAAGACCGGATGTGGCACATGCTATTAGTTTGACTAGTAGGTACCAATCGTATCCAGGTTTGGAACACTAGAAAGCGGTCAAGAATATCCTTAAGTACTTGCGAAGAACTAAGGATATGTTTCTTGTATACGAAGGTGAAGAAGAGCTCGTCGCTAAGTGTTATGTCGACGCTAGCTTTGACACCGATCCGTATGGATCTAAGTCTCAATCAGGATACGTATTTCTCATGAATGGCGGAGCGGTTAGTTGGAGGAGCTCCAAATAACCTGTGGTGGCAGGATCAACAACGAAGGCCGAATATGTTGCTGCTTCGGAAACGGCTCAGGAAGCAGTTTGGATGAAGGAGTTCATATCCAAACTAGGTGTGGTTGCAAATGCGTTGGACCCAATGGTGCCATTTCCAATGCCAAAGAACCAAGGTCTCACAAGCATTCCAAGCATATTAAGCACCGGTTTCACTCCATCCGCGAGCATGTCAAGGATGGAGATATAAAGATTTGTAAAGTACATACATATCTCAATGTAGCAGATCCGTTGACTAAAACTCTCCCTAGAGCAAAACATGATCTACACCAGAACTCCATGGGTGTTAGATACATCACTATGTAACTAGATTATTGTCTCTAGTGCAAGTGTGAAAGTGAAGGGAATATGCCCTGAGAGGCAATAATAAAGTGTTTATTATGTGTATTCCAAGTATATGATATATGTTTATTTTGCATGATATAATTGTATTAATACGGAAAAGTTAATACATATGTGTTTAATAAACAAACAGAAAATTCCTAGTTATGCCTTTCTCATAAACTAGCTCGTTGATTAACAAGATGATCACAGTTTCCTGATCATAGACATTGGATGTTGTTAATAACGAGATCACAACATTAGTGTAATGATGTGATGAACATTCATCCGAAGTATAGCATTACGATCAAAGTCATTGAGTTTATAAACAACTTACGAAGTGATCCTAATTCTTAGACCATGAGATCATGTCAATCACTAACACGGAAGAGTTTCTTGATGACATCAAACATCACACCGTAACTACGTGATTATAAAGATGTCTTCAAAACTACTAAAGTGTTATGTTGAGGCTCATGGATCAAGAGTGGAATTTGTTCATACCAATGACGGATAGATATACTCTGGGCCCTCTCGGTGATATCACATTGGTTAGCTTGCAAGAAAGTGATTTGATCACTAGAATGTTATATCACGGGAACGAGAAAAGAGTGCATGTCGGTAACGAGATCAAACTAGGTATGGAGATACCGATGATCGAATCTCATACATGTAATATATTATGAAACAAAGGGATTAAGATACTGTCGTAAAAGGTTCCGACGATCACAGGAAAGTCATCGTTGAATGTGTGGGAGTCAGTATGGATCTCCAGGTCCCTCTTCTGATTATTGATCAGAGAAGGGTCTTGATCATGTCCGCATTATTCGCGAACCGTAGGGTGACACACTTAAGGGACACTGACATCCAATTGGAGCAAAAGTTTCATGCCGGAAAGAATAACAAGCGCAGGAATTTATTTCACTAGATACCGAAACAAGTTTTCAGGTGAAATTGCAGAAAGTGTTTTTGCATGTGAAATGGAATTCTAGCAAGGGGTTATATGTGAATGTTTGTCATTAAAGTAAATGACAAAATTCTGAATAAATAAAAAGAGTTTTATTTAATGAGAGTTTGCATTAAATTTGGTGGAAATTTAATAGCAATTTTGAGTGGGATTTTGAGTGGAGGAAATTGAAGAGGTTTTTGTGAGTGGAGTGTCCACCCACATGAATGAAGGAGGGGAGGGGGCAGCCCCATGGCCAGCGGCCACCCCCTTGGGTGCCCCCTCCTCCTATAAAAGGCACCCTCTCCCTCTCTCTCACTCACACCTCCTCGTGAAGGATCTCTCTCCCCTCTAGAATTTATCCTCCATGGTCTCGGACTAGCGAGATACATGTTCCCGGTGGCTATTCAGCAAGAAAGGGTTGTGCTCATTGCATCATTTGGAGCGAGGAGGCGGAGGTTGCTCGGTGTCTTATGCGTGTGTGCGAGCATGGATGCTATTGCTTTATGCGGCGCTAGGACTTCCTCTCGATCTTGAGATCGGCAAGAGATCGTCAACATCAACCACGAGTTCAACTCGTTAAGCTTTGTCGGTCTTCAAGGGTATGTTCTCTATGGATATACATCCGCCCGTTGTTTGTATCTAGTAGATAGATCTTGGTACTTAGTTCCCATCGTAGGAAATTTTTTGTTTTCTATGTTGTGAACCCTTCAATTCCAAGAAAAATCTCAAGTTTCATCTACCTTTCAAATTAAAAATTATTTTGTTATGTGAAAACTAATTAGTAAAGCTCTCACGAACTTGATGGCACAACTTATTTTCATGTCCTTAATAAACTTGAACCATTGTGTCATCGAAGTTGTATATGCTTGCATCTATACGTTGGGGTTAGTAGAACCGTGCTATCACGGGGAACTTTTTCAATATTGCACCTGTACATTGTACACAGTTGATATCATGCTCTTTTGTTTGCGGATGTCGTCAGTGTGAAATAAAAGGGGAGCTTGTAAGTCCATAGAGTTATGTACATTGTGTTAGAGAAATGCCTCGGCCGCTAGCCTAAGCCATGCCTAATCATGGTGGAAACTTGCAGCATAACCATAGTGAGAAATCTGTGAAGCATCCTCAATAAAAACCTATGCAAATAGCAAATAAAAAGATCGCTGAGATGCTCGCTGTCTGCTTGCCTTGTCATTTTGATTATGGGATAGCTCATGTATCATGTGCAAGGGGTACCCCGTTGGCGGTTCTTTATAATACACATGTACTTACTATTACAAGAACTTACCGGTAACTAAAATTGAGTAGCATGAGGAGCGACCCTCGTACTCAAGGGACATGAGATTGCCAACTTATATTTTGTCAAGCATATACTCCATCTTTGTTCACTTTAACCTTAATCACCTCAAGATGCTTATGATAGGGGCAATGAGAGCTCAAAGCTAGAAAGTACCATAATCTTTTGGAAGCTCTTTATGAACTTTAAATCCCTGCTTCCCTCTATGAAGGGCCTTTCTTCTACTTCTAAGTTGAGTCAGTAAACCTATTCCTCTCTATCTCTAGCAAGCATTTGAGTTGTTGTGTTTCAAGCATTCATATGATGATTTATTCAATCATGTTCTTTATCTTCCTTGATTGCACAAGACTCTTATCTAAATGAGTATTAATTTGACAGCCATCATTGTGAAAAACCTTTTATGTTTGAGCAAAGAGCACTTCTGTTGTAAACTTCTTTACAAAAGCTTTAATTGAAAACTGTTTGCCAATTGTTCTCTGACCAAGAACAAATTTTTCCAATCCCAATTATGATTTGTCTTTATGTATCTTTATTATGACCCCCATTCTTGTTGCAAGTTAAGTTATATAGTGGTGAGTTGCTTTCTTCTATGAGTTATGTATTGGTAAGTGTGATGCTTCTTGTCCATATTCTTTTTATCGACACTTCACTCCATAAACCTGTGGACATGTTTACTAAGCTTAGTCTTCGCATGGGGACACGCGAGGTCTAAGCTTGGGGGAGTTGATACGCCCAATTTGCATCACCATTCTATATCATAATTTGCCTCTATTCATTGATATATTTTGTATTAAGAGGTGTTACTTATGTTACTTTCATCTATTTTTGCATGTTGGATGATTCTTGGAGGATGGACTGCCGGGGTCAGGATTCTGATGGAAAAAGCGGTGTTTTGATGCAATTTCGTGAAGATCAGAAAAATACCAGAAAAACTACGGAAATTATATTTTCCTGAAAGAGGAAGAATGCCAGAAGGGGAGGCGGAGCTGGGCCACAGGGTTTATGTGCTTCAATTGTAACAACATTGCACAAGAACTCATGGTAGATAATATTTTGAACGTGGTCATTTTAACCACATCCTAAGTATATTCTGGTATCTTAAATATTGCCTGTTTTAGATTGTTTGACTCTTTGAGTTTCCATGGTTTCTGTTTTAACATTTATTTATGCAAAACACTTTACTCAGAATTGGACATGCATGTGTCAACAACATATCTTGCTAGCTCTTGTGTAGATGTGCGGCACATGTTATTCAAACATTGGATTCAAGTCACTGGATTTGTGATCTATTTAGGAGTTGGATTGGTGCTTCCTAGCTAAAATGGGTGCATACATACGGGGATACACAATTTTGTGAGAGAATTATTTGTACTCACTGTCTACGCCCAGTTAACGGTAAGTAACAGTGCATTACTCTGCTCCCAAGTTCTTAAGTTATTCTTTATTTGGTCTATGATCATTCTGATATGATATCTTTACTTACGATCTGTGAATTGATTTTTCTAGTGAATATTTCTTTGTACAACTTCAGTGGGAAGTTTCTTACAAAATTTCGAGGGAGCAAGATAAGGAGACGACTCTAGAGGTAAACAAAAAGCAGAGTATTCATATGCAATTTGATCATCATTAATGTATTATTTATATGATCTATGTATTCATGCACAATTATTCCATGGTTGGATTAAATCTGTTTTAACTTGTCGTAATGAAGATAAATAATCATGACTTGAGAAAAGCAACATATATTGATTAGAAATAATAATTACCTTGATTAGTGTGTTCGCAACATCGCATATACTGACTTTGAGTTTCTTACTTAGGTTGAGTACTTTCTATTAAAATCAAGTTGAACTAGGTTCTTATAGTCAAAATTTCTGCTGGCATTATAATTACTCTGAGTCCCGTGCAAACTTTAGACTGAAGGGAACATAACTAATTTTTTGTATAATAATTTATGAACTATATATATTTTGTCAATTACCTTCACTGTAACATCATAGACTAGCTGGAAATTACAACAAACTCTCGACACTAGTTCTTCAATCGTCATATACTAAATAGAAGTTTTTGCAATTCTATTCCTCGGGCACTGGACTCGGATAAGTGAACATGTGGGTGGATGGTTTTCGTACAAGTCTAGTTTATGACATGTACATCTACATCCATTTCATGGCATTTGGTACCGGCACTCTGTATACAGCTATTGTGTTGCAAACATGATGTACCATTGCTCACAATTATATGCTCATTTCCTTGTTTGTATCAGGTTAAGCACATCATCAATGTCCTATGCAATTCAAGACCATACAAGGAAGACATAATGAAAGAATTTGCACCTCAACAATATGATGGAAATGTAGAATAGAAAATGAACTTGCAACTATGCATAAGACCATAATACATGTATTGTGGTGTTGTTGTTCTTTGGAGTTCAAACTTCTTGCTAGATAACTCATTAAGAAACTATTTTCCTTAGTCTATGATAAATTGCAAGTTCTTATGCCAGTGTTAGATATTGAAATATTATGTCATATTGGTTTATGTGCATATCATTGCTACAACATTTTATTGTGCTATCCAAAATATTTGTGAAAAATACATTCATATTCTTATAATATCTCATTATGCTATCATGAATACAATTTGTTTAATACTGAAACTCAAACTAGCGATAGACAAGACAATGGGCCTGTCACTACAAACACCCATAGGGATGTATCCTTTGATCGCAATCAGTGACAAGCATCTCTTTTGCCTATCACTAGTATACCCATAGCAGTGACTGGCATGCGTAAAAGTCTGTCACTAGTACACATACTAGTGACAGGCACTTGCCAGTCACTAGTAGCCTCATACTAGTGACTAGTTATTAGTGACAAGCGCTTTGCCCTTCACTAGTGGATGTTTTGAGCCTGTCACTGGTAGGCTATTTTACAGTAGTGCAAGAACAAGTAATATCACAATATGCATCAATCAATAAGTTTTGGAACACTGCACACAAAATGGCAACTATGCTCTCTTAATGGTGCCTGAAGGTAGAAGGTGGAGACTCAATAATAGTGGAAGAAATGTCCTTTATAAAGGGAAGCAGGGATTTCAAGTTTCAAAAGGAGCTTCTAAAAATTATGGTACTTGTTAGCTTTCAGCCATCATTGCCCCTATCATAAGCATCTTGAAGTGATTAAGGTTAAAGTGAACAAACTATGGAGTATATGCTTGAAAAAGTATAAGCTTGCAATCTCATGTCCCTTTAATACGAGGGCCACACCTCATGCTACTCAACTTCAGTCACCTGTAAGTTCTTATCATTGTAAGTACATGTGTATCATAGAGAACCGCCAACGAGGTACCCCTTGCACATGGTATAGGAACTATCACATAACCAAAATGACAAAGCAAGCAGACAATGAGCATCTCAGTGATCTTTTTATTTACTATGTGCATAGCTTTTTATTGAGGATGTTTCACAGAATGCTCATTATGGTGATGCTGAAAGTTTCCACCATGATTAGGAATGGCTTAGGCTAGCGGCCCAGGCGTTTCTCTAACACAAAATACATAACTCCATGGACTTACAAGCTCCCTCTTTATTTCACACCGGTGACATCCATAGACAAAAGAGCATGATATCAACAGTGTACAAAGTACAAGTGCAGTGTTGAAAACGTTCCCCATGACAGCATGGTTTTGCTAATTCCAACGTATAAGTGCAAGCATATACAACATAGACGACACAATGGTTCAAGTTTATTAGGAGCAAAGAATATAAATTGTGCCATCAAGTTCGCGAGGGCTTTAATCACTAAGTTTTCACATAACAAAGTACTTTTTAATTAGAAGATAGCTGAAAACAAGAATATACTTGGAATGGTGTAACACACCATGCATAGGATTTTATAGTGTACAATTTGGAATAACTGGGTTTCTTGGGAGTTGGAAGCATGAATAGAGCTTACTCATACAAGTGAAGGCTAGCAAAAGACAGGGAGCAACTAACTAAGAGAGAAATAATGGCCATAATCATGCAGAGCGACAAAACATTACTAATCAAAGCATAGAGTGGTACTACAAGTCAAGGACTAAATGATCATAGAGGCTATGGTGACTTGTCATAGTCATAACATGGTGTGAGTATGTGCCAAGTCAACCCAAGCAAAGCATCAAAGGAGAATACCACAATACTATGCTTTTGCATGCTAAAACAACGCATGATTCCTTCAAGACACACTAAGCAATCCCAATTGTTTGAAACAAGACATGCTAAAACAATAATCACTAAGCATAATGCTAAAACAACACCTAGAATATCATGCTAAAGTCTAAGTCACAGTCAATGCAAGCTCCTCTTGCATTTCAAGCAAGAACTTACTACTCATTTCCAACACCAAGCAAACTTATTTGCAAAACAACACAGCGAGAATGGGGGTCCAAACTACTTTATTCAAGCAAACTAAACAACCTAAGCAAAGTAAACAAAAACTAAGACGCTCCAAGAACAACACAACAGTGCATGAAACAATAAAAATGAAGTGTCTAGACAAACCTGAGCTTTTTATTGATGAAGAAGGGGATGCCTTGGGCATCCCCAAGCTTTGACGCTTGTACCTCTTGGATATTTCTTGGGGTGACACCAGGGTGGCATCCCCAAGCTTGAGATTTTGTCCATTCTTCATCTCATTACATCATTCTCTCTCTGCACCTAATTTTTTTCCTTCATATGACAAATCTATGACATTGGCTTCATTGACCCATATTGGGTTCATGAAGCTAATCTCAAAATAAGCCCCAGGATACGGAGGATAATATAGTACACGCGTTAAGGTTTCAAGAAACCAAAAGGGAAATACTATTTCCTTACAACTTCGAGTGAGTGTTATTGTCTTGTATACACTTTCTATTTCGCTTACTCGATGTTAAGTATATAATTGATTAGTTATGCATTTGCAGCTTCCACTATATTCTGTTAATCATTCAACTTGACAAAGGGCGTGTACTAGTCATGGACTCGAAACATAAACCCCTTGATACGTGGAAGGACATGCAGATACTTCTCCAGCGGTAATTCTAATCATTACGACACTATATCGGCAACGTTCGTGAATTTTATGATATCAAGTACTTAATAACTTATTTTATTCGTTTTCTACGCCGGGCAGCGCTTGGAAACGGTTCACCAACAAGGCTAGGGGTGTTTGGAAAGAGGAGCTTACATTTCAACCACTAAATGTAAGCACCACTAGCTATATCCGCGCATCTCTTTGATTCTAGTTTTGATACAGTTATTATCATGCTTGATTATTATTTTGATTGAACTCTGTTCTCGTAAAGTGCCTGACACAGGGACCAGGTAACAATCTATGTGGATACTATGTTTGCGAGTTCATCCGGCAGACGTGCGATGAGAAGGGCAGAAATTTAGAGCAACTCCACGTACGTAAACAATTTCTATAGTTTTTAATTACAATCAAATTGTGTTTAGTTTCATTCATATAGGCTGACTCCTTTTTTAAATCAGATCGAACGTCTACGGATGGTCTTCGCCAAAGGATCGCTGCATTTAGCAATTCAGAGGAATTGGCAGGATTCTTGGATGCGAAGTCCTAGACCTAAAAGGGGAATACTACTCATGTGTATAGACAATAGGAATTGTAAAATAGCAACTTTGAAGAAATTGGTCGGTAGCATCGAATAGCAACTTTTGTATGTAGTGCATGAACTCGATCCTTGTATTCAATGTAATATTTTCATCATGATGTAATATAAGGTTCCTTCATTGATAAGTGCAAATCACTAAATAAACAATAAAACAACCTAAATGAATTCTCTGCCGTGGCACAAAAGTGGCAACAAAAATTGCCAAAATAAATTCTCTCGGCAGAATGGCCAAATCTCTGGCCACAAGAAGGTTATTAGCCTCGGTTCCTGTCACGAACCGGGACTAATGCTCCACCCCCCTCGCCCTCTGCCGCTGCCACGTGTGCACCCTTTAGTCCCGGTTGGTGGGGTAACCGGGACTAAAGGTTAGGGCTTTAGTCCTGATTGCCCCAGCCCGGTTGGGCAACCGGGACTAAAGCCCCGTACCAACCGGGACCTATAGCCCCGTTTCCACCAGTGATACAAAACTCCACACAATCTTCTTTTTTTTTGAGGATAATAACAGTAGGAAAGACTCCTACTGCCTCATTTTCATTAATAATGGGTCAGAATCAGTAAGGTTCCATATTTACACAGAGACAGAGGAAGGGGAGAGACTCTAAAAAGTCAGAAAAGTTAAATCTAGGAGTACAAGAAGGTTTAAAAACTATGAATAATGCTCTTGATAAGTGGATGTAGCTCCTCTTTAGTCCTATGAATCAGTAGTGACAGATCAGCAGCAAATCTTGATTTCCAAACCTGAACTGAGGGTTGTATGTTATTAAACCAGATTGTTTCTCTCTTTCCAGATGTTCCAAGAGCCCAAAGGTGATTTCCATAAGCTTTTTATTCCAACTCTTTTTCCTTGCTCAATGATCTGAGTCTAGAGTTATTCATAGCCCAAGAGATGTTAATTGAACTCCAGCAATCTTGGCTAAATGGGCAATGAAAAAACAAGTGTTCAATTGTTTCCTCAAGATTGTGATTACACATAAAACAATCATATCCAGGTCCCCAATGCATAATGTCTTCTTCTTAACATGTTTCTTGTATTCAACTGTGGAAAGAAGTAACCACCCAAAGAACTTCACTTTTCTTGTACACTTGATTTCCACAGCCATTTAAAGGATATGTGGATTTATATTTCTGAAATTGTATTGATAATATTTTTGGAAGTGAATTCTTTGTCCTCCCAAACATAGCTCCAAGTGTCATGTGAATGTTCTCTTAGTTAAATTTCTACAGCTATTACGAATGTCCCTCAGTTGATTAATGCTTGGTGATAAAGGGAGATAAAAGAGTTGTGTCAAACTATCACCGAAGAAACTCCTGTCAGAGATATCTTCCTTCCTAGCATAAGAGTAAATGGTTGGGTGACTCTCTTCTAGGATGTTCTGTTAGACCATTGATCCTTCCAAAACAGTGTGGTAGCCCCATTACCAATAGAGCTTTTAGCTATTCCTCTGAATAAATGTGAAAGCCTAGAAACATCTCTCCACCAGAAAGAGCCACAGGGTCCAGAAGCATGGGGAACAATGTTGTCGTAATATGCATTCCATACTAGGGAGACCTAAGGTGTGTCATCCTTATTATAGAACTTATGCAGGAATTTAAGCAACAGACCTTCATTCTGAATTTTAAGGTTGAGAATGCCAACACCTCCTCTACATTTGGGCCTACAAATCATATCCCAAGCAGCTAAAGAATTACATTTTTCCCCCACTTCAGTTTTCTTGTTCCATAAACAGTGTCTCTGAATTTTTTCAATATGTCCCACAATCTTCTCTGGCAGTTTGATTGCACACATTGTGAAAGTTGCAATTGAAGCCAGTAAAGAATTAATCACAAGAACTCTCCCACTATAAGACATCATCATGAATGAGGCAGAAACCTTTCTTTCCACTCACAATTAGTGGCATAAGATCATAAGCGATGGGTTTAGTGGTGCCAAGAGGAAGCCCCAAATAAGTGAAAGGCATTTTGGCATTGCACATCCCAATATATCTGCAATTTCGAGATAAGTTATCGGCCATTTATTGGTATTAGGTGTGACTTATGAAAATTAATTTGTAAACCAAGAGAAATAGCATAATTCAAGAATCCTTTCATTATCTCAGATTTGATCTTTGTCGCTTGCATTATAATCAAAGTGTCATCTGCATATTGAACCACAGGAAAATCTGTCCAAAATCGGGGAGAAAGGGGCCTTGAGTATGTTGTCTCTGAATGCCTTATTGATTGCAGATTGTAATAAATCAGCAAAGCACAAAAATAAGGGGGACAGAGGGTCTCCTTGTCTAACTCCTCTTTGCAATGAAATTGCCTCCTGTACTCCATTGAGCAAAACAGCAGACATTCCAGTACCAAAAATAGTTTCAATCCATTTCAACCACTTATCATCAAAACCCATCTGTTTCATAATTTTCATCATAGCCAAATGATCAATGGTATCAAAAGCTTTGGCAAAGTCCAACTTGAGTAAAATAATTTCTTTCTTAGAAGTTGCACATTGATATAAAAATTCAAATGCCCAAGCAAGGCAATCCTGAATGTTTCTGCCTTTTAAAAAACCATATTGATTTCTATGGATAATCTTCAATATAACCTTTTGTAGACTATTAGCCAAGATCTTTGTTATAAGCTTCAGAACACAATTAAGTAGGGTTATTGGCCTGAAATCATTGATAGATTCAGGTGATCCTATCTTTGGAATGAGTGTAATATGACCCATATTTATACTTTCTAGATTCAGATCTCCTTCATAGAATTGGAAACATAAAGAATAGATATCTTCCTTGATGATGTGCCAACATGTTTTGAGGAAGAGACCATTAAAACCATCTGGACCTGGGGCTTTATCACTTGGTATCTCCTTCACCACCTTGTCAATTTCCTCTTTAGTAAATGGTAAGGATAAAACCTCAAGGCCCTCAGTAGGAGTAATCAGATGTTGAAGATTAAAAAGCATCTCAGGCTGCGTAGATGTGCCCAGTCTTTCTTTATAGGCTTGATAAATAGCATTCTCTTTATCAGCATGCTCAGTAACAAAAGAACCATCTGAGAGTTTAAGTGAGGCAATATTATTCCTTCTATATCTTTCAGTAGCAAAATTATGAAAGAATTTTGTGTTTTCATCTCCAAACTTTGTCCATCTAACTGTGCATCTTTTCTTCCAATAAGCATTCTGATATTGTAAAAGTCTTACAAGGTGAGCTTTTAAAATTCTCCTGAAATTTGCTTCCTGACAGAATAGAGACCTTTTGTCCTCCAGATTATCAAGTTTAGAGAGGACTTTATTGGTATTTGCAATACAAGTGGACAACTTTGAGATTGATTTTCTCCAAAATTTCAAGTCATATCTCAGTTTTTTTAGCTTTGCATTAAGATTTGCAAAGACTGGATTTGTGAGTTGGCTTACTCCAAAGATTTTGCAACCACTTCGAAATCCAGGATGAGCAACCCAAAAGTTTTCAAATCGAAAATTTTACTACCAGGATCTTAGTCCGAATAGAAACAACAGGAGTGTGATCAAGTTGGTTTGGTTTGCCTTGTGGAAACAACTGTTCGGAAAACTAGTTGTCCAATGAATGGAGGTGAAAACCCAATCAAGTTGCTCTAACAGAGGGACTTGTTGCATGTTACTCCAAGTATATTTTCTTCCTTTAATTGACAATTCAGTGAGATGTTGCTCTCTAATGAAATCATTAAAGATGAGCATATCATTAACATTCCCCCCAAGTTTATTCCTATTTGCAGGAGACCTAATAAAGTTAAAGTCCCCCATTAGGATCCAATCTTCATCATCAGGAATGTGCACCTCAAACATCCACTCAATAAATTTTTCCCTCAATTCACCATTACAAGGGCCATAAATGTTAATTAATGTCCAAGACTGGCCAGAATGTGAGGAAGTGAAATGAACAGAGAGCAAACTTTTCACAATGCATGACCATTCCAGAGAATATTGTACTATTCCATATAATAATGAGGCCACCAGAAGCCCCCAAAGAAGGCACAAAGACAAACTCATCAAAATTTGCTGGGCAACAAGATTTAATAAACTGCAGATCAAAATCCTCCTTCTTTGTTTCTTGCAGGCAAATAACTGAACATCCACTAACTTTAATCGCATTCATTAAGGCTAATTGTTTTTCACTAGCATTAAGCCCTCTGATATTCCAGCACAAAATAATCCATTGTTTAGGTAGTGACATTATTACAACTCAAAAGTAAAGAGACCAAAGTAAGAAATAGACAGGCACTAGGCACTGTCAGCATTTTCCTTCTCCTGCCAGCCTTCCATAAGCTTCATAGGAGTGAGATCATCCTGAGGTACCCCACAAAGTGATATTCCAATAGACTGGAGTACTGGGATTGGTGTTGCAAGGAGAGTCCTATCAGAGATCATGCCACCCTGACCAGGATTTATCTGAGCAAGTTCATCAGTGACTTCAATGCCTTAACCTCAGGAATCTTCCTTTGCTTCACTTTAGATTTAGTGGTCTTGGAGTCACAGATAATTTTAGGCTTTAATCCTCTGTATCTAGTAGACCTTGAGCTTCTTCTAACTTGTTTAGTAGAGATAGGTGTCCCCAAATAAACCACATCAAGATCCAACTCAGGGAATCTTCCTTTTGACACCAGCTTGAGTAAAATCAGAGACTCCAAAGTTCTATAGATCATTTCCGCTTCTTCCTTGAATGAAGCAATGACTCACATTCATCCACCAACTCAAACTGCAGAAACTTTGGCATAGGAAGAGTGAAAGAAAGGAGCTTGGCATTATCCGAGCAAAGTTAGGAAGCAAAACTCCTTAAAAGCGTAAATAGCAAAGTTCCTTGTCATCCAGATTTGACCGACATCCAAAAGATGGTCATCAACGAGCAAAGTTGATAGATAAAGTGGTGTCAACTGCATCAAGTCCGAGCAGGAATTTCCATCAGAAGCATCAGAAATACTCTCATGCCAAGCTTGCATAGGACTGTCCTGAACATTGGTGGAGGGGGGTGGCACACAATCCTGAAAGGAGACCCCCTGTGAAGCTAGGATCTGCTGAAAATTGATCAATGGAGGGTTGGGAGCAACTACAGCATCCTCCACAACAGGTGCAACAATATTTTCAACTTGTGCAACATTATTATCAAAAAGTGCAGCAATGACTTGAGCAGGGACAAAATGTCCAGGTTGATGAAACAGAGCAGCATGGTTAATTCCCCCAGCATTTCCTCCTTGAGCATGTCCCCCTCCAGGCATCTGATTCTGTAAATTCCAATTGTTAAGTTGCTGTTGGTAAAGCTGCTCAGCAGAAAAACCTTCACCATGCATGGGATGAGGATTGCCATCATCAGGTTCAGGGTCTTCAGGAGGTGGCAAAATTTCAGGCAGATGAGCATTCCAGTCAGCACACCTGAGTAAGATAACAGGGACAGTCCAGGAGTGCCTAGCCCCCCCAAGCTGATGAATAACCAAGCTTTTGGGCACAAACTTAGGATGAACAATCCACACCTTGACCAACACAGATTTATCATCCCCTCTTGGGTTATGCCACATGGATAACAGCCCAAACTCTTGAACAGCACTATGAATATAATGGCTAGTCTGATAGTCAAGGGGAAAGGCTAAAAATTGTATCCAGGTTTCCCTTCCAAAAGCAGTAAGACGCATGTTCCTGGCTTCATTGTGTTTCACAAAAGTAACAGTGGTAATCTCATCAATCTCAAAGGTAGTTCCAACTGTAGCATCCGCAATCAGGGTTTCTGTCATAGTAAAAATGCCAAGTCCTAATGGATGATCATCAAAGCGACTGACAAACAACTGTGACTCATTGAGGAGATTCATCACCTGAATCCTATAGTCTTCTCTAAGCTGAATCGGAATAAATCTGTTGGTCTCAGCAATTACCTTTCTGTCATGCTGCAGAGGAGCCTCAGCAGGAACCACCATGTGAGACCTCACCAAGCGATCAGCTGGCCCTGGATCAATAGTCAAGCCATTGGGAAGAAAAGCTAGTGGATTCACAGGAAAGTTGGCCATTGTCGAGGTGGAGAGAGAAACTTCAGCGGTCGGCGGAGAAGGAGATGAAGCGGCAGGAGAGAGAGGGGGTGAAACTCCAGGTGAAACAATTCTTAACTACCCAGATATTCCGACCAGGAATATCGACCTTATTGTTTAATGCAGTTTTCTTTTTGCCAAACTCTTCAGATCTTCTTTGGGCAGCTCGGCCCAATGGCCCAATAAATGACAACTCCGACACGCCACCAAGACACATTTACTCGGTGCCCAGAAATTAAACATTTAACACACCATTGACTACGCATAGAGAGGCATTTCAAACATTTGTGAACCAGAGAGAAAATACATTTACAACTTTTCTGGCAAGAATCCACAAGATGATCATGATCTCCACAATTTGATCAGCGTCCCAGAATTTCAAAAACCATAGCTTTGGTAGGGACAAATTTTAAGTCCAAAGCATGCATGATGTCCTGATCAGAATATAGAGCTTGCCTCATATCTTCAATCTTCTCTAACGTGACAGAAGGCAGTTGCATGCAATATTGACGTACAAACATTGAACCAGTAAAAACTTCCTTATGATCACGTTCATGATCCACCAAAATAGGATCAGAGAAACTTCCAAAAAATAGATGTCTAGCCAGATCAGTTCCATCCAAAGAAAACCCAGGAGATCCTTGTTGATGAAACCCAAATTTTGCCAATTCATGTGATGAATCCGAATGAAGATCATGTGTAGCACTTTCCTTTAGGAAGTCCAAACTTGGCTTAAAACGAACATGATTAGATGGAAAATTCCTCACAGGAATAACCCAGGGAAAATCAGAGCACAAGTGATCATTTGTGAAGCCAGAGATCTGAGGATGATAACCTCGAAACAAACTGAAATGGCACACAAAATCAGGCCAGACTCTATCTCTCAAACTATAGATGAAGTGCCCCACTTTATTTGAAACAACAGAGAACCGAAATCTTCGATCACTTAATTGAAAAACCCTGAATCTAGCCGCAACTCCACCAATGCAACATTGAAGGGCAAGACTCACAGATTCAACATTCAGAGAAAAAGAGGCCGAGAAGGACACCACCAAGAAGAACTCATTGGCACCGAGGAAGGAGAAAATGCACCGAGATCCAAAGCCGACGCACTTTGATTAGCCAATGCCTGGCCAGGAGAGAAATCCCAGTGGAGGAGAGTTTCCATATCCATGGAACCCTAGATCGCCAAGGAGTCGCCATGGGTGGGTGGGTGGGTGGGTGGGAGAGTCGCCATTTTCCACTTAGGTGTTATAAAAAACTCCACACAATCTTCATTAGCAACAATAGTGTATTCAAAAGATAATAGACCTTTGGGCAAAGCTTTGGAACAGAAAAACTTTTCACTAAAAACACAAGAACTGTAGCAACTCCTTCAAAAAGCTTAATTCCCCAAAAGAGAACTCAAAAAGGAATCAATAAGAAGCAACTGCAAATAATGACAGAAATCTGTCAAAACAGACCAGCAGGTAGAAACCAAATTTTTAGAAAATCTTCTGTTACTCAAATAAAAAAGTATTAAACTAACGAAAGTTAGCTACCATACTGGGGGATTTATTCAGAAATTTTTAGCTCAATCCGATTTATAGAGACTCCTCACGAATTTTTAGGGTGGAGGACAGAAATCTGTTTCGGGACAGAAACTCCCCAAATCTTATTTCCCTCTCATTAGAGGTCATTCTTGGCACAAAAAAGCAAACAAAAAGGATAAGTAGAGGTCATTACTGAAGTAATAACTTCCAAGACTCAAGGAAACTCTTGTGTTATCTCCCAACAAGTACTTTTCTTTAACGCATTTAAGTTAGGCACAAGAAGCAAGAAAAATCAAGTATTTTCAAATGAGGAAGCATTAACATCAAACCTTGGTTTCAAAGGAGGAGCAAAAAGCAACTTCTCTCTCCTCATAGGGAAGTGTTTAATACCTCTCTTGAATGGGAATTGATATTTAATGGTGCCTTCTTTCATCAATGATGGCACCAACGGTTCTAAGAAAAGGTCTTCCCAAAGTAATAGGACAAGAAGCATTGTATTTAACATCCAAATTATAGAAATCAACAGGGACATAAGCATTGTTAACCATAATGAGAACATCATTAATACTCCCCATGAGTTTCTTTTTAGCATTATCATTGAGTGGGATATCCAAATAACAATCTTCCAAAGGTGGCAAATCAAGCATTTCATAAATCTTCCTAGGCATAATAGAGACACTAGAACCAATATCACATGAAGCTTTGAGATCAAAGTCATTCACTTGCATATTAATAATGGTTCCCAACTATCTTCTACTTTTCGAGGAATAGAAGGTTTGTGTTTTAACTTCTCTTCCTTAATATTAACAAGGGCATTTGTAATGTGTTTGGTGAAAGCAACATGCATATCACTAGCATCAGGACTTCTAGCAAGCTTTTGTAGGAACATAATCACTTCAGAAATATTGCAACCATCTATATCAAAATCAAACTTAGCATCACTAGTAGTAGACTCATTAGGCTTAGGCGTAGTAGGAGGAATATGGACTTCTTGTGGTTTAGTGGTATCCATTCTAGTGATGGTGCACACACTATTGTTTCTATCATTTTTAACTTCCCATTCCCACTTAGCATGAAGTTGGGCTAACAGTCTAACATTTTTATCAATAGTAACTTGTATGGCATGAGTGGCAACAAAGGTACTTTCCATGGTTTCAGGTTTAGCAGTCATTTTATTAATCAAGGAGGACTGTGCTTCCGACAAAGAGGAAATATTTTTCTCAATATTCAAAAGATTTTCCTCTATAGTCTTGTTGAAAGAGGTTTGTTTACTAATAAAGTCTTTGAGCATGACTTCAAGTTCAAAGGGAGCACTTCTAGCATTGTTGTAGGAGTTTCCATAGGAATTGCCATTATTAGGAGGATAAGACCTATAATTGTTGTTACCACCAGAATTATTCCTATAGGCATTGTTGTTGAAATTGTTGTTTCTAATGAAGTTCACATCGACTTGCTCTTCTTGAGTAACCAAAGAGGCTAAGGGAACATGATTAGGATCTAAAGGAGATTTCCCATTAATAAGCATAGCCATAATAACATCAATCTTATCACTCATAGAGGAGGTTTCTTCAACAGAATTTACCTTCTTACCATGTGGAGCTCTTTCAGTGTGCCATTCAGAATAGTTAACCATCATATTATCAAGGAGTCTTGTTGCAGCATCCAAAGTGATGCCCATAAAGGTGCCTCCAGCAGCTGAATCCAACAGGTTTCTTGAAGAGAAGTTCAAGCTTGCATAAAAAGTCTGGATAATCATCCAAGCAGTTAGTCCATGAGTGGGAAAATTCTTAACCAAAGATTTCATTCTTTCCCAAGCTTGAGCAACATGTTCATTATCAAGTTGTTTAAATTACATAATGTCACTTCTCATAGATATAATCTTAGCAGGAGGGTAGTACTTTCCAATAAAAGCATCTTTGCACCTAGTCCAAGAATCAATACTATTTCTAGGCAACGAAAGCAACCATTATTTAGCTTTTCCTCTCAAGGAGAAAGGAAAAAATCTTGAGGTTAATAATATCTCCATCTACATCCTTATACTTTTGCATCTCACAAAGTTCAACAAAGTTATTGAGATGGGCAGCAACATCATCAGAACTAACACCAGAAAATTGCTCTCTCATCACAAGATTCAACAAAGCAGGCTTAATTTCATAAAAGGTAGCATCAGGAGCTGGTGGAGCAATAAGAGTGCTAAGGAAATCATTGTTGTTGGTGCTAGTGAAGTCACACAACTTGGTGTTCTCAGCAGAGTTCATTTTGGCAAAGGTGGGCAAGCCAAAAACAGCAGCAGCAACAGCTAGAGCGGGAACTAATTTTTGTGTGTTTTTGAATAGGGAAAGCAAACCAAACTAAACTAATTTTTTGGAGTTTTTGAAAAGAGGCAAACAAAACCAAGCAAAAGAAACTAAGCAAAATAAAAACAAAGTAAAGAGAAAGGTTGAGGAGGACTCCCCTTGTGAAGATGTCCTTACCCTCCCCGGCAACGGCGCCAGAAAAGCTTGATGCAGCACTGAGTTGATGTAGGAGCACTTCGTTGGGAACCCCAAGAGCAAGGTGTGAAGCAAAAACAGCAGCAAGTTTTCCCTCAGTAAGAAACCGAGGTTATAGAACCAGTAGGAGGAAGGAAACGTCACACAGGTGTTGCAAGCAACGTGGAAACCCGCACAACACAAACTCAAGACTTTGCCCCAACGAATCAGTGAGGTTGTCAAGCTCACCGGTTTGCTGTAACAAAGGATTAAACGTATGGTGTGGAAGGTGATGATGGTTTGCAACAAGTAAACAAGTAACAGTGGAATATGTATCAATGGTAAAGATTGGACCGGGGTCCATAGTTCACTAGATGTGCTCTCCTTAGATAAAAAAACATGGCATGAAGGGTAAACAAATTACAGCAGGGCAATTGACAGGAACTGAGCAAGGCATAACAATGCAATACTAGACAAAAAGATCCTATGAGATTCGATTGGGAAATACAACAATATACATAGACCGCCATCCAACTGCATCTAAGACTAGAAGTCCACCTTTGGGTTATCATCCGAACCCCCTCCAGTATTAAGTTGCAAGCAACATACAACTGCTTTAAGCAAAGTGTGTAAGGTAAACAATTCACTTGTTCCATGAACAAGAGACCGTTGTTTTCTCCCTAGTAGCAACAACACATCTACAACCAAAGAGATTTATGTCACTTCCCTTGGAAACTAGAGGCATCAACCCACTATCGAGCATAAATACCCCCTCTTGGAGTCACTAGCAACTACTTGGCCAAGATAGCTACTAACAAAGGAGAGCATGCAAGATCACAAACAACACAGAGATGATAGAATCATAAGACAAAACCATTAATTAATCTGACATAGTAATCTCAATATCCATCTGATCCCCGCAAACACAACATGCATGATTACAAATAGATTAGATCTTGATCATGAATGGAGCTCACAAGATCTATACATGAAAGCACAAGGAGATACATCCATCTAGCTACTATATGGACCCGTAGTCCAAGGTGAAACTACTCACGCATCATACCGGAGAAGAAGGACTTCGGGATGATCTCCCCTCTGGCAGGGTGTCAGGAAGAACTTCAGATCCCCCCCTCGATCTAGGGACAATGGTGGCGGCGTATACATAAGGTTTAATGGAGTTTTGATCGGGTGCCTAGGGTTTCTGCATCGGGGGCTTCTTATAGGTGAGGAGGCGAGGCAGGAGGGTGCCCGGGGGGCCCACACCCTGCCCAGGCGCAGGCCAGGCTTGGCCGCACCGGGGGGTGTGGCCACCCCGTGGTGCCGCTCCGTCTCGTCTTCTGGATTCGTGTCGCCCACGGTAAAATATTGACTTTGGCTTTTGTCCCGTCCAATTCTGAGAATATTGATTTTCTGCCTTTCTAGAACCAAAAACAGAAGGAAACAAGCAACTGGCACTGTGGCAACTTGTTAATAGGTTAGTTCCAGAAAAGATATAAAAACACCTCAAAGTGCAGACAAAACAAAGCAAAGTAGATACTAAACAAGCATGGAACATCAAAAATTATAGATACATTTCCGACGTATCAAGGAGGGCCCACACAAAAGCAGATGGATCTTCCCTCCCATGGCGTGTCGATCCACGGCCGGTGTTGTTGATGAGGAACAGTCTTAACATGGGGAGAATGACTCTCAAAGGTAGAAATCTTTGCGTGACCATCCATCGAGCCGATGAATTAGGGTTACTGTAGGGTATGTTCATGACAAGGATTACTCTATGGTTGTTTCATAGAAAGGTCTACTCTTTGCTTGACCGCCGGTTAGGTCATTGTGATTTACTAAAGTTAAATTCTATAAAAGTATATGGTCTTGTCACTAAGTCATAAGTCATTTTAAAACTGGAGTCAATTTATTATGAGTGTTGTGTTTACATAAATCTATTTTGATTAAGTGGTCTTGTGACTAAGTCTGATTTCATGTGTAAACAAGAGTCTATTCGTTCACATGGCATAAGATATACAACTGGACATGTGTTCAGTCAGTATAGAGCGTCTAACTAAAGGGCGTCTAACTAAAGGGCTCACCGATTTGAGTTGTTTCTACAACTAATAGTATTAGGCGAGGGCACTTTTCTAAAAAAAATCTTGTACCAATAAAGTAACATCATTTTTCAGCTTTTTGATTAGATTTCGGTGATACTGCATAAATGGACCGAAGCGGGTGTTGGCTTCCATGACAAGATATGATAAGATCCGCTAGCCCATGACACTGCCGAGCTAACAATATCCTGATGTCAAGACGTGGGTCATCTATGCCAATTCCTCAACCAAAGGCACCTCAGGTTGTAAGATTGAGAGAAAAAATGTTTATTCTTTCCACCCTTTTACCAAGGCAACGATACATTTTAATCCTTAACATTTTTCTTCTCTCAAAAAGTTGTGATGTTCTTATTATTGACATGATTAGCATTTTATTTTCTCTTAAAAAGTTCTGATGTTCTTACAACATAACATTATAATATAGGATATTATAGTATGAATATAATGATGACGAATGAGATCTATTGCAGTTTGTGCGCTTCTGCAGTCAACATTTTAGTGTGGTGGGAAATATATATTTGTCATATGGACACATGAGAAAATATCAGTGCAAACGAGTGAAAGCAGCCGTACCTAACCATAAACGAAAGCAAATTAATCGTAACTGATGAGTTTCCCCTTAAGGAAACGGGGGTAGAAGAATAAAACCATTGCCAAAAACATCTATCACCGGTTGTTTGGCAACGTACGTTTTGTTGGGAAACTGGGCCGATAGAGGCCCACTCGGTGTGGCCTCTACCAGGCTAGGGTTGGCTCATATGGGTATCGTATCTCCCTTTAGCCTATAAATAGAGGAACAACCTTTGTACGTGAGCTTACCGAGAGAGTTTTCAATAAAGTTTCCTGTTTCATCTACTTTGTGTTGTGTGTGTCTTCTTCTAGTCTTCTTCTCCGGTGTGGAACAGCCTCGGGACTGTCGGCAGGGGGTGTTCAAACACGTTATCAGCACGTGTCTCTCCGTCAAGCCTCCGTCAAGCCACCGCCAAGCCTGCATCACGTAGGCTTTCGTTGAAGGTAACACAAATCTGACCGCAAAATGGATTCGTCTCGCGATTTACTTTCAAGATTTGCGTTCAGATCTTAGATCAGATCCCATCTTAGGTGTGGATTTTTCTTTCCGGGAGTCGAGCTGACCTGCTGTCGTCGACCAATGTCGATCTAATCACTCCTGTATTAGAAATTTGTTGACTGTACCGTCGATACGTGCACCTGCTGTGCCGATCTGGATTTTTTCTTAGCAGATCGGGCTCATCTTGACTGTTTCTAGATCGAGCTAGTTTTTCCTTTTTCTGGAGCATTTTCTGCTCGTGGCCATGGCTGCTCGCGTGCAGCACACACGCATGGACTTTCGCGTCGCCGCTTCGGCCCTTGGCCTCGCCGCCGCCGCAACAGCGCTTCGCCCGCCCGCGCCAGCCCTGCGCCCGCCCGCGCCGTATGCGCTACACCGCTTCGTCGCGCGCCAGCTGGTCGCTGCTGCCGCCGCCGCCCCGTCTGCTGGCAGCGCAGCTGCGGCCGCCGCGTCCAGCGCCTCTACCAGCGCCGCTGGCGCTGTAGTGCGCGTCCTGGCGCCGCGCCCGCGCATGCCGCGCCGCTCCATAAGCTTGCCGCGTGCCGTGTCGCGTCGCCGTCCGTTGTGGCGAGCCGCCTCGCGCGTGGCCCGCGCCGCATGCCGCCTGCCTCAGCGCTTCGTGTCTGTCGCCGCCCGCGTACATACGCCACGCTTCGCCAGGGCCGCTGCGCGATCCACCGCCAGCGCCCGGCCGCTTGCCGCGTGTGGCGCGCGCCACCCACTGCGCCCGCCGCTTCTGCACCGCGCTCAACAGCCGCTGGCGCGCCGCGTCGTCGGCCGACGCCGTCGATTCGCGCGCTCCCGTCGCCGGAGCGGCCTGCTGCCACCGCCGCCCCACTCGAGAGCACTTCCGTGCTCTGTTCCCCCGTTCTCGGGCAGGGACGGTGTGGGGTGACCGCCCACGGAGATCGCGTTTTGGCCATTTTGGGCGTTTAAGGCGTGGGAACACGCGTTTGCGGGGCTGTTGGACCGTTTCTGCTCTGTTTTTCGGTCCGCTTTTATTCAAGCTTTTGAACTATGTTTTACTATAGTTATTAATTAATGCATGTTTTTAATACTTTGTATCTCATAGATAGCTTGTACCGTTTTTACATTAAATTTTGGAACGCCGTCATATTTGAATTATTGTATCGATTATCGCATTTATGCAACCGATTACCTGCTGTAATCTTACACACTTTGCATAAATTGCATATGACTGGAATCGTCAGCCGCGAGTTCCCGGAGTTGACCCAGGATGGGCTTAACTACCTGACTTGGGCCTCGGACGTTGAGATCGTCCTTAAGGGCCGATGCATCAAGGATGCGTTGATTGAGGGGACCCCGACGTCCCCCAGCAAAACCATCCCGGCGGATAACGCCAAAGCCCTGCACTTCCTCCGTCATCACATGTGTGAGACTCTCAAGAATGAGTACATGGCGAGCGTGCTTCGCCTTTGGACCGCCCTCAACAAGCGGTTCTCTAGGCTGAAGTACACCATTCAGCCACAGCCGAAGGCAGATTGGATTCGTCTGAGGTTTGCAGACTTCAAGACGGTGGGAGAGTACAACTCCAGGTTGCACCGGATTTGTACTATTCTTCAGCTGTGTGGGACCAGTACCACCGATCAGCAGAAGATAGACAAAACCCTCTCCACATTCCATCCGGACAACATCCAGTCCTCGCGAAACTTTCGCCAGGAAGGATTCACGGAATATGCAGCGCTTATTGATGCGCAGGATAATGTTCTGAAAAAGAACTTCTCCGCGCAACCCTTCGCAGGGGGCCCAAGTCATGAGGCCAATGCTGGTGCCTACAAGGTGCGCAAGCCCATCCACAAGAAGAGAGGCAAGAAGGGCAAGAAGGGCCCCAACTCCTCCAACCCGGCCAAGCAACGCAAGGCGGGCAAGGGGGAGGCGAGGCCCCAGGACTGCTTCCGCTGTGGCTCCAAGACTCACTTCTCCAGGCAGTGTTTGGCCCCTAAACACGTCGTGGACGCGTTCAAGGCCAACAAGAAGGCGCGCGAGGCGCATCTTGTCCAGGTTGAGGCACCACTGGCGCCCGGAGCGGCGCCTGTGCAGAACGTCGCGCACGTAGTGGCGCAGGACGTAGCACAAGTGGCAGCACCCTCGGCGGTCCCCACGGACGCCGCTGTGCCCATGGAGGTTGAGCACGTTGTGCCCCCGCCGCCTCAGCTAGGCCCCTTGTCCATGATGATGGCCAACGAAGAGAAGCCCACTGACCTTGAGATACTGGCTGAGCTTGGTGATTTCCTCGCAGAATCCACCTGAGCTCCTTTTGTTGTAATGATTCCTTTTCCGTAATAATCAGATACATTTGTTTCGATATGGTTGTAAGCTCTATGAGAGCATAACATTTATTTGTTTTTCGGCGATTGGATGACATTTATTTCATTCATTTATTGCATTATTTGATTATGTGATGTTTTGAAATGTTTATGTGTTTTACTTACTTGATGTAGCAACTTCCTCGCTCCATTATATTATTTAGGCACTATATTTTAGAACGCGTGTGGCGCCCAAATGGAGGAAACGTGCCTTGCTGATAGCGGCACCACCAATACCATCTTGAGAGAAACAAAGTATTTTGAGTCCATTACCAAAAACCCTGGTAACATAATGACGATCGTCGGCTGCGGTCCGAATATAGTTGGCTCCGGAAGAGCAACTATCATACTCCCAAATGGAACAACTCTGATCATTGAAGAGGCATTGTTGTATCCGCAGTCGACTCGTACTCTCTTAAGTTTTAGAGACATCCGCGCAAATGGTTTCCATGTCGAAACCGATGATGATAAGAATGGAAAGGAGTTCCTACTCATTACCAAGCGCGACGAAAATGGTAAACATGTTGTCGAAAGACTCCCTTCATTAGCTACTGGGTTGTACTACACTAAGATAGTAGCACCACCTATTTACACTACCCTTAAGACTGTCTTTAGAAGCTCCGAACTATTCTGCCTTTGGCATGATAGGTTAGGCCACCCCGGTCTTAGGATGATGAGAAATATAATTAACAACTCGAACGGTCATAATGTTAATGTGAAAAATTTCCCGAATCCGGATGATTCCGTGTGCTCCGCATGCACTACGGGGAAATTGATCATTAGACCGTCCCCCCTAAAGGTGAAGGATGAACTCCCCGCGTTCTTGGAACACATTCAAGGGGATATATGTGGTCCAATTCAGCCCCTCTCAGGGCCGTTTCGGTACTTCATGGTGCTCATCGATGCTTCCTCTAAATGGTCCAATGTTTGCCTGCTGTCAACTAGGAACCATGCCTTTGTAAAGTTGATCTCCCAGATCATACAAATAAGGAATAAATTCCCTGATTATCGTTTAAAGTCTATTCGAATGGACAATGCCGGAGAATTTACTTCAAAGGCATTCGATGATTATTACATGGCAACTGGAATCAAACTTGAGCACTCCGTACCGCATGTCCACACTCAAAATGGACTTGCGGAGGCATTGATTAAAAGAATTAAATTCATTGCCAGACCACTCCTTCAGGGTTGTAATTTACCAACTACATGTTGGGGACACGCGGTGTTACACGCCGCTAATCTCATCAACTTTCGACCATCGGCCTACAACAACCACTCTCCCATCCAACTTGCGCAAGGGTCGGCACTGAAAATTTCCCACCTACGTAGGTTCGGCTGCCAGGTATATGTACCTATACCACCACCCCAGCGATCAGCAATGGGACCGCTCCGTAAGTCGGGGATATACGTTGGTTATAAGACTGTGTCCATAATCAGGTTCTTGGACCCCTTGACAGGTGGTATCCACGGCCCGTTCTTGTTGCATTTTTGGCGAGGATCTTTTCCGACTTTGGGGAGGTAATCAACCTGGATGATAAAAGTCGAGAAATCACGTGGAAAGCCACGGAGATCCACGCTCATGACCAAGACTGTTGAGACTAATAGAAGTCCAAAGATACTAGATTTGCACTCCTAGCAAATCAACTGCCCGATCATTTTAGTGATTTAAAGACTGTGACAAAGTCGCATGTGCATGCACGCAATGCCTCGGAAAGGGTTGAAATACCAAAGAAAATGATGGTATACCCGCTCGCTCCAAGGCCTAAGAGGACGCAGATTCCGGTTTCTCAAATCCCAAGTACCGGGACGCCAAGAAGAAAAGGATAAGAGAGATTTATTACGATGCCTTTGTTGAGGGGAGCAGTTGAGACTGCACAACGCACGGATATTTCAGTGCGAAATTCGGACTTGAACTTTCCTATCGGAAATACCAGCGAAGTTGTGCGCACATCGGAGCGGGAAAGCTAAAGGACCTAGCTCCTGGATTGGGAAATCCGGTGGAGCAAGAAGATGTGTCTGATGCACTCCATGACGAAATGACCATTAACTATGTTAATTCGGGCGAGTCATACAACCGATCCATGGAAAATATCGGCGTTAATTTTGCCAAGAAAATTGCCTCAATCATAGATCTTGACCCGAGCCTAACACGCTGATTGCAAGAAAAGGTCGGATTGGAAAGATTGGCGAAGAAATTACCGCTGAATTATTATCGTTAAACAAAAGAGAGGTATTTGGACCTGCTTGTCTAACTCCTCCCACATTCGCCTGTTGGCCATAAGTGGGTTTTTGTTCGAAAGCGAGAATAATGAAGTAGTAAGGTACAAAGCAAGGCTCGTTTCTCAAGGTTTCACTCAGCGACTGGTGTCGACTTTGAGGAAACTTCTTGCCCGGTCATGGATGGAATTACCTTTAGATACTTGATCTCAATGGCAGTAAACATGGACTTAAAAATGAAACTAATGGATGTTGTCACCGCTTACCTATATGGTAACTTGGATTCGGACATATACATGAAAGTACCAGAAGGTATCCCTGTACCGAACCCGGATAGAGCAAACAGAGCTTATCGGTGTTCAGCTTAAGAAGTCATTGTATGGACTAAAACAGTCGTAGGATGTGGTATAATCGTTTAAGCGATTTCCTTCATCGGAAAGGGCTACGAGCAATGAAGATTGCCCATGTGTTTTATACGGAGATCCTGTGATGGTTTCTATATTATCTCGGTGTACGTGGACGATTTGAATATAATCGGTACACCTGACGATATTGAGGAAGCGAGTTCCTACCTGATGTCGGAATTCGAGATGAAAGACTTAGGCAAAACCAAGTTCTGCCTCGGTCTGCAACTTGAGCATTCCTCTACTGGGATTCTAGTTCACCGGTCGGCCTACACCCAGAAGGTGTTGGAACGATTTGGGTTTGAAAAGGCATATCCTTCTAAGACCCCGACGGTCGGAAGATCTTTGCAGCAAGACAAGGACCCGTTCAGGCCTAAAGAAGAGGGGGAGGAAATTCTGGGACCGAAATTCCCCTACTTAAGTGCAGTTGGCGCACTTATGTACTTCGCAAATTGTACACGGTCGGATATTGCATTCGCCGTCAATTTGCTTGCAAGGTACAGTTCTAAGTCTACCAAGAGGCATTGGAAAGGCGTTAAAGACATCTTTAGGTACATACAAGGGACAAAGGACCTTGGATTGTTTTACCAAAAGAACCAAGACCTATCTGTTGTAGGCTATGCAGATGCTGGGTACCTTTCGGACCCACATACATCCAAGTCGCAGACTGGATATGTTTTCCTTTGCGGTGGAATGGCAATTTCCTGGAAATCGTCTAAGCAAACTCTTGTGTTAACTTCGACGAACCACTCGGAAATCGTAGCATTATATGAAGCATCACGAGAATGTGTATGGCTTCGACGAGTAGTCAGTCACATCCAGATGTCATGTGGACTGAACACCGTACAAACCCCCAACAATTATCTATGAAGATAATGCCGCTTGTGTTGCACAAGTCCAGACGGGTTACGTGAAGAGCAATCTCACAAAGCATATAAACCCCAAGTTCTTCTATGCACATGAGTTGCAAAAGATGAACGAAGTGAAAGTCTTGCATACTAAGTCATGTGAAAATCTCGCTGATTTGTTCACTAAATCAATGCCAGCGTCTTCTTTCAAGAGATGTGTCCGAGGGATCGGCATGATGAGACTTAGGGAGATGCAAGGTTCATGGGGAGAATCTTTACAAACTCATCGCTAAATCTTGATCCCGATGATTGAGTACTTAACTTTGTAGTTAAGTGAATTGTACTCTTTTTCCCTTAGTGAGTTTTTATGAAGTTTCTCACATGAGGTTTTTAATGAGGCAATTCGTGCAACATAGCAAGAAGTATACCGTGTGCATTTCTCCATATTTTCCCCACTGGGTTTTTCGGAGTTTTAAGCCATGGTTATATAGATAAGATACCCAGGGGGAGTGTTGGAAAACTGGGCCGGTAGAGGCCCACTCGGTGTGGCCTCTACCAGGCCAGGGTTGGCCCATGTGGGTATCGTATCTCCCTTTAGCCTATAAATAGAGGAACAACCTTTGTACGTGAGCTTATGGAGAGAGTTTTCAATAAAGTTCCCTGTTTCATCTACTTTGTACTGTCTGTGCCTTCTTCTAGTCTTCTTCTCCGGTGTGGAACAGCCTCGGGACCGGCCAGTCGGCAGGGGGTGTTCCAACACGTTTATCCATTGACGAAGGGGGTTTTCAATCCGTGTCCATATCGTCGCTATGTACTAGTGACATTATCCCGATTCAGTTCAATGAAGCACCTCAGATCGTATAACCACCACAGTCATGAGCTTGCGTACATTTTATGGGAGCCGCGGTTGGTGGTCCTAGTACACCCTACCATCTTCAAAGTATCACCATAAGCATTATAGTTTCTATTAAATATGTGTATACTAACGAAATTATTATTTTCTAAAATTACTTTTCAGAACTAATATATACATACAATTTTTAGTTTAAATCCATATTAAATAATATAAGTCTTTGAAGTTTAACTAAAGGCATGGGGCATGCGTGAGATTGTTTTAATGTAAAACACAACATCCATTAATTTTGTTGTGCTCAATAATTGCATTTTCTAATTCTATAAGTATGCTTACTAAGCATACACTAGACACGGCCATTGATATTTTTTGACCGCACATTTTAACTATCTCAACAATGCTATTGAATATAAATCGCACACACATATGATCCGCACACTATATAGTTTTCACAATTATCAAAATAACTCAAAAGAATATTCTTTTACACACTAAGTTTTATGCCAATCTCAACACAATTGTATTTTACAATGATATATATTAGATTCTCATAACAAATAGCACTATAACTTATGTTTTTCTATGTTATCTACGCAAACTAAGTAAGCTACTTTGGTTAAAACTATAACATTATAAATCTAAGTTATTCCAAATATAAAAGTTTAGTATAAATAATAACTTATTCTCAATCAATAAAACTATAACTTATGTCTTCCTGTACCGACCACAACTAAATAATGTGTCTCGAAAAAATCCTAGTAAGTAACTAAAGACTACTTCATGTATGTCAAAGACCTAGGATGTGCGACGAGGAGTGGCGGCGGATCCACCGGGCACCCACCCCTGGTCCTAATGTGAACCGCCTCGCACAGCCTGTTGTAGTCTTCTAGAAGATCATCGATCTGGGACTGAAGATGGCTCCTGCCCAAACTGATTACCAATCCCGGTGATGATTAGCATCAACCCGTAGATTGGTCTGATTGATGACACGCTTCTCGATGGACTGGAAAATGGAGACCATGTGTAGCAGTCCTTAAGCCGGCCATTGTGAAGCAGAGCAGCACAGAAGCAGCATCTTGGTTGGCGCCCTCGCCTTCTAGGGCCTGCACAGCTGGAATGCCTTCGGATTAATTCCTCTTCCTCAGCAGGTAGAGGCTTATACGACGCAACAACAATGGCTTCCCGGCGCTTCGTCTGCCTCTCCTCGCCATGCACGACACATCAGGAGGAATTTGCAAAGATTAGACCAGGCGCACGACATTGATTGGGCTTCTGCGACATCCATGCCGGTGTCAAAGATAGACATGTGCATGAACCTACGGTGTCATTGCACACAAAGCCCTCCCCTAGTGCTAGAACCTGTGCTGGCGCAACCCTGCTGGTCTTGGCGCCCTCGGTAGCCCGATTGTCTCCCAAATGCACCAAGCCCGTCGCGCTGCTGTCAACAAAGTTCTCGGCGTTGTGGACGCAGATAGAAGTCGGGGCTCCATCAACAACAATCCTCATGTCAATGCTAGTCGACTGCTTGCCGCAGATACCTAACACGAAACAACGAACACAGAAGCATATGAACACCACCTCGTGGCGGAAGAGAGGCATGGCATAGAAGTAGCAGCAGAGGACAGACGTGCGAATGATGCTGTCGTGACCACCCCGTCGGAAGCACAACACCTCCTACACTGGCTCATTGTCCTCTTCCTACAACAACCTAACTACCTAGCTCGGTCCGTCTCCTCCTCCTGTAGGGTGCACCTCGCTTAGATTAGAACAAAGTCTGGTTTTTCCCCTGGATTTCACTTTAACTAACTAAACACCCTAATAAACTATGAATAATGATCCATTTATCCATTTTTAACCTCCTCATCCGGTTCAAAAAGATTAAGTGGGTTAAATGGACAACCGGTGATAGTTTAAGTGAGTTTAGTGAGCCAAGTAAAGTTTTGGGAGGGAGAGGAGAATATGAGCCAAGTGAAAAGTTTAGTGGTGAAAAATAGACTAAGTGAAACAACATGTAACAAACGTCACTATAAAAAAGCATGTCTTATTATGGAACCATAATAAGAAACTAAAGAAAGGAAAAAATAAAATAAAAGATAGAACAAAATATAAAAGGAAAAGAAAGCATCAAAGAAGAATAAAGAAGAAGAACATATATTACTGAATGGAGCAAGAAACAAAATCATGAGAAAACCCATATCTTAAAAAATTCATTATTGAAAAAAAAAACTTAGAAGAAAAACCATAAAAAAAAAGATAGAAAACAGAGGAAGGAACCGTGCCTGGACGTGGAAGTAGCACATGACGTGGCCACGGAAACGAACCAACGAGAACGAACTCGAGCTGGAATAAATTACGAAACGAAGGACACGTATAAATGTGCCAAGCCCACGAGACACATTCTTAAGGCCTTGTTTACTTTTAGGGTATTTAAGAGGATGGGAGGAAATTTTTTTGTATCCCGGAATTTTCCCGATAGATCGTTTATTAAGCCGGGTTTTGAGGGGATAATCCCGGAATATCCCCACAAATCCCCTCCACACTAGTGTATTTTTTACTAGATTAAAAACTCTCCATCATGTGGTAGAGTATTTTTGGGGAAGGGAATTTGAGGGAATTTAAGAGTATTGGGCGAACACCAAATCCCCACATATCTTCATGTCTTTTCGGAATAAAAATACCGAAGAAGTAAACAAGGTCTAAGCGAAACGGGGGTACAAATCGCGGGAGTGCAGGGAGCAGTTTCCCAGCACAGGGCCCCTGATTGTTCAGGCAAGAAGGCCCAATATCCAACAGGCGAGCAGCTTGAACAGAGGGCAGCGCAGCTTTCGCGAAAAAAAGACAGACTTGACCGAGCATGGACAGAATGTCTCCATCGACCCCGTCGCATTGACCCCTCGTTGTCTTCTCGCCTCCTCGTGTCCCCAGTTCCAAATGACGCCGATGATAGGGTGCTGCTCTGCCATTGCGATTTAGACAGAACTATGATGGATGAAGAGATCACGGTTTGCTGATTTCCAACAAATTCGTCCTCAATCTGCAACCGTTAGCAGAATCTCCTTGCTACGAACCCACCTTAACTTTTTTTTTCTAACAAAAAAAGAAACCCATAACTTCTTGTTCTTGTTCATACGATGTGCTCCACCCTCATTCGACTCCATCCTGTTTGATAGAGGAGGGTAGGTGGTAGGGGATTCCAGTGGCAGCGAGCAGTAGAGCAGGAAATAGCAAAAAAATCTCAGCTGTAGCTAATTGTGTACAGGGGCCCTAACATGTCAGGGTCGGCCCTGTGCCTGTGGAGAGATATGCCGAAACATCTGATCTAAGCAACTTGCATCACACTACTTATATCTAAGCAACTTGCATCCATTAGATCTACTACATAACCGTAGTTAAACATATTCGCTTGAGCTGCATAATTGTTCTAGTGCGCATGTGAATTGCGGGTTAGATTTGTTGGTGTCCTCCCAACACTCCACATGCAATTGTATAAATAAGTTACCGAGAAAAAGAATCAACTGATATTAGCAACATTTTGGTAAATAAGGTGTTTCAATATGAGCGATGAGCGAGTAGATCTTTTGGTAAATAAGTGTATAAATAGTAGATCTTTTGGTAAATAAGTGTTTCAATTTTTTTTTCTTAGCAACATAATCTGAAGAGGTTAACAAAATATGAAGTTAGCACTTTCAACACAATAAAGGTGTAGCCCTCGCATTTCTTAGCAACAGAATCTGAAGATGTTAACAAAATATGAAGTTAGCACTTTCAACACAATAAAGATGTTGCCCTCGCATTTGCGAGGGCCACTGAGCTAGTTGGTGTAAATAAAACCTGAGTCATAGCAGTTTCATAGTAATTAACCAAGTATATTGCAGTCAATACACTTATTAAAAATTTAAAAATGAGTGATGCGAGAGATATATAACCAACTGGGAACACTTCGTGAAGGCAAGCCTGAAGTCCAGCCCATTCCAGGTCAATATCTATGACTGCTATTCCCATTTCGTATCCAATCACGAGCCTACATAATTCAGATGTTCTAAGTTAAAAGTTTGAAGAGTGCAGAAATTAGTACCACAAATAAAATAGCTAAAAACTATAAGGTCAATTACAATTTTTTTTATCCGATCCATTCATGTGATATACTAAATGACGTTTAATAATTCTAGGCATTATTATATGCCTATTACATTAACTTACCAAATTCATGAGAATTGAAATATCTACTCTAAAATATGTGTTCATAGGATAAATATATTCGGGAAGAAACATTGGAAAAGATAGTCAATATCTGATTGACACAAAGTAAGTTTTGCCAACATTAGTGTCCCTTTATTTGTACATAAATTTTCATTATGCTAAAAAGCATTGTTGTTTACAAGGTACAAACATATCATGAATATGTTCATATCTAAATACGGATATCTAGACACGGATATCTAGACACGGATATCTAGACATATTTTAGTGCTAGATATATTCATATCTAAATAGATTTGAGTCCATTAAATTGGATCGGAGGGAGTATATAAACTCTGTAATCCCCTGTCAATAAATACAATACAAGACTTTTTAGATAGATTTCGTGTGCCACATGGGTTATTGTAAAAAAAAGCTAGCAAGGGATAAGCTCTACTTACATAGGTCCATTAGCTAAAAAACATCATTTCTCTAATTGTTTAATTCTATTGTTTACTTGTACCATAACTTATAAAATGAAAATATATTTTTGACCTAAAAATTAGGACATATTATAGAACTATAATATTATGAGATTCCACTCCGCTATTTACATTACTTTTTAGGCCGTTTTTGTATTCCACATGGGTCAGAGAATTTATTTTTTAAGTGTGCCCGCCCTTCAATTCATTCCTGCCGTCCGCTACTGTATATAGCTAATGTTGGCGGGATGCATTTATTTTGGCAAAGAATCTGATGGATCTGAGATTTGTTTAGAGTACTTCATTATATGTTGATCCAAGTCAGGTGTCATTGGATTGATCCAATTTATCCCAGCCAAACCTGGCTAGGTAAACAGGATAGGGAGATTTTGCGGGAATTGAAATAATCACCTTCGATTACCATGAATATGCTAGCAAATACGAGAGAAGTAAATAAGACCTTATATGTCTGACATTTTTTATTCTCCTTTTTTATTCATGTTATTTTTCAAATTAAAAGATGTCCAATCGTTTGGTGAACCAAGCCCATAGGTTGCACAGCTGTGATGCAAAAAAGACATGCATAGACAAGACCCACCGACGCCAACCTCCTTATTCTTAGAGCAAGTCCAGCAGCTGCTCTAAAATTTCACTCCGGCGTGGCCTGCAAATTTTTTGATGGGAACGGGACGACAGAAAAACAAAAACTCAAATTGTTTTTAAAGGAAAAAGCCTCGTGTGTATCTTTTTTTTAGTTTTGAACCGCAAATTACGTATCCAGCGTGTCCTTCAATTAATAGGCAATCCTAGTCCGGCCCAGCATGAGAATTAAAGCCCACTAATCGTATTTTTTGCTGGTCACTCGGGAGCAGGAGGAGAGGCCTAATTCCGGAACTACCACATCGATTCCTGATCTGGTTCCTTATCCGTCTCCGACTCATACGGACGTTATGGCAACTTATCCGTCTCCGACTCTGGGACGGTTTGGATGGACTGCTCAAAATCGGGGGTGCACTAGTACTACATAAGGCTGGCCAAGAGCGGGCTGCCGATCACCACCAAATTCCACTCCAAATTCCTGGAAAAGCAAAAAAGCTCCGATCAACGAAGACGAAGGTGCACTAGGACGCTATTCATGGCTGCTGCTGCTGCCGGAGGTGGCCAAACCACGAAGACGAAGAAGAGGGCGGTTGAGGCCGAGGATATGCTGGGGGACCAATACACAGAGAAAAGGGTGAAGACCAACTGCTGGGAGCGGTTCGACCAAGAGAAGCTGGAAGCCATCCAGGAGAGCAGACGTGCCCAGTCGATCAGTTTCCAGAGGCTCATGGCCGCCTCTGACAGGGTAATCAAGGAAGCTGAGGATTTCCTCGAGTATCGCAGCAGATTGCCCGCCAAGAAATCGTCGTCGTGCTGGTCTCGCGTCTTGCGGCGGGCTGTGGCTGCCGCTATCAACGTACTGCGGATCTTACATGTTTGGCATGGGAATCAAAGTGGACGAAAAGCTCGGAGATTCGTCTCTACTAAAGGTGGTTCCGACAACAGAATGAAGAAACTATAAAACTTTTGATGTGTGACATCGCTCAGGAATATGGACACCTTTTGTATTGCTTGTTTCTCGTGTCAATGTTGTTGGTAACTCAGTGTTATTGTTGTTGTTGTTAATTCATGTGTAATACTACGTTCCTTACTATTCTGACGTGCTAATCTTTTTTCCTTACTTACTTCTGACGTGGTAATCAAAGTGCGGAAAGTTCCGAACCCACTAATATCGTTCTAGGGCATATAAGGGTTTAAATACATCAAGCGGGATTGCGTGCGCATGACCACACGCCTCACCCTTCTCCACTGTGGGAGTGAAATGCATCCGGTCTTACAAGTTACTGGTGATGTCTAGGACTCTAGAACCCTTGAGACAAAATTAGCTCCCTCAATACTCATTTTCACAAATAGCAAGCTATCATCAACAAACAATAAGTGGTTGACTGGTGGGGCAGTGCTAGCCACTTTTAAACCTTCGAGATTCGATGATGAAAAGGAGGCACGAGAGGCCCTCTGTTGTAAGCAAAAAAAACATGGATATGGGATCACCTTGGAGAATACCTCAAATGGTTTAAAGGACTCCAAAGATGTCCCATTCATCAAAACTGAAAATGATACAGTCGAGATCATATTCATCACCAAACTCACCCACCTTGCATGAAAGGCAAGTCGCATCATCATTGCTTCCAGGTATGGCCACTCCACCGTGTCAAATACCTTCCTCATATCCAACTTGATTGCACAATGCCTACATTTCTTCGATTTATTCCTCTTCATAAAGTGAGGGCACTCATATGCTGATATTATGTTGTCTGTGATTAACCTCATAGGAACAAAAGCTGACTATTCTTGGGAGATAATCTTTGGCCACGGGTTCTTTAATCCATTGGCGATGACTTTTGAACCTTTAGTCCCGGTTGGAGACACCAACCGGGACAAAACATGGGTGGCGAGACTATGCCCGTGAGTGGCGACACTATGCCAGTGAGTGGTAACACTATTTGATGGGTGGCGACTTGTAACACCCGGTCACTACGGACCGACATCGCCACGGCATCTCAATATGATCTCTAGACTTACCCCACAGACCAACACTAGTCTTTTATGCGCACTTTGTCCTCAGTCGTGCTCACCCGGTACCCACTTCCCGATCGGTCACCCATCCTAGAATTGCTCTAGGTCAAGCACGCTTAACCTTAGAGTTCTTTCGAATGAGCTTTTAGAAAAAAAGTTGCAACTTGTTGGTATGAGTTTCCTATCAATCCTATTGAGCCATGTGCCAGGATCTCACATACACCCACCCTTATAAGATCGACGTCTAATAGCTAGGTTATCCAACAGGCTAGACCGATAGCGTATCGTAACTACTGATACCACTTGTAACACCCCCGGTCACTCCGGACCGACGACTATCACTTCAGGCAGCTCAATAGGATCTCTAGACATACCCCACAGACCAACACTAGTCTTTTCTGCGACTTTGTCCTTACTCGTGCGCATCTGGTACCCACTTCCCGGTCGGTCACTCATCCTAGAATTTCTCTACTCCAAGCATGCTTAATCTTAGAGTTCTTTTTCGAATGAGCTTCCGGAAAAGAAGTTGTAACTTGTTGGTATGGGTTTCCTATCAATCCTATTGAGCTATGTGCCAGGATCTCACAACACTAATGACAGGGGTGAGTGTTGACACTATGTCGTGATGCTTAATCTATAAATAGGCATCCTTGTGAGTCCTTAGACATCTCCAAGATGGTGTGCGAGAGCAGAGACAATACTATGGCCAGTTTGAGGGAGATGCCGGAGGATCGAGTCCTTAGGAATCTCCAGCAAACTGGCCATAGATGCACTCCCTAATCTGTAAAATTAGTTAGCTCGTAGGTGTATTGATCTAGTTAGATAAGTTATAAGCTGCAAGATAGTGTGCAAGAGCAGGGACAACACTACGACCAACTTGAGTGAGATGTCGGCGGAGCCTAGTCCTCCGACATCTCCCTTAAGCTGGTCATAGAGGCACTCCCTAATATATGAAATTAGTTAGTTCCCCGACACAAGAATAGAACAACATATTCATAGTTCGGCAAAGTCGTAGTTGGAAATGATCCATTATTTGTATTATTTGGATTTATATAGTAGGAGCTATGAATTTCCAAAGTTTTCTAATTGATTTGAGTTATATAAACTAAAAAAGGTAAATTACAAAAACCCTCTATTTTAGAAAATATTTTTGGATTAGTTATTCAAATTCAAACAATTTTCATGTTGAAAGTTTTGTCAAATTCAAAAATATGAAATAAAAAATAGTGATTGCATTTTGATTTGAAAATGGCATAACTGATACATGATGCAAACAGATGTATGGATGTTATATTCAGATTCTTTATATTTTCTAATAATAATAGACATATTATTTGTATTATTTGGATTTATACAATAGAAGATATGATTTTCCAAAGTTTTCTATTTGATTTGAATAAAAAGAAAATTTACAAAAAACCACTAGTCACGGTCTTTCTTGCACGGGACTAGAGGGTAACTTCTCACTGGCCCAAGTGGCCAAAATAACCTCTAGTCACGGTGGGTGGACCTAGGGCTAGAGGGGGGGTCTTTAGTCCCGGGTTAAGCCACGGCCCGGGACTAAAGGGTCTCTAGTCCCGGGTTGTACCACGGACTGGGACTAGAGGGGGGTGTATAAATTCCGGACCCCGCTCCCTGCCCAGCACAGAGGAGGCAAATCGACGCGAAGAAGAAGAAGAAGGGGAGGTGCTGCCCAATTTTTCTGAGCCCATGACCTCGTCGTCGCCCTCGTCTCCGGTGGGCTCATGCTCGCGTCGTTGCAGCGCGCTTGCCGCCGACGATCCTTGCCGCCTTGTCCTCACACCACCACCCGCACTTGACGCCGTCGCTGCCGACCTCACCGGCCTCATCCTTGTGTCGCGCCGCCCCTGACCGCGCTGCCCCGACCGCGCCCGATCGGCCTCCGGATCTTGTTAGTCAATTAGTATAATTTTTTTAGTATTAGTCAATTAGTTAGTCAATATTTGTTTAGTATTAGTCAATATTTGTCGACATTTGTCAATTAGTTAGTCAATATTAGTCAATTTGTTAGTTAATGAGTATTAATATTTTAGTATTAGTCAATATTTGTTTAGTATTAATATTTTAGTATTAGTAAATATTTGTTATTAATATTTGTTATTAATATTAATGTTTGTAGTAGTGTTTAGGTTTTAGTATTAATATTTGTTTAGTATTAATGTTTACTATTAATATTTTTTTAGTATTAATGTTTGTAGTAATGTTTAGGATTTAATATTAATATTTGTTTAGTATTAATGTTTAGTGCTTGGTAGTAATATTTGGTAGTAATATTTGGAAGAAAATTTTTTTAGTGTAGAAATATGTTAGTAGTAATATTTGTTAGATTGCAATGTATTAAAAAAGGTCACCATTTTATGTAGATATGAGCAAATAATACCTTTTTATTTAGATATGAGCAATGATATTTGTTAGATTGCAATGTATTAAAAAAAGGTCACCATTTTATGTAGATATGAGCAAATAATACCTTTTTATGTAGATATTATGGTGAAACTTTTTTTAGTACATTGCTCACTTCTTACTATTTTTCTAACTTGTTTATCTTTCTTTCTAGAATAGTTAAGTCATGGATGATGATCGCAGCGGTGAAGATCTTCTTCATAGCATAATAAGAGGTGAAATTCCTCTTATTACTACCCGTGAATATATCGAGATCGAGAAAGAGATATCCTCATATCTGAATCCATCTGGTGATGGACTAGAGCAAGACCTGATCTACGAAGGGGAAGACCGGATGGACGAAGGGCAAACAAACAACAATGATGGCCCCTCGACAGCATCCGACGAGGTATATATATATATTAAGCCTTGTGTGACCTATATGCATTAATTGATCTGGATATATATATTAATCACTCTCTCTTCTTCTTTTAGCCCACCGGATCAAAGCAATCGACAGCTAGAACGAAACGAGGCCCGAACAGAAAGTTGGATGGTAATCAAAGGTTCACCATCGCTGAAATAGATGATAATGGACAACCGATTGATCCAGAAAAGCACAGGAGGATGTTTACAAATCAATGCAGGTGATTGTTAGGGACAACCTCCCTGTCATCATTCAAGAATGGAATAAGTCAAAGAAACCAGGTGAAGAATCCAACAGTTATGTCACCGATGATGCCAAAGATGACCTTTGGCAGAAGCTCATAGCACATTTCATCTACCTCCAGAGTATGAAGAATTCGAGGAAGATGGTATTACCCCAAGGCCGGGTAGGCTTGAAAAAAGAGCAAAAGTCAATGAGTGGGTTTTAATGAAGATGGCCAAACTGTAATGGAACCACAAGAAAAGTTTATACTCGAAGTATATCGCAAAAAAGAAAACTCTAGACTTCAAAGGAGCAAATGAGAAGTTGAGAGAACAATGGCCCGATTTTGTAACGTACAAGCAGTCTTCTGTAGCCAAGTCAAAGTCGGAAAAAATGCGTTAAATGCTGCCAAAAATAAATACCATCATAAAATGGGGACATGTGGCTACAAGTGTGCCGTGCCTAAGTGGGAAACTATGGAGCGGAACATGAGGGATAGAGGAATCATTCCTGGTACAGATGGATGGCACGAGAGGTCAAAGAACTGGTGGTATATGCACGGGGGATCGTTGGATCCAGAAATAGGGAAGACATTATTTCATGAAAAAATTCTAAAACCCTCCCAAGAACTTGTTAAAGCAATGAACGAAGCTCAATTGGGATTGTTCTGGCCCGAGAGAGAGAACGACGAGATGACACGCGCCCTCGGGAATCCTGAAAAACCTGGACAAACACGAGGCAAAGGCATCGGTGTTACGTGGAAGAAAGGGTTTCCTAGTAATGCGATAGTTCTAAGCCGTTAGAGAAAGAAGGATCGGGAGGCAGACCGGATCGGGAAGATAGAAAAGGACCTAGCTGAGATGAAGAAGCTCATGGAAGCAATTAGCCAAAGGTCGTCAACTCAGCCATAGGATGATGATCCTGCATTGGATCTTAGCCAGCGGAGAAGCAGTGTGGCTTCCACGGAGGTCTAGGATGATGATCAAACACTGCTGGATGATGCACCAGCTCCTCGCTACCCCGTGGATGATGTCAGAGAGATGACACAATGTGAGCTACATCAGCCAATGAACAACATGTCCTTCAAGATGGCGATCGACACTGCTTTACCTTGTCTACCTGGAGCACTCCACCATTCACTTCCGATTCCACCTAGGTATGCTCGTGTCACGGTGGATGACATAGTGGAGGATTTTGCGGACCTAGAGATTGAAATTGCTATGCCTGAAGGCCTTAGGAAACTAGGAGATTTCAAGCGCAACATCATTCTATGGAAGAAGAAGTACATAAAGTTTCTAGGCTCGGTGCCAAGTCCACCGACTCCGAGGAATTCAAGTCCACTCCGCCCCGATGATCGTCAACCTCCAAGTCCACCCTGCCCCGATGATCGTCAACCTCCAAGTCCAACCTGCCCCGATTATCGTCAATCTCCAAGTCCACCCCACCCTGATGTCGACCGTCAGCTCGATCTCCGCCTTCACGCTATACTCGATCTCCTCCTCCGCCTCCGTGCAATACTACCTCGCCGAAAAAACGGTAGGTCGCTGCTCCCCCGCGCCCCACATCGAAGAAAGATAAAGCGACGAACATAGTCGACATCCCGCCGGCTCTTCCAAAGAGACCTTATGACTAGACCGATGAGGAAAATGACGCGGATGTGGATGCCCAAGTTAAGGATTTTTTTGCACCCAAAAAACCTGAGCCAAAGCCAGTATTTGATGAAAAACAAAAGGTGTGCTAGGTCCTTTATTGAGCGACCATCCCAAATATCGATGAATCTGGAATCAGAATATGACCGGAAAATTATTAAGCAAGCAAAGCAGAAAAAATAACAAGTGCAAAAAGCGGGAAACAAGTTGCCCAGCTCAGACAATAGAAGATTCAATCGCCCCCCTCTCAAAGTGATTTGAGATACCGACAAGGCATTCATAGCCGAAATGGATAAGGACATGCAAACAATGGACCCCAGAGCCAGGGCTGCTGCTGCACTAATGAGCATCACCGTAGCGCAGACCAAAAAACTTACTACCGATGCAAGTATGTCTCTTGGTCAATTTTTAGGCTATGAAGATACGCCAGTGGATCAGATATTACAGCGGTATGTCAAAGGGGAGCCTCTAGTAAGTCATGAGGAGCTAACGCGTCTATCAACACATATGCGAAATCTGCACGCATGGTACATTGCGCAAACAGAAAAAAGCACCAGAAATATTGGTTTTCGGTGGACGTTAGAAAGGAGCATCACTTCAAACCATACTCGATACAGATTTAAATGACCGAACTGTTTCAGTTATATGATCAGCGCTCCATCGACAAATCTATCATTGGTTGCTACTATTTGTAAGTGATTTATTTCTATAATCAAGTCTCTAGATCAGCTTGTTCATTGCATGTAATATATTATCCTGACAATATATATCCTTTTATACGGTATTATATTCTACTGAATAAAGATGATTGAATGCAAAAGAACTAGAAGATATGACTATGGGTTCGTTGACCCATATATCTTTAATGAATATACATTACACAATCACTCTAAGAACGTGGAGGAAGACATGTGCATATTTTTAACCGAGAATCATTTTGTTAAGGAAATACTATTTTCTTACAATTTCAAGTGAGTGTTCTGCCTTGTACACATTCTTTTTAAGTGTAATTGATGAGATATGCATGTATGTTTATGTAAACGATCCGCAGGTTCCAGTGGATCTTGCTAAACATTCAAGTTGACAAGTTCCTAGTTGAAGTCCACGACTCATTAAGTTGGGACTAAGATAAGTGGAGAAACATGAAAGCAATGCTCCATAAGTAATTTCAATCATTATCGCATTATATCGGCCTCTTTCGTTCATTTCCTGATATCAAGTAACTAATAACTCCTTTGTTTATTTTTTTGCCGAGCAGGTGTTGGACACGGTTCAGACAGAAAATAGAAAAAATGCATGAAATGGAAAAAAATAAAATAAAAACATAGAATCTCTATCGTGGCAGAGAAACATACAAATCTCTGTTGCGGCAGGAACACATATAGTCCCTAACGAGGTTCGATCTCATCAATGCCCATTGTTATGAGTTTGGGTTTTGGAGAAGATGGGGGGTGCTGGAGAACGCGGAACGGTTAACAGACAAGAAACTAGGGGACATGAGATTTACCCAGGTTCATGCCCCCAGAGGGAAAATTCTACTCCTACTTGTCTGCTCTTGATTACGTCGGAACCGAAAGTTACAGGGGTGCGCAGATGCAATCTGGCGTGGGGGTGTGTATGCGGTGGTATGAGAGAGATCCTCCTCGTTGTGTCCTCCTAGCCTTTATATAGAGGTAGGTAGGTCCGGGACATAGATCGAGTCGGTTACAAGTTTAGGGTTTGCCCCTTTAAATATTCTATCTTTTCTAGTCTTGCTCTCCAAGGATCCGAAGACGTCATGGGTTTGGGCCACCCGAAAATCTTCATGGGCCACGTATATTCCTGTGGGCCTTCCTTGGGCTGGACCAGGTATGCTAACATCGTGTACCCGTAGGGTATAACCATGTCAGTAGCCCCCGAGTGTTCAGTCGAATTGTAGATTCGGCTGGGGACTCTTCAATCTTTCGGGTGCGGTTGTTTTTGTTCATCAGAGAATGATTTTAATATGTAGGGATTGTTGATGCGTGTGTCTGACTCTCCTGACAGATCAGGGTCAGTTAACTTTCTTAGGACAAAACGACACGATCTTCTTTGGATTCGAGTCTCTCGACTCGAACCCAGAATAGATGCTGGCGTAATTCGACTAGAAAGTTCCCTATTTTACCATCTACGACAAGAAGAGGTACAGTCCTAAACACCTCTGTTGCTCTTGATTCACCGTCTGTTATAAGTAAGCTTGTCACACCACCACCACATACTCATGCTACACACGCTGCTACTACTGCTGAATCTGAAACTGCTTTTAATGCTCATGATGTTACTTCTACTGTGCTTGATCCGAGTGGTTCACTAGGTCCTTTTCTAGATGCTACTATGGCTAATCTAGAAAATACCGAAACTCCTAGTGAAGACATTGTTACACTGTCTCTCTAATTCAATTTTCTTCAAAGCAGAAATTTTAAAACATGGGTACTCCGAATCTCACATGCATAGTACAATTGTTTTGAAAAGAACTACAAACAAAATGAAAATAATACAAAATAATTGGAAATGCTTGACATCGTCCACATCAACCACGACACCCGGACACGATTGTTTGGAAATTTGCCAAGGATGGGTGCTAGTCGACGTAATCGACATACAAGATGCAACTTTTGGGGCTTACCCCTTTGCCGATTTCATCCGTGGTTTGAAAACATTGGGCACCTCCCAATTGCAAAGTTTTTGCATGATTCTTCAAAAACAATTTTGGACGACAGATAGGCTTGACCCAAGGGGTGGCAAAATTGTGGACTTTGTAAACTCTTTAAAGAATTGGTCACTCATCTACTCTTTCAATGGCGCTTCACTATTCGAGTTTGGTCACCATGACACATAGGCGGATCCATAGGGTGGCCAGGGTGGTGTTGGACCACCCTGGAATTTTGGTCCGCTCTATATACCTAGCAGAAAAAAAATACTTCCTCTATCCTGAAAAGAATGTCTCAAATTTGACTAAATTTAAATTAAACTCGATATATTTTGGTCTATAGATTCATCCAATTTTTGAAAAATCTAAGTCATCCTTTTCGGAATGGAGAGAGTAGAAAAAAATGCCATTTCCAGAGGACGCGAGCAGCGAGTCGATCCCAAAAAAAACACATGAAATGACCTCATTCGTCCAGTCTTTCGCTTCATAACTTCCTCCATTTGATATTAAACACCGCCGCCCAAGATGGCCTCCTTTGTTCGATCGTTAGGCCTTGCCTTCCTGTTCGATATGGAGACCACCGCCCATCGCCTGAGCTCGGTGCCTCGCTGACTCCCAGCAACCAGCGCACCCGTCCCTACAGCTCCTCCCTCACGTGGTCCCTCGATATGGAGAGCGTCGCTGCAAGATGGGAGGCGACGACACAATGGGTGGCGGCGCAAGATGGGTAGGGAAGGGACGAGGGAGCAGGGGACTACGGATCTCGACCCGCCTTGCTTTAGTTTTGTTTTAAAAAAAACTTTTTTTTGAAGGTGGACCAAATTCTGGATCTGCCACTGCCATGACATCATTCTATAAACGATTGGTAGATATATGTGATTCATACAAATGGGAAATCCCAAAAGGCTTTGACTTCTCTTGCAATGTGAGTTTCTTGAGAATTTGGAAGGACAGAAACATCCGCGTCTCTAGAAATCAATGTTCAACAACCGCCATGCTTATCATGAAGGAAAGATAAGGCGGCAATGGGGGTGCCTTACCAGCTAAGTAATACCATGAGAGTAGGCTTTCTTTTTTTGGTCTTAGCAGGTAATTCCCGAATGACCCGAATTACAGCTCAGCAAAAAAAAGCACAGGCGAGGAAAACTGCGGAATAGTGGAGCGAGGTAGGGATCTACTCCCTCTGTCTCAAAATATAAGATGTTTTAGCTTTGTAAAACAAATGTATCTAGACTTGTTTTAGTGTTTAGATTCACTCCAAAGATGAGTGAACCTATGTACTAAAATAAGTCTAGATACATTCTCTTTACAAACGTAAAACATCTTATATTTTGAGACGGAGGGAGTAGATCAGTTGGGGGCAGCAGGAGTTGCGGTGGCCTTCCGTTGCAAGAGGTGTCACGGCGGGTAGCTAGTAGCGACGAACATCGGCCGTTGATGGAATCAGCGACGGGAGGGGCGGGAGTCGTCTTCCCATTCAGATGCTTGCTTGGAACTGATGGATGCGTGTGGTTGATCGGCGAGCAACACGTGTGTGTGGATGGTCGACGAAGGTATGTTTGTCCGGCTATGATGCGTTTGGATGGCGGGCTATGCGGCATGTCGGCATGTCGTGGCGCGGAGTCGGGCTTCCGAGGCGGGTGGTGTTGTGCCGGCCCGTGCTGCCTTCTCTTTTTAATTCCTCTTTTTTTTTCTATATTTTTTCATTTTTCAAATGCAACTTTTTATTGTGGACATTTTTCCACATGAACTTTTCTAAAATTTTGGATTTTTCAAAATATGAACATTTTTCAAATCTAAACGTTTTTTAAAGTTGAATAGTTTTCAAAATCTAAACATTTTTTGAATCCCAAATGCTAACAATCGCGCGCGCGCAATCTGGTCGGTGCGAGCGGCCGCGCATGCACCGTCCATCGCGCTTTGCGATTCGCGTAGTGCCAATAGGGGAGACTCGGGTGTTTTATGTCCGCATCGGTCCAGTAGTTTTGTCGTTTTCCTGGAAAAATTCCTACATCCTCATCCTCTCAGTCTCGCCCCGTTCCTCATCTCTCCTCCAGCTTGATGACGGCATTTCCGTCCAAATTGCCGCCGGGAAACAGCGGTGAGGAGGGGATAAGCTGTAGGTGATGAAGGGGAGTCGGGCAGCGGGTACTTGGCTCTGGTGATGCGGAAGGAGGTGTGGCGGTTTTCGAATGTAGCTGCAGTTTTCGAATGTAGGCAATTATTTCGAATGCGTAGGCAATTTTATGAAGAATGATATGCTTTTTTTCATGTATGTAGGCAATTTAGATCATCGTGTAGGCAATTTAGTATCAATGTAGCAAAGTATGCAATTATGCAGGCAACTTTGGCTGTACAATTGTAGGATTTTTATGATATTCATGAAGCAATGCAGGCAATTCATGCTTCTTCCTTGTATGTTTTTGTGGTGCTTTGACTACCTATGGATGTAGGCAATTTAGACAAGCAAGTAGGCAACATATGTAGCAATGCAAGCAATTATATGTTGTTTATTTCCCAAATTTTTTTGTACTTGATTAGGCATAGAAGTAGGCAATTAATACAAGCCAGGAGGCAACATATGTAGAAGTGCAGGTAAATTTTATGTTGTTTTCTTTTCAGCTGTTTTTTTGTGCTTGATTAGTTATAAAAGTGTGGGCAATTAACATGAATCAGTAGGCAAGTTATGTAGTAATGAAGGCAACTAGGTTTTGTTACTAGGCAATTTTAATAACACCTCGAATTATTCTTATACCATTTTAGGCAATTTTGTAAGTGATCTAGACAAATAGGGAGTTTTATGTGTTCGATTGTTCTGTGGCAAGCAGCTTCTACGACAATAGGCAATTTATGTAGGAATGCAGGCAACGATACCTACACTAGATTTTTCTCCTTAAGGCAAAGTTGCCTTCAAATTATTGCTGGTCTTGTAGGCTACATTACCGTTTCAGGCAATTGTGTAACATATCTAGGCAAATATGCAGTATTATGTGTTCTTACAAGGCAACTTATTTTGACCTTTTAAGGCTGTTTAAGGCAACTTTTAAAGAATAAATAGACTTGTTTTTTCTTCACATGATTTCAATATTTTCATTGGTTTTTTCATGTTTTTGTACAGAGTGGGACGGTAGATGGAGTGTCCATGCCTAATTTGTAGAAGAAAGATGGTCAAGGCAGGAACAGAGCATCAATGGCAGGGCTTATGAGGCTGAAGGATGGTCAAGATGATGAAGCAATTTCAGAAGACCAGTGCGCTCTGTTTTTTCCAAAACTAACTCAGTCCTTGTGTTCCGTACATATTTTTTGCAGACATCAGGTGAAACTGTGAAAGCAAGAAAAAGGTAAACTGATCTACGGCTGCAACCACAAGCAAGAAACATGCATGTACAAGAGTACAAACCTACCGACTTTCTTAGGAAGGAACAAAATCTGAAACAACTTTTTGGTTTTTTCCTTTGTTTATCCTCTGATTACTCTTAGTACGGGGGATCTTTCCTTACAACACATAAGCAAGTTTAGATTGAGGAAGATCTGTGATAAATATTAAGAAGAAAACAGCAGGGACTTCGATTTTACATGGGCAACTTCCTTTTTTGTATCTGCTACTGCTACTGCATTTGTAAGTTGTGTGTTTTTTCTTGCCTATCTGTTGGAAGCTTCGGCCCTGTTTGTAGCGGCAGCGCGGGTTGCGTGACCATATTTTATTCCAGCTGGAGACCGATCACGGGGCCTTTTTTGGGCTGGCGGGCTGGCAGAACTCGAAACTTTCCTAAAGTAGATGGGCCGCTGGCTCGCACAAACCAGCCGGCCGCTGCCTAGTCCTGTCCTTTTTGAATTGAAACTTTTTCTGACTGAATATTTTTTAAAAATGATTAAAAAACAAAAACTGAGAGCAAAAAAAACACATAGGAAAAACCGAACAGGAAACTGAGAACGAAACCGAAAAGAAAACCTCACAGAGAAACCGAACCGGATCGTGGCCTATGTCGACCAGTGCGTCTGGATCCAAAATGCCCATACCGCTAGAGAGCGGGAAGTTCAAATTTTGTGGACACCCTCCACAGCGGCACTGCGCAGCCTGCCGTCCCGCTCAACAAGAGACGGAATTTGCAGCCCAGAAACGAAACGGCCCTGGTTGCTCCGTGATATTTGGGCCCCGTTATCCACGACTTGGTCATTTGGCGGCAGACACGGCTCGCAAAGCCCATGTCATGTTGTTCCACAGCTCGGCAAAGCCTTCTCCCGAGTCCCGATCCTCGTTATCCACGTAACAGAATGTGTCACTGACATGCAGGCCCCAACCCTCCTCTCCCCACCCTCGTGCCTCCACCCACCGCCGGTCCTCACTCCTCCAGTCCCCGATGCATCCACTTCTTCGCCTCCTCTTCTCGCCAAGCCCCCTTCCTTTTCTCACCGCCGTTGTTCAGACCGTGTGCCCTGTTTGGCGGCGGCCGCCTCTTCTACGCCGCCTCTGCCCTACCGACCCTGTCGATGTTCCCTTCCCGGCGGCTTCTGCATCGGTTGTGGAGGTGTCCGGTGAGCCACTGTTAGAGACCACCCTATCGCCCCCGAGCACTTTCGTCCTACACCTCCTTCATCTGAGGTTTGATATATCATTTATGTGCTGCTGTTCTTAACTAGTAACAACCTTGAATCTGCTGGTGGTAGAATTAACCCAATATTTTTGGTGCCATGTAACCCACCGTTTCTTACTGGAAACATTTTTTAAGGCTTCTTTCAAATCATCCCAAAATTGGGCCATTGTTCTACTAGATAAATCGAAGGGGTATCCTCTGCGTATTTGTTTTGTCCCTTCATCTCATTTTAATTGTTGCATGGCTCCTCAATGTAGCTAGACTAGATGTGGAAGCTAGTATTTGGAGTCTCTTCCCCATTTGCCCATAATCTAATCTTTGAAGATCCTGGTAGGAACAAGTTTTTTTCACAATGGGGAGAAGCACCGCTCTGTCTAGAATCTGTTGGATATAAGTGATCTGCAGTGATCTAAAGATTGTTATGATCAATCTAAGTCAAATTAATGATGATTAAGGGGGTTGTTTAATAACAACCATTGGATGCCTTGATCAGGGGCATCCTGACCATCCATCCTAAGGTGCTGGTTCCCCGAGTGCAAGTGCTATAAATAGGGGACCTAGGGTTAGGGCTGAGAGTGGCTGCCCATTCAGCTGTGCTTCTCTCTCTCTCCCTCTCTCTCTCTCTCTCTCTCTCTCTCTCTCTCTCTCTCTCTCTCTCACACACACACACACACACACTCTCCCCGGCTCACTGATCAAGCAAGCACCTAAAGCACTAAGAAGAACCCTCACATCTACATCAACAAGGATCAGGTGAAGCAAATCAAGAGGAGGCCATGGCTGGACCCCCAGATCAAGGTACACACCTATGATCTCATCTTGTGTGGCTCAAAATCTTGAGCTAGATGATCCTCAAAGGATCTAACAGAAGGCACTTGTTCTAGGAGGGATAGATGGGCCAAGTCGAACTCTCGAATCTTTATGCCTGTGGTCAAGACGATGTCCTATTACATTCAAAGAATTCGCCTTCTTCAGGGCTTACTCTACTACTAATCTTGAAAAATCTTAGGGCACCCCAAAATGGACCGTTGCGGTTTCTCCCTGTTATTCATTGCATTGGATCTGTTTGGTGGTGGGTGTACATGGGACGTGTGTTGTTCTCACGATTTGCATGTTACATCACTAAAAGTCCGACATGTACACTGTTTTGATTTCGATTTAGGGAGCATGATATTGCCGAATGATTCAGGTGTGTGGTGTTTTTTCTCTCCGCCGTATGCTGTAGATTTAGTCTCTTTGGTTGCAGTGCGGGTGCGCTGGGGCCTGAGGGGCGGTTTTGAGGTTTGGGGGAGATGTTGTTGCCGCCTGGTCCGTGGGTCTCTAATCAGTGGGCTTTCTGAATGGGAGTTTGATTGCCAGAGAATGTTGTGTTTTAGGGGAAATGCTATTGCCTCCTGGACCTTGGGGGTCTGGTGAGTGGGGACTCTGAACTGGAGTTGCATTGCTGGAGACTGAAGATGTTCTACTATGTTGTCGCTGTTAGATTTCTTTATGTATTTCTTTCTAGATGAGATGGGCTTTTAGAGGTGGATTTTTTCTACTGTCTGGCTGCCCTATCATGTAGCATGTGGTCTCTTTCTGCATTATCCGGTGACACATCTTATTGTCTATTGTTTCTACTGTTTAGTCTTGGCTGTTCATGAACACGAGTTTTTATTTAATGGATTGTAGGGAGATGGGATGTAGGTTTTATTCTGAAGGGATTAATAAATAATTTTGTTCATCTTGTTGAGGCGGGGCTTATATGCAATATTTTGAAATCATGCCTGCAAGAAATCAATTCAGGAGTGGTTACCACAGTTTTGATCTTTGTTTTACAGCGTGGACCGATATTAGAAAGAATGATCCTGTTGCCGATGGATTTCCGCTCTACTCATACAGATTGTTCCTTTTTAGGGATATAACTGACACCATTGACAGACAGGACTTTGTTTGTTGTATTGCACCTCTTCGTCAATTCTTTTGTTTATTTGCACTATACATATATGATGTGCTGTGTGAGGTTTTGTGATCGCCTTTCTAGTTGACTTATTTGAATACATCAAATGTAGTGGGTCGTGCGAAGGGTGTTTCTGTGATCATGTCACTGGGCGTTAAAGGCACGCCTACTTAAAAGAGGAATACTAAAACAGACGGGAGGTGTGAGTTTTCTCTTTAGTATGAACCCACTCACCAAAATCCTTACATGTGTTGTTGCTTTTGTTGTCCTGATGAATTAAATCACTATCCTTGCTCTTTTCATGTGGTGCTCCTTCAAAGTGCAAGATTTTATATTTCCCTGAATTTGGACCTATGCATTCATTAGTTTGCATGCTATTTGTTATGATCGTTACTTGACTATAATGCCAATGATGTTTTCTTTGGTGCACATTTTTTGGCTTTTCAGCATTGTTGTCTTTAACAGAAAACCGTGGTAGCAAGATAGTACTCCCTCCGTCCAAAAATAGATGTCTTAGATTTATCAAAATTTGGATGAATCTAGACACTATTTTGTATATAGATTCATTCAAATTTTGAAAAACCTAAGACATCTATTTTGAGATGGAGGGAGTATTAATATCCATAATCTAGATATATTCACATATCAAAACAGGTATTTGTGGCCCCTTTTTTGGATTGTTTTTCGCTCCTTTCATTGTTGTCTGCTTTAGTTTAATTCAGAGATGTTATTTTTTTTTCAAGTATTGCTGGTGCTGGCTACTCGGTTGAGTGGATTGTCGGGAAAGATCAGTGGTATGATTCATCTGTTCCCAAACCAACTTCTGTTGACCATGATCCCTCATGTGGCGCTGGTAAGGAATCGTGCCTCTGATTTCTTCTTTGATTTATTTATTTTGCTTCTATTGAAATTCTTTGTTCTCTAGTTGCAGAGCAAAGTTTAGATGTGTAAGATACATACATAGAGCATAGCACAGGATCATAATTGGCATTTCCTATCCCGTGATCAGTGTGTCCGAAAAGCTTTTGAGGATGGTGTTGTGTATAGATGTTCAAATGATGACTGCATGAGCAACATGGCTTGCGCAAGGTTTGGTCCATGATAAGAATTACTTTTTTATTACGGTAATACCGGCTACTTATAGTGAGGTTGGTCCTTTCTTTCAGATACAAGGCCCCTGAGATCCAGTGTTGGTTGGGAGGAAGTATATTGTCAATGTTGCTGTTTCCCTTTAGTCGCTCCGTAAAGAAGATGGTCATCAGGTTTTATTCAGAGGATGGGTGCCTGTCCTCGGAATGTTGGATTTGAACCTTAGGGCATGTTTGTTTTGTGTATAATGCAATAACTGGAGTTTTATCAGCATAAATGCTCGCGGGAGAGGAGGTGTTTGATCTATGTATGTGTAGACTCTGTTGGCTTGTAGTGTAATGCACAGACGGGTGAATGGTCTTCTTAACAAGATGACCCATGAGCAAGGTTCTAGTAAGAGGCTGGTTACCAGGGTGATCAGACAAGTGATCTAATATCTGAATAAGAAATTGCCGATTTGTGTGAATTTCATGAAAACTTTGTTGTTTTTCGGCAATTTCTGTCTAGCACTACTCAGAACTCTAAGTGGTGGCAAAACATCCACTATTCAAATACAGTTGCAAAGGAGGAAGAACAGTTGGTATCAATCCTAGCAGTAGACTGTTTGTTGGTATGAGTATAGCACGTGTTCACCAAACAAACAAAATTGTTCAAAAAAAAACCAAACAAACAAAAGAATGTCTTGGCAAAAAAAAATAAAAAATCCTAGACTACTTCCTGGAGGTCAAAGACCTGGGATGTGCGGCGAGGAGCGGCGGTGGCTCCACTGGACACCCGCCGTCGGCCCTGATCTGGCAGCGCAATCTGTCAACTGCCTCGCAAAGTGTGTCATAGCCGGAAAGAAGACCATCGACCTCGGACCTAAGACGGTGCAGTTGTCCGGGAAGTGACGACCAATCCCGGTTGCGGTCCGCATCGGCTCGTAGATTGTTTTGAGTGATGATGTTCTTTTTGACGGACCGGAAGACGGAGACCATGTTCCCGTAGCAGTCCGTAAGTTGCTCGTTGTACATCCGCACGGAAACAGTATCTTGGTTCGCGCCCTCGCCTTCTGGGGCCTGCACGGTGAGAATGGCCTGGGATTCTTTTTCGTCCGCCGGTGGAGGCTTGTAGGACGCAGCGGCAAGGGCTTCCCGACGCCTTGCCCGCCTCCCCTCGCCCTGCAGAGCAGCAAGATTTGGCAAAAACTAGATGAGGCGCGCCGCGTTGATCGAATCGAAGCTCCTGTGGCGTCGGCGTCGGAGATAGACATACCTCGGGTGTCGTCCCCCTGCCAGGTCCACGTCGGGCTCCCGGAGCTGCTGGAACTCCTCGGCCTCGGCCTCGGTCTCGGTCGCGGCCTCGGCCTCCACGTGCGATCTTGGCGTCCTCGGTACCCCGGTCGTCTCGAACGCGCACCAAGCCTTCCCCGCCTGCGATCTTGGCGTCCTCTGTACCCGGGTCGCCTCGCACCCCGCGTGCTGCCCGCGCTGGCGCAGCCCCGCTCGTCTTGCCGTTCTCTGTAGCCCGGGTCATGTCCATGCCGGTCGGCTGGTCGCCCAGGACTCCCAGTACCAAACTCTCACCGCACGTGCACAGGAAAGCCGCCGCGTGGCGGAACAGGGGCGAGGCGCACAAGTAGCACGCCAGCACCGCCGACCCGACAACGCCGCAGCCTCCCCGTCCGAAGGCCAGGCACAGCACCTCCTCCACCGCCTCCCCGTCCTCCTGCAAAAGACCAACCGCCCAGCTCGGGCCGCCTCCTCCTCCTCCTCCTCCTCCGGTGGGGCTGGGGTGCCCGTCGCCGCGGCCGCTCGGTCCGCCTCCTCCTCCGGTGGGGCTGGGGTGCCCGTCGCCGCGGCCGCTCGGTCCGCCTCCTCCTCCTGTGGGCCTGGGGTGCCCGTCGCCGCGGGCGCTCGGTCCGCCTCCTCCTCCGGTGGGCCTGGGGTGCCCGTCGCCGCGGGCGCTCGGTCCGCCTCCTCCTCCTGTGGGGTACCCGTCGCGCAGACGCAGCCAACCAGCCACCCGACCTCCATCGACCCACAGCAGCGCCCGGAACCTCGGGAAGTCGCCGCCACCGGGCACGAACGTGGCTGCGCCGTAGTCGCGCAAGAAGAGGGAGGGCCTGCCGGCGAGGCCCCCCATGGGCGGCGAGGAGTACGGTGGCGGATTTCGGTTGGCTTCTTGGTTTCTTTAGCGGGAGGGGAACTGGACAGTAACAGAATTCTGTTAAGGGGGATTGGGGATTGGGGCTTGGGGCTTGGGGCTCCAATTTATAGAAATTAGAGGGAGAGGGGGAAGGGAGAAGCTCGCGATGAACGGAGAGGTTTGTCAGGGTTCTGTACTCTGTATTCCTCTGTTCGCTGAAGAAGTGACAGTCACTCCAGGAAGGAACGGTAGAGATGGAAACATGGGCAAGATCCAACGTACCTTTTTTTTCTAGCATTCTGCGCTTATTGCACTGATTATTTACAAAGTATTTCATCAGATAGCCAACTAAAACAGCTTGCTAAAAAGGCCCATATTAGTCGACTCAAATTTGTCTAAATTCATATGTATCTAGTTTAGATATATCCGTATTTAGACCAAATTGAGTCAACTAATATGGATCGAATAAATTATTATTTGCCACACTGTACTTTTCAGTTTTATTATTTGTCACACCATGTGTCACTGACATGTGTTGTGGTCAATCAAATAATAAATTTCTGAAGTAAAGTGTGGCAAATGATAAAATATTCCGACATTCTTAATCACGGCTCGAGCTTACTCGATATAAAGTGGAGTGACGCGATAGAGAAAAACCATAAAAACGTCCCCTACCATTTCCTTGTCTCGTTTGTTCTGGTTTTGTTTTCCCTGCTTATACCATCTGATACTTAGATCTAGATTCCAGTTTTTCTTACAATTCATCATATTTTCTACTGTGTTGGAGTAGGTGCTTGACAATATGGTAGTATCAGAGCAGCGAATTATTAGACAATTTTATTTTCGCCTAGGGTTTGCGATGAACTGAGAGGTTTGTCAGGGTTCTGTACTCTGTATTCCTCTGTTCGTCCAAGAAGTGACAGTCACTCCAGGAAGGAACGGTAGAGATGGAAACATGGGCAAGATCCAACGTACCTGTTTCTTTCGTAATTCTGCGCTTATTGCACTGATTATTTACAAAGTATTTTCTCTGATAGCCAACTAAAACAGCTTGCTAAAAAGGACTCATATTAGTTCACTCAACTTTGTCTAAATTTATATGTATCTAGTTAAGTACTTTGTCTAGAATTACTACACAAGTGTTGGTACAAAGTTCATAATCTCACATTACACTAGAATCAAATAGAATACAGCTGTGATGACGGTGAGCAAGAACAAGAGCAGGAACAATATCTTCATCTGGTTCTCCTTCCACAGGTCGTTCCTCCACTTGGCTACTACCTCTTCTCGAGTCGCGTATCCTTTATAGTTGTTGCCGCTGAACTTGTTCACCTATTTTTAACAGTTCTCCCACTCATCGTAGACTCCTAGAACCTAGCCCTTATACACAAGGTACCACTTCGTCATCTCTATAGACAAGGCATATTAGTAAATTATGCAACGGAAAGAACTAAATGGGTTCATATGCACCAGGTACCACTTCGTCATCTCTGTATTCCTCTGTTCGTTCAAGAAGTGACAGTCACTCCAGGAAGGAACGGTAGAGATGGAAACATGGGCAAGGATCCAACATAACTGTTTCTTTCGTAACATTCTATGCTTATTTGCACTGATTATGTACAAAGTATTTCCTCTGTTAGCGAACTAAAACAGCTTGCTAAAAAGGACTCATATTAGTTGATTCAACTTTGTCTAGATTTATATGTATCTAGTTAAGTATTTAGTATATATATCTCGAATCAGGCTTTCACCCCTCTTTATAAATAAAGCACACCGGTGAGACATTGCTGTAACAGACAACGCCCAAAGAACATCTTGGGGCGATACGAGACAAGCCCAAACGAAAAGAACAAGAACTAAAAAAAACAAATGCCAACATTGGCAGATCGATGAAGCGAAGACGGCCCTCCAAAAAGGTCGACGAGAGTCAATAAAGGGGTGGACGGGCGCGGGTCAACGAGATTTTAATGGACCTCACCAACCTTGATTGTCGGTTTGCTTCTTGATGAAGGGGAAGCCACCGAATCCATGGCTCCAACGCTCAAAGTTCCCATAGACGACGCCAATTGACGAGGGTGACCTCGGCAATGCCCATTGTTATGGACTTAGAGTTTCATGAAAAAGAAAACGTTGTGGATTTCGTCGGCTGATCAGACAAGAAAGGGAGTCGATGTAGTCTGATTATTGAGAAAGCTCGGTTACAAAGTCGTCGGTTTGCTAGTTGCGATCTAGCTTATGACGGATTGCAGGAAAACTAAGGTGTCCTCCCCGTCGGGTCCTTCCAGCCTTTATATGATAGTCTGGGTCCTAGATCCGTAGTTGGAGAGGTTCCAAGTTTATGTTTACAACATGAAATATACGCCGGTTCCTGATTATTCCTTAGCTGATAAGAAAAGTATTTATTCGTCGGGTGTTTTTTAGACTCCATTAAGCCTTCATGGGCCATAAGCTTTTATGCGTCTAGGATAACTAATCATAGAGACCCGATAGGTCATACCCATGTCAATGAGACATAACAACATATGCAACATAAGGATCATGACTAAAGTAGACAACTCAAGTTCATAAACACAAGGCAATAAACATAAGATAGTTAAGCATGCATGATCATATGTGCAAAAGCATCGGCGGTTCCAATCTACCAAGGTAGTGTTTTCCTACCGATCACCACCAACTTCTATGGTGTCATGCTACCACCACATCAAAAAAGGGTGTAATCCTACCACCACATACGTTCTCCATCATGTCACTACTAGGAAAACCTTCATCTGTGGTGCATGGGTTTAGACCTTCTATGGCCACAGGTGTATTACACAGGTATTAAAAAATAGTATTGGTCCAGAATCAGGTATTATATAGGATTTATATATGATTTATACACATAGCACTAGAAACAATACATTTCACTTAGTATATGAAAACAAACATAATACAAACATGAATAGTGTCATCACGCTACTTAGAGCCCGATCGAGATACACAAGTGTTTATCATCTCACATTACAAGTGACAAGTGGCAAATTATTACACAAGTGTTGGTACAAAGTTCATCATCTCACATTACACTAGAATCAAATAGAATACAGCTGTCATGACGGTGAGCAAGAACAAGAGCAGGAGCAATATCTTCATCTGGTTCTCCTTCCACAGGTCGTTCCTCCACTTGGCTATTTCCTCCTCTCGAGTCGCGTATCCTTTGTAGTTGTTGCCGCTGAACTTGTTCACCTATTTCTGACAGTTCTCCCACTCATCGTAGACTCCTGGAACCCAACCCTTATACACCAGGTACCACTTCGTCATCTCTATAGACAAGGCATATTAGTAAATTATGCAACGGAAAGAACTAAATAGGTTCATATGCATATATGTTCATATAAACTAAAGCAAAAGATTCGTAAACATAAAAGATAGCATATCGATCACAATCATAGAAGTTTGACAACAAGGACCAAAATAGTGAAGTTTATGATATACGATCACAATAGTAAAGTTTGTGACACAATACTACAGGCAGACATCTATGCACACACTTGATAATGCTAGGCGCACACATCGATCATTGAGAACTGTTCACGCTTGGCTTTGGTAACGGTAGATATCCATCCTTTGTCACTCACGTCTCGTTGTCACCCTTCTTATAGAGAATATCTTCGATCTCCCTCTTACAGAGGGGGAAGGGATAAGCTCATGCCTCACGATGAATGGGAGGTTTGTCAGGGTTCTGTAATCTGTATTCCTCTGTTCGCTGAAGAAGTGACAGTCACTCTAGGAATGGTAGAGATGGAAACATGGGCAAGGATCCAACGTACATGTTTCTTTCGTAACATTCTTCGCTTATTTGCACTTATTATTACAAAGTGTTTCCTCTGTTAGCGAACTAAAACAGCTTGCTAGAAAAGACTTATATTAGTTGACTCAAGTTTGTCTAGATTTATATGTATCTAGTTAAGTATTTAGTCTCTCTCTCTCTCTCTCTCTCTCTCTATATATATATATATATATATATATATATATATATATATATATATATATATATATATATATGTATTTTGACAGAATTGAGTCGACTAATATGGGTCGAAGAGAGTATTATAAAACAGAGATGTACTGTATTAAGGTAATGATATTTTAATCATGGCTCAAGCTTACTCGATATAAGGTGGAGCAACGCGATAGAAAACCATAAAACTTTCTCTACATTTTTCTTGCCTCGTTTGTCCTAGTTTTGTTTTCCTGCTTGTACCATCCGATACTTAGATCTAGATTCCAGTTTTCCTACAATTCTTCATATCCTCTATTGTTTTTCTACTTAGTGGGAGTTGGTGCTTGATAATATGGTATCGAAAGTGAATTATTGGACATTTCTTTCGCTTAGGGTTTGCAGATCACATCGATTTAGCTGTAAAATTCCCATGGATTAGTAGAAGAAATTCTGGTTCATCTTCTCCACTCATCGCGCCAATTTCAACCTCGGAGATCCCTTTCCGACCATGCGGTTAGAACATCGTCCTAGGAAGCCTTGGATCAAGAAGAGGAAGCTCGCTGACTTTCCATGGGACAACAGTCCATGAGCGGTAGAGATGGAAACAAGGACAAAGATCCGACTTACCAGTTTCTTTCATTTTGCTGATTATGTAATAAAGTATACCGTATTAAGACACCGAGTGCACTAAGTGTAATGATATTCTTAATCACGGCTCCAGTACTTGATATAAGCTGGATGGGCGTGATAGAGAAAAACCCTAAGAGGTCGTTGGCACCCATGTATTCATATATGGATTCATTTCATTTATATTATGATTCCAAAAACACCTACATGTTTGGCTTCCAGCGGAATTTGGAAATGACTACGGAATTCCAAAATAAGTGCCATGTACTAGAATAAAAACACATGCATCAAGTGATTGCAATAGTACTTCTCATAACTTCTGGACCTCAAAATACACGTCATACAAGTTCTAAAGTTCTAGTCCATGTTTAGTCCATAAAACATGGATGCATTGATATAATAAATACAGATTCTAGAGTTTGAATAAGTTAAACGAGGTAAAATAGCACTAGTAGAAAAACGACCTTTCGTTTGGAGCTGCTCTGGCCTGTAGTCCCGGCCCAGTCTGAAACCGGGACTAGTGTTAGCACTAGTTCCAGTCTGTCACGTTTGACAACGGCTAGGAGGCAACAACTGGCTAGTCCCGGTTCCTTGGGCACCTCTAGTCCCGGCCTGGAGGGACCCAGGGGAACATATAGTCCCGGGTGGTTCTAAAAACCGGGACTAGAGATAACCCCTCTCAAGGTGTTACCCAATATTGATCATCAGAATATTATTGGCCAAGCAATGGAATTTTCCAAAGGTAATGCGAAGACTGCATGAGTGGTACGACAAAGTCTCTATATGTGATAAAGCAGATCGATTGTCAGCGCTGTTTGTGAGAATTACAAGTGAGCATTTTTATGGTGAAGACCAGTTGCAAATTTATTTTGATGAATTCTATATGTTATTCAAACAAGATGCACTCGACTTGAGTCTCCTCGCTACCTATTGTCTGTAAGTGGTTTATTTATTTCTATGATAAAGTCTCTAACTCAGCTCGTTCATTACATGTAATTATCTTCACTATGCTATTATGCAGAATGAAGAGTGATGAAGGTGACTGAAAGAAAATCTTTGGCACTGGGTTCATCGACCCACACCGGTTTAATCAAGCATTGCTAAAGGAATATCCCAAAGAGCTGGTGCGTAACTTGCTAAGAGCCTTGTTGAGGCAACATTACAAACATATAATATTGTTTCCCTATAACTACAAGTAAGAGTATTATTGTCTTGTACACATTTACTTGATTGTGCTAAGTATAATTGATGAGTTACTGACGTATATAAACATCCACAACTATCACTCGATTCTGCTAATCATTGAAGTTGACGCTGGAAGAGTTGAAATTAAGAACTCACTAATGAGAGACGAATCAGAGTATGCATTCATTAAAGATACACTTCAGAGGTAATTTCAGTCATTATCGCACTATATCGGTCTCTTTTATGCATATATATCTTGAGATATCAAGTAACTAATAACTTATTTATTCTTTATTTTTTGCCGGGCATGATTTGGAAAAGCTTTCACCAATGCTACAGTTGATGAATTTAAAGATAAGCTTAGTTTTTATCGGGTCGATGTAAGTAGTACGAGCTAGATCTACACATCTCTTCAATTCTAATTTCAATACCATTATATCATGCTTGATTACTATTTGATTGAATTCTATTCTCGTAAAGTGCGAGAGGTAGCCATGAGGGACTAATTTGTTTGGATACTTCGTGTATGAGTACATTCGCTCGGAGGTCAGTGAGCGGGACAGAGGGACATTTGTAGAAGTACGTGAACAATATATTCACAAATTTTGTTGAGTGTCATTCATAATATTTGTTATGACTATTGATATTCATATTGATCTTCTTCTTTTATATATAGTTGGAAATATTGTGGGAGAATATCCAACCAAGGGAGCGCCTGGTAGCAATTCAAGAGGAATTGGTGGGATTTATTTGTTGACCATGTCATACATCCAGAAGGAAAATACCATACCTCTGGCTTCTAGTGATTTAATGATCTTGTACGAATAGACGGTCTGTGATCTCCATTTAATCAAATTGTATATATATGTAACGTAGAATTATATCTATATAATCATGATTATATTGTATGTAATGGTTTCCTTCGTTTCATGTCACTTTACGCCAAACGCAACCCTCCTATACCTATCCTCCTGCCGCGGCAGAACCCCCCATTCGGCTACCGCCGCAGAAATCGACTCCAAAATTCTGTCGCGGCAGAAAACCCCATCGGCTGTCGTGGCAGAAAATGGCCCCAAAACTCTGTCGCGGCAAAAAAAACCATCGACTGCCGTGGTAGAAATGTAGGGGTTCGTAGCATGGAAAACAAAAAAATTCTATCGCATGAACACAAATAAGCCAAGATCTATCTACTAGATTGCAGCAACGAGTCGATAGGTACTAACCCTCGAAGATCCAAAGCGGTTAACGAGAGCAGATTCTCGTGGATGATGTAGTCGTACACTTCCGATCTCAAGATCGCGTAGACGATCCTTCCGGCGCTGCGTTCCGGCAGCGCTTCCATGATCGGTCACACGTTCGATTTCGATGAATACCTTCCTCTCCCTTGTTCCAGCAGGACGGAGGTTGTAGCACTCTCCTCGCGATTCCGGCAGCTGACAGCGTGGTGTCAAGTAGAGGAGATCTCGAGGCTTCGCCTTAAGCGAGCGAGTATGGTGGAGTATGAGAGGCCTTGGCGATCTACAGTTTAGAGGCACCAAGGGGAGGGCTTGGCGGCTAAGGTTTGGGAAACCCTAACTCGCCGAGTTAGAGGAGGCCCTAGGCGGCCTTGAGGTGGCCAGCGACTTGGAGGCTAGGGTTTGGGTGTGTTGGGTGTAGGGAAGAGGCGCCTGTCCCTTCTTTTATAGGTGGGAGGAGGCACGGTTGGGAGGAGGAGTCCTCCTCCAACTCCTCCTCCTTGGTGGCGGTGGAGGAGTAGGACTTCCTCCTAAGTAGGTTTCCTACTCTCCTCCACCAAGCAAACATGCCGTTTGACTTTTCAAATTGGCGTTTGACTTTCAAACTAGGATTTGAATTCTTCCTTTATTTTTCCCAGCCATGATACCTAGTACATGATGCAACCATTCCACATTGTCATGACACATTCATGTACCCTTACCCTGAGTGCGGACCTTGGGACCCTTCTAGAACATTCCTGGTGAAAACACCGGAATCATTCCCGAACTCCGAAACAGGACTTTCCTTATATGAATCTTATTCTCCGGACCATTCCGGATCTCATCGTGATATCCCGGATCCCATTCGAGACTCCGAACAACATTCGGTCTCTTACTCATAATTCCATAACTACTCAACAACATCGAATCCTTAAGTGTGTCTCCCTACGGTTCGTGAATTATGCGGACATGATCGAGACACTTCTCCGATCAATAACCAATAGAGGAATCTGGAAATTCATATGGCTCCCACATATTTCTACAATTAATTTGCGATCGAATGAACCACTTACATACGATAGCAATTTCCCTTTGTCTCACGATAGTTTACTTATCCGAGGTTTTGATCGTCGGTATCTCTGCATACCTAGTTCAACCTCGTTACCGATAAGTACTCTTTTCTCGTTCCCGTGATATGTGATCCCTTGTGATCCAGTCACATGCTTGCAAGCTAATTGGATGACATTCCACCGAGAGGGCCCAGAGTATATCTATCCGTCATATGGATGGACAAATCCCACTCTTGATCCATGTGCCTCAACACATACGTTCCGAACACTCAATGCCACCTTTATAGCCACCCAGTTACGGTGTGGTGTTTGATGTCATCAAAGCATCCTTCCGGTGATGATGATTAACATGATCTCATGGTCTAAGGAATTAGGTTACTATGTATCAGAAAGCTTATAGCAAATGAACTATATTAAATGACTTGATCTTTATGCTACGCTTATCTATAGGAGTATGTCCATCACATCATTCTCCTAATGATATGAACGTGTTGTTAGTAACATCTCTATGTTCATGATCAGGAAACCATGATCATATATTAACCAACAAGCTAGTTTAACAAGAGGCTTTACTAGGGACTCTTTTATGTTTACAAATCACACAAGTATTAATGTTTCCGGTTAATACAATTATAGCATGGTATGTAAACATTTATCATAAGTATGAAGATATGATAATAACCACTTTATTATTGCCTCTTGGGCATATCTCCAACGGTCTCCCACTTGCACTAGAGTCAAAAATCTAGTTTCAAACCTTTGTGTATTCGACACCTATGGCTTTCTGGTGTCGTATGTACACGATTTCTAGTGGTCAACTGATCTCCGGATCTGACACTTCCAGGTCCGTGTGTAATTGCATGTCTTTGCGTCTCTACGCATCACTCATTCTCTAATGAGATGGCTTTGTACAAATTTGGTCCTTTGGTGTGACCTTTAGTTCTTTGGGGTTAAAATATGTTGATAATATTGTCGTACAATATATATTCATAGCATTATCCCTGCTGTGAACTACACCTAGTTTGATAACAAACTACTTGACACAAATGCCCTCTTTTGCTGCTATAATAGCAGTTATATACTTAGCCCTTTTGTTGTAGTATCTGTCACAATATCTTAACTTTGGAACTCATCCAAATTCATTATGGAACTCTCATTCCATCATATTGTGCCACCCTTCGTTTAGATTGAGATAAACTTAATTCGTACTTTGTGACAAAACTAGTATCAATGTAATTCATTTACAATGAACTAACCATCTATTTGTCACTTCTACAAAATAATATATTCTTAGTTCTTTTACAAGATCATAAGAATATCTTTACTATCGTCCAATAATCATCTTATGAATCATTCTGGTATATGCTCATAACATTTAGAGCATAGGACATATCTGGATTTGTACATATCAAAACATGATTGATATAAATACTATTTGTGATTTCATACATAAAGTATCAATCTATACTTGAATCTTTGTTTCACTTACCAAGTGTCAATACACTTGAATATATCATCAATATTGAACTCATTCAATCCTTTCTGTGCGACAAGAACCTTTCTTGTAGTTTTTATATTGAACTCATTCAATATCTCATCTATGTACTTCGGCACAACCATATTATCGTCTATTGATGCCAAATATTTGGGTTTTTCCTAAGTCATTTATCGAGATGAAATTCTTATCTGTGTTAATAAAATACATCATTTCCAATCAACAATATGTCTTCCACATAATGTATTAGAAGCATGTCTTAGCGCTCCCACTTAATTTCTTGCAAATGCAAGCATCTTCATCGTCTCCAATGAAATTAAACTCTTTTAACAGTTTCATCATAGTGAAGATTCCAACTCATGATGCTTACTTCAACCATTGAAATTTGCATATGCTTTTAGTATCCTTTGAATTAACAAAACCCTTTGGACCGTGTCATGCACACGTCCTTGGTAACCATTTTATTAGAAGAACTTGTTTTGTTTATTCAACACATAACAAAATTATATTTCGTGGTTGCTACATTAATCCGTCTAGACTAAATATCGCTATGAAAGATCAGATCTTGTCATAGTCAACCTTTGAACATTGTTGTGAACTCTTTCCCAACATGTCGACTATTTCATAGATGTGAAACATCCATGTCTATTTATTTATATATCCAAATACGACTGTAAGGTCTTGTACCTTTCCAGAGGGTCTTTCAAGTTCAAAGCTTGATCTCTTGTATATGGAACTATCACGGATTCTATGGCTTCAAGCCATTTGACGGAGTCAGGGCCCATCATCGCTTCTTTGCATGTAGTTGGATCATTATTGTCAAATAATGATTTAACTCTCAAATATTGGTATTTGATTGTTTATCCGACCTACTTGTTTCAATAGGAACTTAGATTTCCGTGACCACAACCTTTGAGGCACGTGAGCCATGAGCATTGTTGCTACCTCCGGAACACTTTTCGGCGCTGTGCAACTTTGCACATATAGCTAAGGTTCTTTTAACCTTATCAAAGTTCTATTGTCCTCCCACTTATCTTTTCACGAAAAATTCCTTCTCAAAGAAACTTGACGTTCTAAGCGACAAACACTTTCGTCTCCGATGTTATGGAGGAATAGTTATTCGAAATAACATACAAAGACAGGTTCATCCGACTTTGGTTGCAAACATCTTTCTTATGCATAGCATACCAATGTTTAAGAAAGGACAACTTAGGTTTTATCCCAAACCATAACTTTATATGGTGTCAATTCAACGGATTATGATGGAGCTCTTTTTAGTGGAAAAACGGTAGTCTCTAAAGCTTTTAATCTTTAAAATATAATGACAGTTTTATGAATTACACCTTTGATCTTATCATGTCAAACAAGATTTAATTACATATCTTGAACGCTCCATACTCTTATGGTGTTTTGGGAAATGCAAATCCACGGAACAATTCCTTAAATCTTAGGTATTATGCTAAACTTGTAACTCAAATATCTTCCTTTATGATCTTATCATAAACTATTTATATTCTTGTTACAATGATTTTGCACTTCATCTTGAAAGTCTTTGAACTTTTCAAATGTTTCATACTTCATCCTTATTAAGTAAATATTCATATATTCACTCAAATTTTCGGATAAAGCATATGAAGTTGAAATCCATCGCTCTTGACTACACATAATGGACTTCGTACAACAATATGTACAAGTTCCAATAAGCTAGTCATTCGTTCCCTTTTTGGCCTATGAAAGAAGTTTTAATTATCTCTAGGAAAGTTTCACAAGCGTCATTTGATCAAAAATCAAAGGACTCCAAAGTTCCATCCACATGGAGTTTCTTCATGTTTTCTTTCCAATATAATTCAAACGGCGATGTCACTTCCTAAGTGATCTTTCAATCGATTTGTCTTTCGACATTTTTAGCACTAGTTTTATGGATGTGATTTCTTCAACGAGATTTGTGAATCATCCATATTTTATGGATTACGGAAATTATTTGAACAACCCTTTTGTTCTCATAATACCTGATAAAACAAATCTTGAAGGCAAGCTTTGATGTTTAACAAGCAGACAATAACCCTTTATTTGTTCTCGATGAACATCATCACATATTCTTTTGCTAGTTACTTAGGCCATTGTAGTTCATGAATTGTGTTGTTTCGTATGACGATTCACACCAACAAATTCAGTATCAAATACTTAAGAACCACATTGTTTAATAAGCAAAGAATATAGCCATAACATGTATATCATCGAGATACTTAATATGAACAATTCTAGTCTTTTCTTTTCTGCCATATATTTATGAGATTCTCTTTCAGTATTTCCTTTTCTGTTTGAAAGAATCTATCAACATCAATAGTGGAGCCACATACATGACACATAGTCCAAAGCATGTATAGTTAAATACCAATGTCTTTGGACTTGAACTTTGAAGTAGATCACCATCATCAAATGTTTGGTGTTCTTTCAAATTCCTTTCTTTAGTAATCTCTTGGTGTAGTAAACATTTTACCTACATCAAATATTCACCCTTATCATGGATTTATCCATGATCAAGCTACTCTTATCTTATAACGGTGAATTGCGAGTATAATGTTGCTCTCCAAAACCTTTTTGGAGGATTAGGACAACTAGTGTCTCCAACATTTTGTAAATTCTCATCAAATATGAGAACATAAACTTTGCCATATTATACTCTATCATGTTGTAACCAAAACATCATTTCAGATATCGCAATATCTTCCATACATGATGGTTTCTGAAACAGCCCTTTCAACTCCTAGATTACCTTGATATTGAAACTATCTTTCGAATATCAAGAATCATGGAGATAAACATGATGCTTACATACTAACACTGGAATTGTTACTCTTGATTCAATACCAACTATTAAACTTCACGGAGTAATCGAAACTTACTGAAAGTTTGTATTGGGACTTTTAAACTTTAAATTAACACTTCAAAATAATGCGATACCAGTTCGTAAAGTAACTAACCAGAATTCTATAGTTCTATCATCTCAATTATAACTAAGCGCAAAGTGGTAAACGGATGCCAATGACTACAACAATTATGCAAATTCACTTTGATTTAATTTATGATAAATAGTGTTTAACTTTTAATCATATTGCCGTTGAACTCCCACTCAAAACAATATCCCTCACATTGTTTTAGTGATCACACGAACCAAATCCACCACATCAAAACCGATCATCACGAGAGTTGATGTAGCTTCTATGGCGAACAATCAACATGTTCATCATATCTACTATATGACTCATGCTTTACCTTTCGGTGATCCGTGTTCCGAGACCATGTCTGTACATGCTAGGCTCGTCAAGATCAAACCTTAGCTTCCGCATGAGCAAATCTGGCTTGCTCACGTTGTATACACTCGCAGAATCTAACACACCCGATCATCACGTGGTGCTTTGAAACAACGAGCTTTAGCAACGGTGCTTACTAAGGATGAACACTTTAAACTTGAAATTGTGTGCTTTAGGGATCATCTTATAATGCTACCGTCGTGAACTAAGCAATACAAGATGCATAAAAGGATTAACATCACATGCAATTCATAATATGTGATATGATATGGCCTTTCTACTTGTGCTTCCGATCTCCATCTTCAAGCACGAACATGATATCCATCATCACCGGTGTGGCGTCAAGGTCAATGGCACCGCTTCATGGTTGTCTTCCACCAGCATCAACTATTACAAGTATCTTGAATAATAGTCACGCAGGACTTAACGGATTTAAAAGACAACCATATGGATCCTGCCGGTTGCCGACTTACAATAAGGAACATTGCATACATCATATATAATCACAATCATGGCCATATCACATCACAGCACACCCCTGCAAAACAAAGTTAGACGCCTCTAATTTTGTTTGCATGTTTTACGTGGTTTGGGGCTTTCTATAAGTGTCGTTCTAACTTACGAACAAGAACCACAACATTGATACTAGTATTGTCAATCACCCATTGTAAATTGAATCTTAACTATGTTGGGAGAAACAGGCACCATAAAGCCACTTATGCAATACAAGTTGCATGTCAAGCGTGGAGCAAGTCTCATGAACGATGTCATGTAAGGTTAGCCCGGGCCGCTTCATCCCACCATCCCGCAAGATGCAAAGTACACAAGAAGCTATCGACAACAAAAGCATCAACGCCCACAATGACCATTGTGTTCTACTCGTGCAACAGATCTACATATAGACATGACTCTGATACCACTGTAGGGGTTCGTAGCATGGAAAATAAAAAATTTCTATCGCATGAACACACATAAGCCAAGATCTATCTACTAGATTGCAGCAACGAGTCGATAGGTTCTAACCCTCGAAGATCCAAAGCGGTTAACGAGAGCAGATTCCCGTGGATGATGTAGTCGTACACTTCCGATCTCAAGATCGCGTGAGCGATCCTTCCGCTGCGTTCGGCGGCGCTTCCGATCGGTCACCGTTGATTTTCGATGAAGACCTTCCTATCCCTTGTTCCAACGGCGTGGAGGTTGTAGCACTCTCCTCACGATTGGCGGCCACGGCATGGTGTCGGAAGTAGAGGGGAGATCTCGTAGGGCTTCGCCTTAAGCTGGAGCGAGTATGGTGGAGTATGAGAGAGGCCTTGGCGATCTACGGTTTAGAGGGAACCAAGGGGAGGGCTTGGCCGTCGGCAAAGGTTTGGGGAAACCCTAACTCGCCGAGTTAGAGGAGGCCCTAGGTGGCGGCTTGGAGGTGGCCAGCGACTTGGAGGCTAGGGTTTGGGTGTGTTGGGTGTAGGGAAGAGGGGGCACCCCTGTCCCTTCTTTTATAGGTGGGAGGGAGGCACGGTTGGGAGGAGGGAGTCCTCCTCCAACTCCTCCTCCTTAGCCGGCGGGTGGAGGGAGTAGGACTTCCTCCCTAAGTAGGTTTCCTACTCTCCCTCCACCAAGCAAACTTGCTGTTTGACTTTTCAAATTGGCGTTTGACTTTCAAACTAGGATTTGAATTCTTCATTTATTTTGCCCAGCCATGATACCTAGTACATGATGCAACCATTCCACATTGTCATGAAACATTCATGTACCCTTACCCTCCGGAGTGCCGGACCTTCCGGACCCTTCTAGAACATTCCTGGTGTAAACACCGGAATCATTGCCGAACTCCAAAACAGGACTTTCCTTATATGAATCTTATTCTCCGGACCATTCCGGATCTCCTCGTGATATCCTGGATCCCATCCGAGACTCCGAACAACATTTGGTCTCTTACTCTTCATTCCATAACTACTCAACAACATCGAATCCTTAAGTGTGTCTCCCTACGGTTCGTGAATTATGCGGACATGACTGAGACACTTCTCTAATCAATAACCAATAAAGGAATCTGGAAATTCATATGGCTCCCACATATTTCTACGATTACTTTGCGATCGAATGAACCACTAACATACGATAGCAATTTCCCTTTGTCTCACGATAGTTTACTTATCCGAGGTTTTGATCGTCGGTATCTCTGCATACCTAGTTCAACCTCGTTACCGATAAGTACTCTTTTCTCGTTCCCGTGATATGTGATCCCTTGTGATCCAGTCACATGCTTGCAAGCTAATTAGATGACATTCCACCGAGAGGGCCCAGAGTATATCTATCCGTCATATGGATGGACAAATCCCACTCTTGATCCATGTGCCTCAACACATACTTTCCGAACACTCAATGCCACCTTTATAGCCACCCAGTTACGGTGTGGTGTTTGATGTCATCAAAGCATCCTTCCGGTGATGGTGATTAACATGATCTCATGGTCGAAGGAATTAGGTTACTATGTATCAGAAAGCTTATAGAAAATGAACTATATTAAATGACTTGATCTTTATGCTACGCTTATCTATAGGAGTATGTCCATCACATCATTCTCCTAATGATATGACCATGTTGTTAATAACATCTCTATGTTCATGATCAGGAAACCATGATCATATATTAACCAACAAGCTAGTTTAACAAGAGGCTTTACTAGGGACTCATTTATGTTTACAAATCACACAAATATTAATGTTTCTGGTTAATACAATTATAGCATGGTATGTAAACATTTATCATAAGTATGAAGATATGATAATAACCACTTTATTATTGCCTCTTGGGCATATCTCCAACAAGAAAAAGGCCCCAAAACTCTGCCGCAGCAGCCGAATTGGTGAAATGCTGCCACGACAGAAAATATCTAGTCCCGGTTCGTGATACGAATCTGGACTAAAGATCCTCCACCCTGCGCACTTCTACGCAGCCACGTGCAGAACCTCCAGTCCCGATTTATGGCGGCGGGACTAGAGGCTAGGACCTCTAGTCCCGATTCCGTAGTCCCGGTTGCAAAACCGGGTCTAGAGGTTGTCTAGGACCGGGACTAGAGGCTCGATTTCCACTAGTGTAGCAGACTTCTACAACACAAAGGAAGATCATAATCATGCATTTATATGCTTGAGAACCAACTTATTCTTCACCCCTCCGCTTCCCGCCCTTTCCCTCTATATATAGGCCGACCGTCATGGCCACCCACACATCAACACATTCCCCGCCTACTTTAGGATGCCCATCCGCATACTTGTGGTCGACTCGGCAATGATGATACTAGGCACCATGGGGCATGTCCGAGACTAGGCTCCGCCAGGCTGGCACTGGGAGGTGCTACCTTCCGGGACGCGTCGCTTGGTGAGGAATCCAGGTCTCGTCGACCGGAGCTTCTTTGGTAGCGCTCATCGGTCCTGATCGGTCGTGGGATCCGGCCCATGAGTAGGTGGTACAGTCGTGTCGAAGGAGGACAAGCACGTCCGGTGCTACATGGTTGCGTTGGACGTCGGGGTCTTCGATACCGGAAGGTTCTTGAGAATCTCACGAGCTATGCTCGTGTGGTGTTTCCTTATATTTAGGTGTCCACCTCCCGCGGCTCAGGCACCGGGAGTCTTAGTCCAGTTTGATTGAGAAAAATAATGTATTAGGTTTCATAGCTTTTGGAACAAATAACCAATGTTATATGCAGAATCATGGCAGAGTTTGTGATACTAGTATGTGCAGAAATGGTCCGAACAATGTAAATCCTTCTCGTGGTGTCATATTATGTGACATAGTTGCAAGGAAAAATACCAAACTTGGTATATTGACCATGCCTCAAAAAAACCTTCACGAAAAGACCTATCATGTTCGAGGTTTCATGGCTTTTGGTCCAAATGACCAATGTTACGTGTAGAATCACGGCATAGTTTGTGATATTGTTCCCATATCGTGCACACACATGCATATTGGGACGTCGAACAATATTGTAGTAGGAAGTTTTCCTTTTCGTGGCACGGAAAAGCCATTTCCATTTTCCGGACGCAAAAAACGAGGCGTTTTGTGAAGCAACCACCAAAATGCTGTTTCAGAATGCTACCACCCCATTTTTCAAAAATAATAGATCACCTTACATGGACGATCTAATAACTACGAGATCTCAAACCTTTCCGTCATTTCCGGTTGAATAAGACAAATGTCTCCTAAATCGGCTGGAAGTGGGTCCGGTATAAACTACATGTACATGATCTAACGCTCGTGTTTTTTTTGAAAAAAAATCATTTTAGACTCATAATATGTTGTTTCTGTAGAGATCCAATTCTAGTTCTAACGAGGCTCATCCCATATCTTCATGCACGTCATTTTGACCATAGTTTGAAACATTAAAAATTCGAAACGGGCATAAGAAATTCAAAAATGGTCCGAACAATGTAATTCCTTCGTGTGGTGTCATATTATGTGACATAGTTGCAAGGAAAAATACCAAACTTGGTATATTGATTATGTCTCAAAAAAATCTTCTTAAAATGACCTATCATGTTCGAGGTTTCGTGGCTTTAGGTCAAAATGACCAATGTTATGTGCAGAATCGCGGCATAGTTTATGCTACTATTTCCATATTGTGCACACACGTGCATCTTGGAATGCCGAACAATGTTGCAGTAGGAAGTTTTCCTTTTCGTGGCACGGAAAATCCATTTTCTATTTTTTGGGCGCAAAAAAACGTGGCGTTTTATGAAGCAACCACCAAAATGCAGTTTCGGAATGCTACCATCCAATTTTTCTAAAATAATAGACCATCTTACATGGACGATTTACCAATCGGGAGATCTCAAACCTTTCCGTCCTTCCTGGGTGAAAAAGACAAATGTCAGCCGAATCGGTAGGAAGTGGGTCCAGTTTGAACTACATGTACATGATCTAATGCTTGTGATTTTTTGAAAAATATCACTTTTAGACTCATAATATGTTGTTTATTCAGTGATCCAATGCAAGTTATAACAAGGATCATCCCTTATCTTCATGCACGCAGTTTTAACCATAGTTTGACCCATTAAATATTCGAAACGGGCATAATAAGTTCAAAAACGTTCCAAGCAATGTAAATCCTTCGCGTGGTGTCATATCATGTGACATAGTTACAAGTAAAAATACTAAACTTGGTATATTAATTATGTCTCAAAAAAACCTTCACAAAATGACCTATCATGTTCGAGGTTTCATGGCTTTTTGTCCAAATAACCAATGTTATATGCAGAATCATAGCATAGTTTGTGATACTGTTACCATATTGTACACACAGTGCATCTTGGGACGTCAAACAATGTTGCAGTAGGAAGTTTTCCTTTTCGTGGCACGGAAAAACCATTTTTTATTTTTCGGGCGCAAAAAATGGGGCGTTTGTGAAGCAACCACCAAAATGCTGTTTCAGAATGCTACCACCCCATTTTTCTAAAATACTAGACCACCTTGAATAGATGATCTACCAACTAGGAGATCTCAAACCTTTCTATCCTTTCTGGGTGAAAAAGTCAAATGTCTGCCGAATGGATAGGAAGTGTGTCCGGTTTGAACTGCAGGTACATGATCTAACGCTCCTGATTTTTTGAAAAAAATTATTTTTAGACTCACAATATATTGTTTCTTCAGAGATCGAATACAATTTCTAACGAGGCTCATCCGCTATCTTCATACACGCCGTTTCGACCATAGTTTGAAATATGAAAAATTCGAAACGGGCACAAGAAATTCAAAAAGACCGAACAATGTAAATCCTTCGTGTTGTCATATTATGTAACATAGTTGCAATGAAAAATACCAAACTTGGTATACTGATAATGTATCGAAAAAACCTTCACAAAATGACCTATCATATTCGAGGTTTCATGGCTTTCGGTCCAAATGACCAATGTTATGTGAAGAATCGCGACATAGTTTGTGATATTGTTCCCATATTGTGCACACATGTGCATCTTGGGACGCCGAACAATGTTGCAGTCGGAATTTTTCCTTTTTTTGTGGCACGAAAGAGCGATTTTCTATTTTTCGGGCGCAAAAAGTGGGGCGTTTTTTGAATCAACCATCAAATTCTATTTCAGAATGCTACCAACCCATTTTTCTAAAATACTATACCACCTTACATGGACGATCTCCCAACCGGGAGATCTCAAACCTTGTCGTCCTTCTCGAGTGAAAAAGACAAATGTGTGCCGAATCGGTAGGAAGTGGGTCCGGTTTAAACTACAGGTACATGATCTAACGCTCGTGATTTTTTGAAAAAATCATTTTTAGACTCACAATATGTTGTTTCTAAAGAGACCCAATGCAAGTGCTAACGAGGCTCATCCCCTATCCATGCCATTTTGACCATAGTTTAAAACATAAAAATGGTTAATAGTTTAAATAGTTACAATAATTATTTTAGAATACAGAAAATGGTTTTGATAGTTATTCAAATTCAAACACTTCTTATGTTTAAAGTTTTTTAAGATTCGAAAATATGCAAAAAATTAGTTAATTCATTTTTATTTGGAAATGGTTAATAGTTTAAATAGTTACAATAATTATTTTAGAAAACAGAAAATGGTATTAAATTAGTTATTCAAATTCAAACACTATTCATGTTTAAAGTTTTTTAAGATTCCAAAATATGCAAAAATATTAGTTAGTTCATTTTTAATTAAAATGGTTAATAGTTTAAATAGTTACAATAATTATTTTAGAAAACAGAAAATGGTTTTGAATTATTTATTCAAATTCAAACACTATTTATGTTCCAAATTATTTACCTTTTAAAAAGCATTACAAATTTAAACTCCTAAATAAAAAATAAGGCGATGGACAAGAAAGTTGATTTTTTTTGAAAACAGGCCCTTTAGTCCCTGTTGGAGATTCCAACCAGGGCGAATGGGATCTGCGCGCACTTCTTAGGGCTACTCCAAAATTGGCCATTTTTTGTCCCGGTTGGAGCCACTAACCGGAATGAATGACCCCTTAACTACGTGCCCTTCTCCTTCCAATTCTTCTCCGCCCAACCGATCGAAGAACAGAGGAACCGCCGCGAGGACCTCCATGCACCGCCGTCAGGCTTCCCAACCACCACCCCGCCTCCAGCCTCCACACTGCCTCCATGGCGCCGGGCTGCCACAAGCCCCGGAGCTCGCCGCCTTGCCATTGATCTCCCCGCCGCACCGGAGCTCGCCGCTCACACAGGTGCATGGTTCCTCGATGCCGGCTACCGCGCGCGCCCACTTCCGTCCACACGTACACACGCACTATAAGGTTTTTTACCGTTTTGTCGATTTATTTCATTTTAGTTGTAAATATTGTGGATTTAGTTGATTTTAGTTGTAAATATTGTGTATGTAAATATTGATTTAGTTATAAAAATTGTAAATATTGATTTTAGTGGATTTAGTTGATTTTAGTTGGAAATATTATAAATATTGTGTATGTAAATATTTATTTAGCTGTAAATATTATAAATATTGATTTTAGTGGATTTAGTTTATTTTAGTTGTAAATATTGATTTAGTTATAAAAATTGTAAATATTGATTTTAGTTGATTTAGTTGATTTTAGTTGGAAATATTGTAAATATTAGTTTTAGTGGATTTAGTTGATTTTAGTTGTAAATATTGATTTAGTTATAAAAAATTTAAATATTGATTTTAGTGGTTTTAGTTGATTTTAGTTAGAAATATTGTAAATATTGTATATGTAAATATTGATTTAGTTATAAATATTGTAAATATTGATTTTAGTGGATTTAGTTGATTTTAGTTATAAATATTCATTTTATTATGAATAAAGATCAATTGATGAGCATTTTATTATTAGCATGTATATATTAGGGTTTCTCCGAATTAGGTTTATATCTCTCGGCACCAGGCCCTATCCCCTCAAATCTCGCCTACCTAACCTCCTCCCTTAGCCCCTTTGACTTATCCGCTTTTCCACCTTTGCAGAAAATATGAAACCACACGACAGAGACGAAGAAAAGGAAGAGTTGATCCATGGTGTGATTCGCGGGGAAGAAATGGATGTATCGACGTTTCTGAACAACACTGGTGAGGGTGATTCTCTTTTCCCTGGAAGAGACGGCTTCAGTGAGGGAGAAGGCGACGACTTTTGTGAGGGAGAAGGCGACGCCTTCCGTGAGGGAGAAGGTGACGACTCCGATGGAATATTAAATATTACAAACTCCGATGAGATGCATATAAATATTAATTAATCCTCTGCTTTCTATATACATATATTAACTCTCTTTCTTCTTTTAGCCCTCCGGGTCGAGCAAATCTTCTATAAAGAGCAAACGAGGCCCAACCAAAAAGTTGGAAGACCATGAAAGGTACTATTAGAGATTGAAATAAGCCAAAGGAGGAAGGAGTTACATATACATATGTCCCGGACAAAGCCAAAGATTTACTTTGGAGTAGGCTCATGCTTAATTTCACCCTACCGACGATAGAGGTGGATCTAAATGCGTAGAATCCGGATGAGGAGGCCAAGCAACATGCCGCTTCCATGAAGCAAAAGGTCAAGGAGTGGGATCTTAAGAAGATGGCCTAGCAATTCACCAATTGGAAGAAAAGATTGGACCTAGACTTTATCGTAAAATAGAAGACTCCGGATTTTAAGGGAGCGCATGAGAAGATAAAAGTCCACTGGGATGAGTTTGTGGAGTACAAAAAATCAGAGGTAGCTCAGAAAAGGTCTGAAACGAATAAGAAAAATGATTCTAACAAGAAGTATCACCATACTATGGGTCAAGGTCGCTACAGGGATGGCATTTATAAGTGGAAGAAACTTAAGTACGACCTACGTGCTAAAGAGGTCTTTCCAAAGACAACCGATTGGCCCAAAATTGTAAAGAATTGGTCTTACGAGCATGAGAGCATGTTGGACTCAGAAGGGAAGTGTATATATAACAGAGGACATGAAGAAAACCCCTTACCCATTGAAGACATAAGAAATGCAGTAAAAGCTGTTGTACAGGGGAGGTTTATTCCCGATAGAGAGAATGACGAGCTCACACTTCCATGGGAATCCGGAACACGAAGGATGAACACGAGGCACAATAGGCTCCAAACCATGGAACATTGGGTTTCTCGTAGACAGGAAGAAATATCCTGATAGAAGTCGTAAGAGGAGAAATGACAAAGAGGAAATTGAAGGAAAGATTCAGGCAAACTAGATGCATAACAATGAAGAACAATTAAAGTGGCAACAAGATCAAATTGACGCACTTAGCCAGCATGGTACTACTGTCCCATCTCACCGACACATGGTAGAACTTGCATTCGATGCTACCATCCTATCTAATAACCGGAAAAGCAGCGTGGCTTACATGGAGGTCCCGGGTGATGATGATGGTGCATCGACAATGGATCATCTTGGATACCCAGTGGATGATATCATGGAGACGACACATTGTGAGTTACATGTCAAAGTTGTGAACATAACAATGAATGTGGCAGTCGGCTATGCCTTACCAGTTGTACCTAAACCTACTTACCGTTGTCGTTCGGTTCCACAAGGCTACGCTGTTGTCGGGGTGGATGAAGTTATGCTCGAATTTTACCAGCTGAAGCTTGACTACCCTGCAGGTGAAGGGGATGTGACTGAACTAGAAGAAGCCAAAAAACACCATTCTATGACGAAATAAATACATCGTGATTCCAAATCGGACACCAAGGCCATCGATTTGTTAGAGCACTCCATCTTTGCCGCCGCCTTACCCGTCTCCATCACAATAGTCGTCTCCGCCACTTCACCGGTCTCCAGCGCAATAGTCGCCGCCGCGTCAGCCGGCTTAGGAAAAAAAGCGTAAGAGTACCACCGCTACTCTGCGGAGTGGTAAGCGATCATCGAGACGTAAACAGGACCCCCTAGCAAAAGTACCAAAGGTTCCTCCTAAGAGACCTTACGACTATACTCCAAAGGAAACTGCAGTGATCGTAGAGGAGGAAACGACATAGTTTTTTGCTAAACTGAAGCAAAAAGGCGAGTTCCCTATCACCGAAGAAGATAAAGCCCGAGTGATCAAAATGCTAAAGACCCTTCACCAACCTGAGCCAAGGTTATCATCAGACTATGAGCGATTTATTCTTAAGTCACTTGTGGCACAAAAGCGGTCAAATAGTAGTAGTGCAACCGGGAAATCAGTTCCCTAGCTCAGAGAACAAAAAAACAATCGTGCCCCTGCTCAAGGTGATTTTCCATACCAATGTGGGGTCGAGCAAATATGCGGTCGAAGAGTAGTATGATCCAGAGTTAGTTGCACTGTACGGAGAAGCGGCCGCTGCTCAAGATATGAGTCTTGCTAACTACTTATCCCAGTTACAATACTTCCCCGAGGCTGAAGAAGCATACAAATACCAGTACGAGAATCCTCTCGTCAAACCATAGGAGGTCAAGGATCTACCAACAAAAATGCAAAGATTGAATAACTGGTACATGATGCCTCAAAGGTTGGCACAAACTGGATAATACTAGGAGTTAAAAAGAGCATTACAGGAAAGGAGATGACGTGGTAATGATTTAATTTGTTGAACTATTTCAGTTATTCAATCAAGACGCCATCGACAAATCGATCGTCCGTGCCTATTATCTGTAAGTACTGACTATGTAATTAAGTCTTTAGCTAGCTCACCTCCTTTATTGCATGCATGTATAATCATACTCACTATATTATGCAGAATGAAGATTCTTGAATGCAAAAGTGGACGCATCTATGACATTAGGTTCATTGACCCATATTTTGTTCATGAATGTAATCTCAATAAAAGACCCAAGGAAACAGAGGATAATATTGTACACTCGTTAAGGTTTTAAAAAACTAGAAGGGAAATACTATTTCCTTACAACTTCGAGTGAGTGTTATTGTCTTATACACATTCTATTTCGCTTACTCGATGTTAAGTGTATAATTGATGATTTATGCATGCGCAGCTTTCACTATATCCTGCTAATCATTTAACCTCATGGACTCGAAACATAAACCCCTTGAACAGTGGGTAGACATGCAGATGATGCTCCAGCGGTAATTTCAATCATTATGACACTATATCGGCAAGTTTTGTGAATTTCCTGATATCAAGTAATTAATAACTCCTTTTATTCGTTTTATCGCCGGACAACGCTTGGAAACGGTTCACCAGGAAGGCTAAGGGTGCTTGGAAAGAGGTGCTTATATTTGAATCACTATATGTAAGTACTACTAGCTAGATTCGCGCATCTCTTTAATTCTAGTTTCGATACCATTATCATGCTTGATTATTATTTTGATTGAACCCTGTTCTCGTAAAGTGCCTGACGTAGGGACCCGGGAATAATTTATGCGGATACCATATTTGCGAGTTTATTCGTTAGACGTGCTATGCGAATGACAGAAATTTAGAGCAACTTCACGTACGTAAACAGTCTTTACAGTTTTTTATTACCATCAATTGTGTTTAGTTTCATTCATATATGTTGACTCCTTCTTTAAATCAGATCGAACGGCTGCGGGACGATCTTCTGCCAAAGGATCACGTACGAGCAATTCAGGAGGAATTGACGCGATTCTTAGACGAAGAGGTCCTAAAACCAAAAGAATAATACCATGTGGAGTTCGATATATAAGACAATAAGGACCATAAAAAGAGATTATTTTGTAATATGTTCGACACTTCAATCTCTATATTCATGATGATGTTGTGTAATATAATGGTTCCTTCATTGCTGAGTAAAAAACACAAAATAAAAAGGAAAACAATAAATGGAAAAATACAAAATGAATTTCCTGTCGTGGCACAAAAAGTGGCCAAAATGCTACCGCACAACAAAAAGCGGCCAAAATGAATTCTCTGCCGCGACACAAAAAAGTGGCCAAATTGCTTCCGCGGCTGAGAATCATCTGTTACGAACCGGGACGCATGATCCTCCCCCTCGCAACCGAGAGCGGCCACATGGAACCCTTTTAGTCCCGGTTCATAGCGCAACCGGGACTAAAGGGTGAGATCTTTAGTCCCGATTGCCCTCCAGTTCAACCGGGACTAAAGCCCCTTATGAACCAGGAGAAAAGGCCCAGTTTCCACTAGTGACAATTGCATCATTTGGTCTAATATTCTGATCGAACCGACATATTTTCTCATGCATACCTCCTATGAACATAGGCCTTGGAGGAACCCATCCGAGATGGAAATAACCCGTTGGCCCTGTAGGATATGTCGCCCATGGATTGAAACCCCATGGAGGATACTGAGGATAAATAGGAGCCGAACATCCCCAATATGGTGCCTCCGTCGGAAAAAGGGTTGCTGGTTATACAAATTCCCTCACCATTTCTCATGACCCCGAGGTCTTACCTCCAAGCCGATTAAACACACTACTGGTCTTGCGCGATGTGTATTTCTCTAGCAGCATACTAACAGCTGGCTTCGATCTCAGAGCTAATTTCTTGCTTCCATTGATTTTCCACACTCCTACTTCTGGAAATTTTTGGCTTGATCATCCTCAGAGGAGCATTATTATCAACAAGATTCTTCTCTCTCGCGGACTCGGCCTGATCCGACCGGATAAGCATCTTCTTTGTCTCAACTTCAGTTATATTGATAGGAAACGGGTCACTATCGAGCTTCATCTTAGAACCTTTTATAAATGTCAATCGTCCGTCATAATGGCCGATTGCACCTGTCGACAAAACACATTAGAATCAGTAGTAACATGAGAAAAAAAAGGAATGGTGCCACTTATAGTATGCTCGTATTCCCAATTCTTTCGGACTTGGAATTACATGACCCTCTCTCAATCTAATTAATTTTCTTTGCAGTAACATATCAAAAGTTCTATGACACTTGCTAACATCAAAAGTGTTTCTAACTTCCTCTCTTCTAGCAGGTGTAGGTTTCAATGCAGAACATGCAAAATGTTTTGACTTAGATGATTGAACCCATTCAGCTACACATATATCAATGTCATCCTCACTAACCGAATCATCATCACAATCTATGGCATTAACCGCGCGGTTTTCCTTCTCCTTATTTTATTATATTTAAACCGGCTATATTGCTTAACATCTTTAGCCCGATTCTCTTGCGCCAAAGCCTTTGCAAAACCTGATTAACATCTGAGAATTCTTGACCTTCTAACTTATCCTTAATATGAGTGAGCAAACCTGAAAAAGCAAGATCATCTAAATCCTTTTCGGCGATGTTAAGGCTAAAACAACGATTTTTGACATCCCTAAACCTCATGATATCCTCATGAACACTTTCATTATATTTTTTCCTAACCATAGTTAAAACTAAAAGTCGAAGTTCAGTTTCACCTCTATAAAAATACTCATGAAATTTTTGCTTCAATGGTGCCCATGTTGAAATAGAATTTGGAGCAAGCGATGTAAACCAAGTAAATGCAATACCGGACAAAACAAAGAAAATAATTTTACCCTATAAACATTAGATGTGCCGACATCATTGCATTGTGCCCAAAAATTCCCTATGTGTTCAAAAGTTGATCTACTATCCTCCCCCGTAAACTTAACAAAATTTGAAATTCTAAAATCACGAGGATATGGCGTCAAGTCAAAATAATCAGGTATGGCTTCTGGGATACGCACGTGCTCTACCCTTAGGTTCTAAACCAAATCTCCTAAGTATATTAGCAAGTTGATCCTTAAAACTATGGTGGTTTATGGAGAACTATTTTATAAAACGGATGGAATAAAAGTACGTTGTGGCATCTCAGCCAAAGCAGTTTGAGAATATGTGGTTTGCTGTAGAGATACGTTAAAATATGAATCCGGTACCGGCCGAAAAGGAACCACAATACCAACGGGTGGCAAAGGTGGTGTATTATATGATACCGTTTGATAACTAGATTGTTGTAAATTAGAGTTAAAACCTATGCTTCGGTTATGACTATTGTAAGCTTGTGGAACCGAACTCGAAACTATTGCAGGAGAAACACTAGTTATAAAATTATGGACAAAACTGTTAGCATAATTTCGGCCAGCTTGACTGTCGTTTAAATTAATGTGAGGTTGTGCTATATTAAATGATGCACCGGGTATATAAGTATAAGTAAATTTTGAATTCATTATTTTCGGAAGCACTGGTTATTTGTCACGACTGCCTGGCTCGTACCATTTAAATTCGATGCCTCCACGGTATTGATTGCTATAGATATCTTCTTGTCTAAAATTTCCATTTACTGTCCTGGGCAAATAACTTGTCTGATCTCCCGCCGTAGCACTTACTTGATGCCGGCAAAATATGCGTTTTGAACTTAAACAACAAGTTGAAAAATATATGTCAATAATAATCTATCAGCAGACTTTAAATAAATTTGGCCTATAAAAATAGATGCCATAGGGAGGTATTGATCCTTGAGTTCTAGCTCTATTCCTAGTCTTATCTGCTAGTCCAAGATGCAATCCATACATTCATATATAGCTATTGTTGGCGGGATGCATTTATTTGGCAAAGGATCTGATGGATCTGAGATTTGTTTAGAGTACTTCATTATATGTTCATCCAAGTCGGGTGTCGTTGGATTGATCCAATTTATCCCTGCCAAACCTGGCTAGGTAAACAGGATACGGAGATGTTGTGGGAATTAAAATAATCACCTTCGATTCCCATGATTACGCTAGTAAATATCTTAGGTGTATGACATTTTTTCTTCTTCTTTTTTATTCATTTTTTTTCAGATTAAAAGATGTCCAATCGTTTGGTGAACCAAGCCCATAGGTTGGACAGCTCGGATGCAAAGAAGACATGCATAGACAAGGCCCACCGACGCCAACCTCCTTATTCTTAGAGCAAGCCCAGGAGCTGCTCTAAAATTTCCCCCTATGTCTCCATGTTGGGGTCTTCCCTAAAAGGATGCCTCAGCTATTATTTTTTTTTATTTCTAGCAGCTCTTTTATATCACTTTCACATATATTTTATCAATATTTCATGAATGATTCTATAACCGCCATATTTCAAATGACTATTTTCAAGTACTACTTTTCAACAACATTATTTTCAACGGCTAGTTTTCTAAGGGTGCTATTTTTAATGGCTAATTTTCGCGGTCTATATATACAACTCCATCCCTCACAGACCTCTCACACATTCTTGGATCTTCCATATATATTTCTCTCATTTTGTATCCTCTCCGACAACGAAATGATTGCCACAGGAGCTTGGACGTGCGGAGGTGTATGGAGGAGTCTTCATCCAATGAAGAGGAGCAATATGTGATGGCAGCTGTCGCAGCTCAAAGAAGAGGAGCACTTGAATGCCCCACGATATCGCGGTTCTGTGCCAGGACGCCAAGTTATTCACCGCGAGGGAGCGAAGGGTTATACTCCCTCCGTCTCAAAATAGATGCATTAAATTTTTCAAAATTTGATGAATTTAGACACTATTTAGTATATAAATTCTTCCAAATTTTTAAAAACTAAGACATCTATTTTGAGACGGAGAGAGTATTAGACTCCGCAAAGACTACTTTATATATTGAATATGGGATACCCCGCAAGACTATTTCGTCAAAGGTAATGCCGATTGTTGGAAATGTTCATGTTTTTACTTGTCTTGCTGACATGGGTCTCATTCCTTTTACTTTGTGTTTGGATGTTGGAATTTTAGCTCGGAAATGAATTGGGCTGGAAATTCCAAATCCAAGATGGAAAGGACATGGCCTCCTTTTCCAATTCCATTGTTTGGATGTGTATCAAATTCACAATCGGAATCAAAGAGTAACACTCAATTTCAGAACATGTTTGGAGTCTAGACCGTGGAATTGAAAGTTTTCTTGAGTTTTGACAATATATCCTTGTGTACATGTATACAGATAGTTGTGTATACACAGATTCTGCAATTTCAAAAAAAAAAACAATTTTGCCAATTAGAACATGCTTTGTACATGAACTAGAAGAGGAGGGGAGAGGCCGTTGGGGTGGCCAGTGTCGCCTATGGTGGCCGTCTATCGCGATCGCCTCGCCGCCATTCCATCGACCACCACCCCTTCCTGCCGTTTGGCTCAGTTCGATCTAGGGTTAGGGTAATGGCGGTGGAGAGGGCCAGGCGGCCGCCACCGGCCTGCTCGAGGCGTGGGGAGCGATAAATGAGCAGGAGGAGGGCGAGAATGGGAGAAGGAAGGAAGGCTCACCGAGCGCCACCGTCTTCCACTATCAGCGTGGCTCCTCCTGCGAGCTGTGTTCTATCGAGGCTGGCAAGCAATGCAGCTATCTTTCTAAGCGTTTTCGAGCTCGGAAAGATAGAGCACGACTTACATGGGGTGGGTGGGCATAAGCCATCCAAACATCCCAATTTGGCAGGGCTATTTCCAAAAGGCCATTTCTGAGCCTCAATTACGACATCCAAACACAGTGTTATTTATTTGTAGGTTTAGAATGCATCGACCTTTGTTAGTGGAAATCTAACCTATCTGTGATTGCATGGCACCAAGATAATTTCACTCCGGCGTGGCCTGCAAATTTTTTGATGGGAACGGGACGACAGAAAAACAAAAACTCAAATTGTTTTTAAAGGAAAAAACCTCGTGTGTATTTTTTTTTTAGTTTTGAACCGCAAATTACGTATCCAGCGTGTCCTTGAATTAACAGGGAGACAATCCTAGTCCGGCCCAGCATGAGAATTAAAGCCCACTAATCGTATTTTTTGCTGGTCACTCGGGAGCAGGAGGAGAGGCCTAATTCCGGAACTACCACATCGATTCCTGATCTGGTTCCTTATCCGTCTCCGACTCATACGGACGTTATGGCAACTTATCCGTCTCCGACTCTGGGACGGTTTGGATGGACTGCTCAAAATCGGGGGTGCACTAGTACTACATAAGGCTGGCCAAGAGCGGGCTGCTGGGACAAACAGATCCACTCCAAATTCCTGGGAAAGCAAACAGCTCTGATCACTACCGAGACTGTATGATCGCCCAACTCGGATCAACAATGGCCAGGACGCTATTCATGGCTGCTTCTGCTGCCGGAGGTGGCCAAAACACGAAGACGAAGAAGAGGGCGGTTGAGGCTGAGGATACTCTGGGGGACCAATACACGGAGAAGAGGGTGAAGACCAACTGCTGGGAGCGGTTCGACCAAGAGAAGATTGCCCGCCAAGAAATCGTCGTCGTGCTGGTCTCGCGTCTTGCGGCGGGCTGTGGCTGCCGCTATCAATGTATTGCGTATCTTACATGTTTGGCATGGGAATCAAAGTGGACGAAAAGCTCGGCGATTCGTCTCTTCTAAAGGTGGTTCCGACAACATAATGAAGAAACTATAAAACTTTTGATGTGTGACATCGCTCAGGAATATGGACACCTTCTGTATTGCTGTTTCTCGTGTCAATGTTGTTGGTAACTCAGTGTTATTGTTGTTGTTGTTGTTAATTCATGTGTAATACTACTTTCCTTACTATTCTGACGTGCTAATCTTTTTTCCTTACTTAATTCATGGTGTTGTAGTTGTTACACTAGTGGTATTTTGGCATGAAAAACTGAAGTTGAGTGCTATTTTGGCAATTTGGTTTTGACTAGTGGTATTTTAGAACTTTTGGTTTTGACTATTTGTATTGTGGCTATTCTCTCCTTGGACAGAGGCACAGCCTTCGCTGAAAAAAGACTGACTTGACCGGGCGTGGACAGAATGTCTCCATCGACCCTGTCGCATGACCTCCACGTTCTCTCTATCCCCGATTCCAAATGACGCCGATGATAGGATGCTGCTCTGCCATTGCGATTTAGACAGAATTAATGGAGAAAGAGATCCCGATTTGCTGATTTCCAACAAATTCCTTCTCAATCTGCAACCATTAGTAGAATCTCCTTGTTATGAATCCACCTTAGCTTTATTTTTTTGTTCAATAAAAACCATAGCATCTTGTTCTTGTTCATACGATCTGCTCCACCCTCATTTGACTCGATCCTGTTTGAGAGAGAATAAGGTGGAAGGAGGGTAGGTGGTAGGGTATTCCTGTGGCAGCGAGTAGTAGAGCAGGAAATAGCAGAAAATATCAGCTGTAGCTAATTGTCTATAAGGGCCCTAACATGTCAGGGTCGGCCCTGTGCATGTGGAGAGATATGCCGAAACATCTGTGATAGAATGGCCTTTAGGATCTCCTAGTCTAGATAGTCACGGTAGCATCTATACGGGTTTAATCTATTGAATCTGAGAGAGAGAGAGAGAGAGAGTGAGAGAGAGAACCACCTACGCCCTGGCTCGACGAGCACGAGCCAGAGGGTATGCCGGAGTTGGCGTTGGAGCTAGTGGCCATGGGGAAAAGGGGGCGACGGCGTGGGTGTGCGGGTGGTGGCGGCGCTTCCCGTCGAGTCACGCTAAACCCTAGATCAGTAGGGATATCGGTGGGGCGAGCGGCACTGCGACGAACCTCGTGACGCATGCTGCCGGCCCCCCACCTCTTTATATAGCACGGCGACAGGGGCCTGATACGTCGGAAATGTTTCTATAATTTTTTATGCTCCATGCTTGTTTATTATCTACTTTGCTTTGCTTTGTCTATACTTTGAGGTGCTTTTTACATGTTTTCTGGTACTAATCTATTAACAAGTTGTCACAGTGCTAGTTGCATGTTATCTGTTTTTTTGGTTCCAGAAAAGTTAGTAAAGAACTATTCTCGGAATTGGACGGGACAAACATCAAAGTCAATTACTTTTCATGGAGAATAAGAAGTCCAGAGGAGAGACGGAGAGGCATGCCAGGGCAGCCACACCCCCCCCCCCGCGTGCCTAGGCAGGGTGTGGGGCCCTTGGCCACCGCCTCGGCCTCCCTCTTCGCCTATAAGAAGACCCCGAAGCAGAAACCCTAAGTACCTGATCAAATCTCCACGAAAACTTCTGTAACCGCCACATAGTCATCCCTAGATCGGGGATCTGAAGTTCTTCCGACACCTGCAAGGAGATCATCTGAGGCGTTCTCTCAGTATGATCGTGAGTAGTTCCACCTTGGACTATGGGTCCATGTAGTAGCTAGATGGTTGTATCTCCTCCTTGTGCTTTCATGTATAGATCTTGTGAGCTTCGTTCATGATCAAGATCTAATCTATTTGTAATCATGCATGTTGTGTTTGCGGGGATCCGATGGATATTGAGATTATTATGTTGGTTTGATTAATGGTTTTGTCTTTATGATTCTATCATGTCTATGTTGTTTGTGATCTTGCATGATCTCCTTTGTTATTAGCTATCTTTGGCAAGTAGTTGCTAGTGACTCCAAGAGGGGGTATTTATGCTTGATAGTGGGTTCATGCCTCCAGTTTTCAAGGGAAGTGAAAATAATCTCTTCGGTTGTAGATGTGTTGTTGCTACTAGGGAGAAAACAACGGTCTCTTGTTCATGGAACATGTGGACTGTTTACCTTACACACTTTGCTTAAAAGCGGTTGTGTTGCTTGCAACTTAATCTTGGAGGGGTTGGATGATAACCTGAAAGTGGACTTCTAGTCATAGATGTAGTTGTATGGCGGTCTATGTATCTTGTTGTATTGCCCAATCGAATCTCATAGGATCTTTCTGACTAGTAATTGCATTGTTATGCCTTGCTCAGTTCTTGTCAATTGCCCTGCTGTAATTTGTTTACCCTTCATGCCATGTTGTTTATCTAAGGAGAGCACCTCTAGTGAACTATGGACCCCGGTCCAATCTTTACCATTGATACATCTTCCATTGTTACTTGTTTACTTGCTACAAACCACCATTAACTTCCACACTATACGTTTAATCCTTTGTTATAGCAAACCGGTGAGCTTGATAACCTCACTGATTTGTTGGGGCAAAGTCTTGAGTTTGTGTTGTGCGGGTCTCCGCGTTGCTTGCAATACCTGTGTGACGCTTCCTACCTCCTTCTGGTTCGATAACCTCGGTCTCTACTAAGGGAAGGCTTGCTGGTGTGCTCATCACACCTTGCTCTTGGGGTTTCCAACGAAGTGCTCCACGTCAAGCATCATCAGGGCCAACCAACCATGATAAGGTTGGGCGCCCCCGATCAGGGCGCAGTTGAGGGACACCGTTCGGGTCGTTGGGCTCGATCGGGGAGAGATCAATCTAACATTCTCCCCCTTGATCTCGACTTTTCTTTTAACTTTATACTTTATACTTTACTCGTTTCATCATGGATCGATACATAGAGCATGTTTCATCATATCGGCTCAATTGCCGATAGAATCAGACAACCACTACATACTTTTCTATTTTGAAACAAATCCTGTTACTTTTGGGCCTCTGTAGTCCAGGAATCATATGCTTTCCATTAATCCCATACCGGCTATGTGTTCCTTAAACACATTGCGTGGTAAGCCTTTCGTTAGCGGATCCGCAAGCATATCCTTTGTCCTTATATGCTCGAGACTTATAGTTTGATCCTGGACTTTGTCTTTCACAACATAATACTTTATATCTATTGACTTTGTAGCATTACTCGACTTGTTGTTGTGAGCATAGAATAGTGCGGGCTCGTTGTCATAGTACATCTTTAGTGGCCTGCTGATGCAGTCTACCACTCTCAAGTTGGGTAGAAATTTCTTTAACCATAACGCCTGTCCCATGGCCTCATAACTGTTGGAGATATGGCCTAAAGGCAATAATAAAAGTGGTTATTATTATATCTTTGTGTTTATGATAAATGTTTACATTCATGCTATAATAGTATTAAACGGAAACATTAATACTCGTATGATTTGTAAACTAAATTATAGTCCCTGGTAAAGCCTCTTTATAATACTAGCTTGTTGGTTAATAGATGATCGTGGTTTCTTGATCATGAACATTGAGATGTTATTAACAACAAGATCATATCATTAGGAGAATGGTATGATGGACATACTCATATAGATAAGCGTAGCATAAAGATCAAGTCATTTCAATAGTTCGTTTGCTATAAGCTTTCTGATACATAGTAACCTAATTCCTTCGACCATGAGATCATGCTAATCGCCATCACCGGAAGGATGCCTTGATGACATCAAACACCACACCATAACTGGGTGACTATAAAGGTGGCATTGAGTGTTCGGAAAGTATGCGTTGAGGCACATGGATCAAGAGTGGGATTTGTCCATCCATATGACGGATAGATATACTCTGGGCCCTCTCGGTGAAATGTCATTCAATTAGCTTGCAAGCATGTGACTGGCTCACAAGGGATCACATATCATAGGAACGAGAAAAGAGTACTTATCGGTAACGATGTTAAACTAGGTATGCAGAGATACCGACGATCAAAACCTCGGATAAGTAAACTATCGTGAGACAAAGGGAAATTGCTATCGTATGTAAGTGGTTCATTCGATCGCAAAGTAATCGTAGAAATATGTGGGAGCCATATGAATTTCTAGATTCCTCTATTGGTTATTGATCAGAGAAGTGTCTCGGTCATGTGCGCATAATTCACGAACCATAGGGAGACACACTTAAGGATTCGATGTTGTTTAGTAGATATGGAATGTTAGTAGGGATACCGAATGTTGTTCGGAGTCTCGGATGGGATCCGGGATATCAAGAGGAGATCCGGAATGGTCCGGAGAATAAGATTCATATAAGGAAAGTCCAATTCCGGAGTTCGGGAATGATTTCGATGTTTTCATCGGAGAGGTTCTAGAAGGTTCACCGGTCTGGAAGGGTAATGGTCCATGAATGTGTCATGGGTAAGTGGAATGATTGGATCATATCCTAGGTCACTTGGTGTGAGCATTTGTGAGAGAGAATTAAAGCTCTAAATTGAAAGTCAAACGGGAGTTTGAAAAGTCAAACTGGAACAATGGTTTCCTTGTGGAAGAAGGAAGCAGTCCTTCTCTCAATACAACTTGGGTTTGGGTTTGGGTTTGATTCAAACCCACCCCTCTCAAGCTGCCCCCTCTCATAAATAGAGGAGGGCTGCTAAAGCACCAAGCCTAGCCCCTCTACACCGCCGCCGCCGCATTGCCACTGCCAGCCTGGCACCCGGTCCGTCGCCACAGCTCTAGCCGCCGCTGACACCTCCTCCTCCTCCCGGTCTTATAAACCCTAGATCACCGGGAAACCCTAATTCCACCATAACTCGCACCGGCTTAGGCGAAGCCCTGCGGGATCTTCCCTCTACTTTCGACACACCTGTCGTCTTCTTAGGAATCGCGAGAGAACTACAACTTTCATTTTCTTTGGAATAAGGGAGGAAGGTCTTCATCGAAACCGAACGTGTGACCGATTGCTGAGCAGCTGGAACACAGGAAGGATCGTCTGGCGATCTTGAGATCGACAAGTGTACGACTACATCACCCACGAATATGCTCTAGTTAAGCTTTGGAATCTTGAGGGTGAGTGCTTCTATCGACTCATTGCTACAATCTAGTATATAGATCTTGGCTTGTTTGTGTGCACGCGGTAGAAATTTTTTGTTTTCCATGCTACGAACCCCTACAGTGGTATCAGAGCCGTGTCTATATGTAGATCTGTTACACGAGTAGAACACAATGGTCATTGTGGGCGGTGATGCTTTTATTATCAATTGCTTTTTGTGTACTTTGCATCTTGTGGTATGATGGGATGAAGCGGCCTGGGCTAACCTTACATGACATCGTTCATGAGACTTGCTCCACGCTTAACATGCAACTTGTATTGCATAAGTGGCTTTGCGGGTGTCTGTATCTCCTATTATAGTAAAGATTCAATTTACAATGAGCACTTGATAGTTCAAACATCAACGTTGTGGTTCTTGTTCGTAAGTTAGAATGAAACTTATTGAAAGCCCCAAACCACGTAAAATATGCAAAGAAAATTAGAGGTGTCTAACTTTGTTTTGCAGGGGTGTGTTGTGATGTGATATGGCCATGATTGTGATTATATATGATGTATGCAATGTTCCTTATTGTAAGTTGGCAACCAGCAGGAGCCATATGGTTGTCTTTTAAATTCTGTTAAGACTTGCGTGTCTATTCAAAGTAGTTGTAATAGTTGATGCTGGTGGATGACAACCATGAAGCGGCACCATTGACCTTGACGCCACACCGGTGATGATGGAGATCATGTTCGTGCTTGAAGATGGAGATCAGAAGCACAAGAAGAAAGGCCATATCATATCACATATTATGAATTGCATGTGATGTTAATCCTTTTATGCATCTTGTATGTCTTAATTCACGATGGTAGCATTATAAGATGATCCCTCAAGCACACAATTTCAAGTTTTAAAGTGTTCACCCTTAGTAAGCACCGTTGCTAAAGCTCGTTGTTTCGAAGCACCACGTGATGATCACGTGTGTTAGATTCTGCGAGTGTATACAACGTGAGCAAGCCAGATTTGCTTATGCGGAAGCTAAGGTTTGATCTTGACGAGCCTATCATGTACATACATGGTCTTGGAACACGAATCACCGAAAGGTAAAGCATGAGTCATATAGTAGATATGATGAACATGTTGATTGTTCGCCATTGAAGCTACATCAACTCTCATGATGATCGGTTTTGATGTGGTGGATTTGGTTCGTGTGATCACTAAAACAATGTGAGCGATATTGTTTTGAGTGGGAGTTCACGTAGATTAATTTAACTATTAATTAGAACTTAATTTGTCATAAACTTAGTCTAAACTATTGCAAATATGTTGTAGATCAATGGCGGCCCCTACCATTAATTTTAATGCGTTCCTAGAGAAAGAAAAGTTGAAAAACAATGGAAGCAACTTCGCAAATTGGTTCCGCAATTTGAGGATTGTCCTCAATGCTGGTAATTTGGCCTATGTGCTGGATGCACCGCTGGGTAACCCGCCTGGAGCTGATGCTACCGATGAGGTAAAGAATGTTTTCCTCGCACGGAAGAATCAGTACTCCATATTTCAGTGTGCTATCTTGTATGGTTTGGAATCGGAGCTTCAGAAAAGGTTTGAGAACCATGACCCACATGATATTGTCCGTGAACTCAAAATGATATTTGAGGCTCACGCGGCAGTTGAGAGTTATGAGGCTTACGAAAATTTCTTTAATCGCAAGATGGAAGAGGGCAGCTCGTCGGTGATCACGTGCTTAAGATGTGCTGGGCAAGCAAGCTTCAAAGCTTGGGCATAGTGATTCCTAATGCTTTGGGGATTCACCGCGTCCTCCAATCACTACCACCAAGTTACAAGAACTTTGTGATGAACTACAATATGAAAAACATAAACATGGACAAGTCGTTGCGAACTCTTCTCCATGTTAAAGTCTGCAGAAGTGGAGATCTAGAAAGAGCACCAAGTGTTGTTGGTCAATAAGACCACCAAATTCAAGAAGCAAGGCAAGTCTAAAAAAAGGGAAACTTCAAGAAGGGCGGTAAGAAAGTTACCGCACCGGCGAAGAAGACCAAGGCTGGGCCTAAGCCTGATACTGAGTGCTTTTACTACAAGGGAGAGGGCCACTAGAAGTGGAATTTCCCTAAGTACTTGGCGAATTTGAAGAACGGCAACATCAAGAAGAATGGTGAAAGAACATTTCTTAATCCCTAGTGTTTTGTGTGTTAGATAACAATACCAAGGATCATTTAATGTGTGTTGAAGTGTTGCAGCTCAGAAATCTACCTTTGGGGGCAGATAATCCGGCCCACCGAGGATAATCCGCCTCCTCCCTCTGCGCAAGCCCGGAAGGGCGGAACATTGGCGGACTTTCCGGCCGGATAATCCGCCCCGTGGGCGGATAATCCGCCTCCCGCTCTTCGCCAAGGCGCAAGCCCGGAGGGGCGGAGTTTTGGCGGACTTTCCGGCGGCGGATAATCCGCCAGAGGGGCGGATAATCCGCCCCAAGATATTCTCCAAGTTTCACCAAGGCGCAAGCCCGGAGAGGCGGAGTTTCCCGAGAATCCGCCTTGCGGAGTTTTTCGGGCGGATAATCCGCCCAAGTGGGGCGGATAATCCGCCCCAAAGTTGTGCAACGGCAGATCTAGGGAGGGGTATTTAAGCCAGCAATCCCTCCCGCCAGGCTCTTGATTCATCTCAAAAAGAACAGATCGATCTCAAAAGTTCATACAAGAGTGCTCCACCTAGATCCATCCAAAGGCCCCATCCCTTTGGGAATCAAGGAGGAGAACTCGACCTTCATCATCGACAATCAAGCGCTTCATCTCCTCTCCATTCATTTGGAGAACCTCCGATCTAGTATTTCTTGCAAAGATCTAGATCCTTGTTTTGTTTATATTGATAAACCTTGTTTTTGTGACAGCTTGTTGTCATCCCGGAGCCCCCAATTCGGTGGGTGTGTGCCCGATAGTGTTGTAAAGGCACGGTTCCGCCTCAAGGGATCCAATAGTGGAGAAGGTGGATCAGGCCTCTCGTGGCGAGATCCATCGGAGAATAGGGTGAGGCCTATTGTGGCGTGGTGGTCTTAGAACCGCCCACCCTCCAACGCAGATGTACTTCCCTTAACAAGGAAGGAACTGCGTAAAACAAATCCGGTATCCGCGTGCTCCACTACGGTTTCCTCGCTCCTCTTTTACGTGCTTAGTAGTTAGGGTTACATATAGGAAATTCTCGTAGTTGCATATCTAGAGAATTTACCTTGTGTCAAGCCTAAAATTGAAAAAGTATATTAAAATTGGTTAGCACCTATTCACCCCCTCTAGGTGCCCATACGATCCATTTCAATTGGTATCGAGAGCCTCGGCTCTTATTTCGGCTTAATGACCTAAGAGAAGTATGGGTTCCAAGGGAGATGGGAGTGATGCTCCGGAGGTAGTCACCATGAACGATCTCAAGACGTTGGAAACAACCTTGGTGAGTTCTATGGAGGCTAAGATGGAAGAGATGCGTCAATTGATAATGCGTCTCTCCACATCCGCAAAGATCACCTCCATCTAACTCTGAGGATACCACTCCGCAATCCAAGGAAACGGGTAAAACTGTTTCCAAAGATAACGAAGTGGTAGGTGATGATACCTCCTCCTCGAAAAAGGATAGCGGTAAGGATGGATACAATGAGGTTTCTCATGTGTATTCCCCTGATCCGCCTATTCCTCACCCACATATACATAATAGGGGTGATCCACCCAAACTGCCTTCTACTTTCTCTCAATGGCAATTTTTGATGAAATCTCATGTGTGCAGTTCCTCCATAGAGTTGTGGAAGATCATCGAAAATGGTCTTCACGTTGGAAATCCTAACAATCTCACAAGGAGAGAAGTGGTCGATAGCCAACTCAATGCTACTACACACATGATACACTTGGTGTGGGAGATAAAGACATGCCACACATTCAGATCTTAGCACGACTAAAGAAGCTTGGGATGCTCTCACCGAGCTCTTCATCGAAATGAAAGTATGAGAAGGAATAGATATGATGCCTTGAGCAATGAAGTCAAGGATTTTATATCTGGATGGAGAAGACCACGAGGACATGTATAGGAGGTTCAAGGCAATAGCTACTACCTTGTAAACCACCATGCTTATGTTGATGATGCTTGGATCAAGCGCAAGTATGTCGTGCTCTTATGCCATTTGAGCCTGATTTGAAAAGTCTCCAAGGTAGGCATAATTATCACCTCATGTCATCCAATGAGGTAATGCAAGGAATGGCCGCATTCAAAGTGGCGCCAAGAATGTCAAGATGCTCGTGCTCGAGCTATGGGGATGAAAAAGGGGTAAACATGGCTTTGAAGACTAGTGTGATTGATCATGATGAATATGCGTAGAAGGCCTGGACTGTCTCGAAGATATAAAAAGGATCCACGGACAATACTTGGCTCTTTATGCAAGAAACTTTTGGAAAGATCCATCCAAGGCTAAAGCTGAACTAGATCGCAAAAGTGGAGCCTATGGAAGAAAAGAAAATGGTCCCAAGTCGAGAACTTGCTTTAATTGTGGTGACCGTTGCACTTCAGAGTGAGTGTCCATATCAAAGTAGAGAGGATAATGGAGGAAGACTCATTTTCAAGGACAAATCAAAAGCTCCACGAAGAAAGCAGTTTAAAGAAAATGCTCCTTTCAAGAAGCAACCAAAGATTGTTCTAGTAGCTCAAGAAGAATATTCATCGGGAGTGAAGATGAGGACGAGGACGATAGCTCTCAAGAGGTGGCTGCTATAGCCACCACATCTACATCAACATCACTTCGACTCTCCAAACGAAAACATCATCAACAAGAATCCTACTTGTCTCATGGCAAGAAGCTGAGGTAACTTCTTCTAACTCTTCCTTTCCCAAGGCTATGATAGACATGGATGATCCTGCTAGTCTTAAGGTTAAAGAAGAGATTATTGCCTTGGATTATTTCTATACTAACTTGCAAGGTGAGCACAAAGTTCGCTTTGAGGCTCTTATGGATCATGGCCCAAAACGAAGCTCTCCTCAAGAAAAGGGCAGAATTGAAAGGGAGGATGCAATGGAAATTGCATCCCTAAAAAATGCTCTTGAAGAAGAAGAAGCTCGGGTCTCTCTTGAAGAGAGGCTTGAGTCTATGGAAGAATCACATGAAGAAATTGTGACTAAACTCGTTAAGGAACGTGACAATGCAGTCACCAAGGCAAAGAAGTTAAAGAAGGAAAGGATTGACTTTGGGGCTGCTCATGATAGACTCTCCGAGGAATTGGAGAAACTGGACAATGCTCACAAGGCGTTGAAAAACGAGTTCTCTATCCTCAATGAGTCACATGATCAGCTTCAAAGTCGATTGGCCATATATGATACTCCGAGCTCGTCCAACTCTACATATAGTAACAAGAAAATGCTAATGTTGAAAAGGAGTGATCAAGGACACCACTACAAAGGACAAAGGTGTGCTTGATGAAGTCCTTGACAAGCAAAGGTCAAATCATGGTAGAGAGGGACTTGGGTATGTCACCAAGTCCAAGAAGAAGAAAACCAAGAAGAACAAGACCAAGAATGTGCAATTAAAGACAAGCACGTACTGAGAAGGTTGTCACAAAAGACAAGACTAATAATATTGGTTTTGCAGGTCTCACAATCCAATTATGAACTCTTTTGTGATGATTATGGCGATGTTTATGCGTATTATGTTGGTCCTTTTGATGAATTTATTGCTTGGTCTATTTGGGTCCCAAAGACCCTTGTTACTAACATGAAAGGACCCATTGAAAAATGGGTACGTAAAAGCAAGAAGTAATTTTCTTGCAGGGCTATGCTTCCGGTGGGTCGAAATGGGTGCTGGATAGTGGCTGCACTAGTCATATGACCGGAAGCAAGGATATCATCACGGAGATGCGTCCAAATCTTGATAATATCATAGTCTCCTATGGTGATAAGTCTAAATCTCAGGTATTGGGTCTTGGCAAGGTTGTGGTTGCCCACGATATCTCTCTCGTGGACGTCATGCTTGTTGAGACCCTTGGCTATAATCTTCTTTCTGTTCGTGCCCTTGGCAAGATGGGTTTTGCTGTTTTTATAGATGATGATTTGGTGGTACTCTTATGGAGCAAGTCTCTAAAGGTGCTTTCGTTGGATACGTCGAAAATGACCTGTATGTGGTGGACTTCTCGGGGAAAACCACTTCGGGTCCGATGTGTCTATTCGGAAAGGCCGACATGGGCTGGCTATGGCATCGCTGTTTAGCCCATGTCAACATGAGAACTTTGCAAAGTCTCCAAAAGGGTGGCCACATTCTTGGACTAAAAGACAATGTCTCTTTTGCCAAAGATCGTGTTTGCGGCCCGTGTTGAAGGAAAATGCATGATTCTCCCACAAGAGGAAGACTATTGTGTCATCAAGAGGATCTTGGAATTACTCCATGTGGATTTATTTGGACCTCCTTCTCATGAAGTCTTGGTGGGAAGAAATATTGCTTGGTCATCGCCGATGATTACTCAAGATATACATGGGTATATTTCTTCAAGCTGAAAAGTGAGACTCAACAAATCACATCGACTTTGCCAATGAAGTTCAACGTCAACACAATGTTCCCATATTGGCAATTAGAAGTGAAAATGGCATGTAATTCAAGAACTACACTTTAAACGAGTTTCTTAGCGAAGAGGGATTAGACACCAATATTCCACACAGACACCCTCAACAAAATGGTGTAGCCGAGAGGAAGAACCGGACTTTGATGGATATGGCAAGATCTATGCTAGCTGAATTTAAGTCTCCTTATAATTTTGGCTGAAGCCATATCCACCGCTTGTCACTCATCAAACCGGCTTTACCTTCTAAGATCTTGGACAAGACCCCATATGAAATACTTACAGCAACAAACCCAACATCTCATACTTGTGGTATTCGGTGTAAGTGTTTCTTTCTTATTAAAGGTGTCCTTTTGTCAAAATTTGAATCCAAGGCTTTAGAGGGTATATTTGTTGGTTACGGTTAATCCCACACTTATAGAGTCTACAACAAGCTCACCGGGATTGTTGTAGAATCTTGTAGTGTGGAGTTCGATGAAAATAATGGCTCCTTTGTAGGGCAAGTTGATGTTTGTGATGCGATGTTGAAATACCCCAAGATGCCATAAGAAGAATGGGCGGATTTTTCCCCCATTGAGGAACCCCTTGTGGCGGATCGAAGGACAATGTCGCACTCAAGTGGAGCCCTCATCTTCACAAGATCAACAAGCTCCTACTGTTGGAGAAAATCCTGCACCAACACCATAATCTTTGAAGACCATCATCCCCTCGGACAAGCCGGTAGTCCCAGCCGGACTATCCGCCTCCAAGGGGCGGACAATCTACCGGCACTCCAACTTGTTCCAGAGGATCCAAGGAGAAGTCAACAACTCGAAGCTCCAGGCCGGATTCTCCGGCCCCCGAGGGCGGATTATCCGGCCCTGGGTCTCCAAATCCAGTCAGGCTTTCTCAGGAAGATGGTTCTGGTACTTCACCGCCCAGGCCGGATAGTCCGGCCCCTCCAAGGGGCGGATTATCCGGGCCTGAATAAAATGTTCAGCAACAATCTTCTGACAGTACCGGTGACCAAATTCAAGGACAAGGCAGTAATCAAGACAATGATACAACAATTGAATCCACTCCTTCAAGAAACAATAAGGATATTGAGGCTCGTCGCAAGGCTCGTGCTGATTGCAACCTTGAAATAAGAGGTCACACTCTTGACAAGGTAGTTGGTGATCTACGACGAAGGGTATCCACTCGAAGAGAGCTTGCTAGCTTCTGTGATCATCAAGCTCACATTTCCATGGTTGAACCAAAGAAGGTTTTTGATGCTCTTGAAGACACCGATTGGGTTGTTGCAATGCATGAAGAATTAAACAACTTCGAACGCAACAAAGTGTGGAAGCTCATAGAAAAGCCAAAGGATTGCCGCAATGTTATCGGCACCAAGTGGATCTTCAAGAACAAACAGGATGAAAATGGCATTGTTGTGAGGAATAAAGCACGACTCGTGGCTCAAGGATTCTCTCAAGTAGAAGGGATTGATTTTGGCGAGACATATGCTCCAGTGGCTCGCCTTGAGTCCATCCGTATCCTTCTTGCATATGCAGCTCATCATAATTTTAAGTTACAACAAATGGATGTTAAGAGCGCTTTCCTTAATGGTCCTCTACATGAGTTAGTATCGTCAAGCAGCCCCGGGGTTTGAGGACCCCAAATTTCGAACCATGTCTACAAACTCGATAAAGGCTCTATGGCCTTAAACAAGCCCCACGTCGTGGTATGAGCACCTTAAAGAGCTTTTGCTAGACCGTGGATTCAAGTTGGGCAAATCGATCCCACTCTTTTTACTAAGAAGGTCAATGGGGAGCTTTTTGTATGCCAACTCTATGTAGATGACATTATTTTGGCTCTACTAACCAAGCTTTTAACGATGAATTTTCAAAGCTTATGGTAGACGTGTTTGAGATGTCCATGATGGGTGAGCTCATGTTCTTTCTTGGATTTGAAATCAAACAACTTAGAGAGGGAACCTTTATTAATCAAGCTAAATACATCCAAGACATGCTCAAAAGGTTCAAGATGACGGATCTCAATGGCGTTGCTACCCCAATGCAAACAAAGTGTCATCTTGAGCTCGATCCCAAGGGTAAAGATGTGGATCAAAAGGTATACCGATCCATGATCGGCTCTCTCCTTTACCTCTGCATCTAGGCCCGATATCGTGTTAAGTGTAGGAGTGTGCAAGGTACCAAGCCGCTCCTAAAGAAAGCCACTTAGTGGCGGTCAAGCGAATCTTCCGATATTTGGTTCATTCCCCAAATTTTGGGTTATGGTATCCCAAGGGTTCAAGTTTCTCTCTGTGTGGTTACACCGATTCAGATTGGGCTGGTGACAGAGATGATAGGAAATCAACCTCTGGTGCATGCCAATTCTTGGGCAGGTCTCTAGTGTGTTGGTCAAAGAAAAAGCAATTGTATTTCACTCTCAACCGCTTTGAATATGTTGTCTGCAAGTGCTTGTACTCAATTGTTATGGATGAGGCAAACTTTAAAGGAATATGGTGTCAATTGTGACAAAGTGCCTCTTTATGCGACAATGAAAGTGCTATCAAAATTGCTTACAATCACGTGCAAGATACAAGAACAAAACATATAGAGATTCGCAACCACTTTATTCGGGATCATGTTGCTCGTGGAGATATTGCTATCATTTGTGAGCACGAAGAACCAACTTGCTGATATTTTCACGAAGCCCCTCGATGAAGCAAGATTTTGTTATTTGCGGAATGAGCTAAATATCGTAGATTCAAGGAGCTTGGCTTGACTATTCTTGCACACTCACTTGCTCTTATTCATGTATTTGGCTTAGATGTGGGCATAGACATAGGGGGAGTGTGGTCCTAATTGATTGGGCCAACCCTCCCCCCATCATGCCGAAAGCAAGTAAAATCTTTTCCCTTAATATCATTTTGTGATATGTGGGTCGTCGATGAGCATTGGTTTTGTACTCAAGATACATCTTCGCGGTGTCATGCCATGCGCTCCAACATGGTAGCTTCGGCCACCGCCCTCTTCCTCGAGAAGAGTTGGTTTTTTCATGGGTCTCGTTGGATTTTCTTGCATACTTTTTGTTCTTATGGAAAACACACTCAAATTTGGCTTTTGATTGATTTGATTCTTGCAAATTTGGGTGTGTAGTACCATCTCAGTTTGATTCTCTCAACCCAAGCCTTTCCCTCCCTCCTTGAACCATCTATTCTTGCACACAAGTCCTCTAAAACACCATCGAGAGATTTGATAGGGTGCTCTGGCCTGATTCTGTTTTCCAGAATTTCTGGGGGGGGGATTATCCGCCCGCAAAATCAGCCTTATAGGCTGGGTCGGGAGGGCAGACTCAAAGCAGCAGCCAGTCCTCCCCAACCCTACCTCTCCAGCCACCGGAGCATCCGCCTCTCCCGGAGTCGATTTGACCACCGGATCTTCTTCACCTCGCCTCCGGGTATCTTCTCCTCCGCGATTTTCCTCCAATGAGTGAGGGTAACTCCCTCATCTCTATCCTTTTGTATGGGATGTATTATTTTTGGTGGAAATCTCGTTGTAGAAGGTTCTTGGTGTTGTTTCTTACATGCTAGAATCAGTAGCCTTGCAACCCTAGTACTCGATCTGTTTTGCCATGGTAGATCTAAGCCAACCCAGAATTTTTTTGCGGGGGGTGGATTATCCGCCCCTGCCAGGGCCGGATAATCCGGCCTGGAGAATTACACTCTGGTCTGTTTTGGTTCTGATTCTGCTCATGCACATCATTGGTTATGGGGTTGCATTGTTACTCTTTCTCCATGTTTTCTTTCTCCTGGACTTGTGTGTATGCTTATCTCCTTGCTACCTCTCTCAATGCTTTTCACAGGTGGTTCCAAGCCGACCAAGACCTTCGTCTGTCCCGCCCCGTTATCTCAAACCCACCGCGGAAGGGACGTTTATTGATAAACAGAGGTCCACAGTGGCAGCTAGAGAGGCTGCAAGGATGGCGAGGCAAGTAAGAAAACTAAGCGAACCGCTTCTCGCAAGGGCAAACAGTCTCGCCCAATTACAAGTCTATGGACAGCATTCAAGATGCCACCATTCGCACAGACTACTATGATGATGTTGATGTGATGGCCAACCCGAGGACGATGTTTTGGAATGCTCACTGGCTATCCATGATGATGTTTATGCTTCTCTCAAGATTCGCCCATGCATCCCATCAACTTGATCGCGCTCAATCCAAGGCTAGGCTCCTTGAGGCATTGGATGTGACCAATAAGATGGGGCTTCACCACCTCATGACCATTCAGTGCGATTATGACTCTTCTGTGGTGCGCCAGTTCTTTTCTACTCTTGTGATCTGCGGTGATGAGCGCCGCACTATGAAGTGGATGACCGGGACTACCATGCTTCAGTCAGACTTTCGCATTTTTGGGCAGGTTCTTGGGTATGCTTTCCATGGCCGTGACACTCCCGCTGGTCACCGCATCATTACTCCCTTGAAGCCATCCAAGGACACTGCACTGGCTCCCTGTCTTTCTCCTGATGGTGTTCTTTGGTACTTTCGCTGGTCTCTCTCCTTGTATGCCGCTCTTGTTGGCATGTTTCGACAACATCGCGCCTAGTGGTGGCAACAATGACAGATCCGTGGCCACCTTGTTCCTCTCCTTGCATTCGCCACGAGTGTGCCACTAACTCGGATCAGCCACTTGGTTACAAATCGGATGTCATGGACTATATTTTTCATGAGATGACGGATGCTATGATCAACCGGCTCTCCATTCCTTATGCTCCGCTCATTATGATGCTTGTCAAGCATATGCTACCCCATGAAGAGTTTGGCACGCTTTGGATGGTGTTCATAAGCCCAAGAAAATATACAACAAGGCTCAAGACTCATCACCCCTCCACCGCCTTTGAGTCCTTCATGCGTGATGCTCGGGCTAGTGGTCGCTGCTCCACGGTGTCCCCAATGGCACGTGAGTTCAAGCAGCTTAATTGGTTCCAGGAACATTCTTTGCATGGGTATTGACATTCACAAGGGCCAATATGAGGCGTCTGCAGGATCATGAGAGGATCACACGCATCGCTTATCCTCCACCATGTCTCAGTGCACCGGGCAATCCACCTCCACCCACCGCCCGATCCGTGACGCTATTGGAACACTTGAGGATCAACTATGGCGAGCTCGAGAGTTGTCTCTTTCCTCCACCAAGGGCACCCACTCCTCCAAATGATGACGATGATGATGAGTATGATGAAGAGGAAGGGACGAGGATGACTACGACGAGGATGAGGCGGAGTGATCTCAGGACGTTAGCATCGCTCTTCTTCCTTTTGGCGTTTCGATGCCAAAGGGGGAGAAGTAGTTCTATTAGGTCTCGTGGATTTGCAAGGGTCGGGCACAAGCTTTTCGTTTTTAGTCGTTTTTCATTTGCTTGCTTGTGCCTTTTCTAGCGTGAACTTGTTTGCTATTTGTGGTTGTTTAAGACTATGTACACTCCGCGATTTGGTACTATGTTTGGTATTCATGGATTTCTGGATTTATCTATCATGGAACCCATGGAATTATGGAATTATGGAGCATATTTGATGACATATGGATTCATGGAATTTTCTATGTATGCCTTGGCTATAGATTCCGGTGGTATGACTTTTCTCTCCAAACCTTAAAAGTAGTGTTCTACCTAGTATGTGTATTTGTATTCAAATGCAAATCTTAAATATGCACACATCTAGGGGGAGCGCCTTTCATTATCTAAGGTGGCACTTGCCGGTCTCTTTGCAAATCCTAGTATTGTCATCTAACACCAAAAGGGGAGATTGAAAGAACATTTCTTAATCCCTAGTGTTTTGTGTGTTAGATAACAATACCAAGGATCATTTAATGTGTGTTGAAGTGTTGCAGCAGAATCTACCTTTGGGGCGGATAATCCGCCCCACTGGGCGGATAATCCGCCCTCCCTCCGCCTGCAAGCCCCGGAAGGGGCGGAACATTGGCGGACTTTCCGGCCAGGATAATCCGCCCCAGTGGGATAATCCGCCCTCGCTCTTCGCCAAGGCGCAAGCCCGAGAGGGGCGGAGTTTTGGCGGACTTTCCGGCGGCCGGATAATCCGCCTCAGAGGGGCCGGATAATCCGCCCCCAAGATATTCTCTAAGTTTCACCAAGCAAGCCCGCAGAGGGGCGGAGTTTCCCGGAGAATCCGCCTTGGGCGGAGTTTTCCAGGCGGATAATCCGCCCCCAAAGTTGTGCAACGGCCAGATCTGGGGAGGGGGTATTTAAGCCAGCAATCCCCCTCCTGCCAGGCTTCTTGATTCATCTCGAAAAAGAACAGATCAGATCTCAAAAGTTTATACAAGAGTGCTCCACCTAGATCCATCCAAAGGCCCCATCCCTTTGGGAATCGAAGGAGGAGAACTCGACCTTCATCATCAGCAATCAAGCGCTTCATCTCCTCTCCATTCATTTGGAGAACCTCCGATCTAGTATTTCTTGCAAAGATCTAGATCCTTGTTTTTGTTTATATTGATAAACCTTGTTTTTGTGACAGCTTGTTGTCATCCCGGGAGCCCCCAATTCGGTTGTGGGTGTGGGCCCCGATAGTGTTGTAAAAGGCTGCCCCGGCCGAAGGGATCCAATAGTGGAGAAGGTGGATCAGGCCTCTCGTGGCGAGATCCATCGGAGAATAGGGTGAGGCCTATTGTGGGCGTGGTGGTCTTAGAACCGCCCACCCCTCCAACGCAGATGTACTTCCCTTAACAAGGAAGGAACTGCGTAAAACAAATCCTGTCTCCGTGCTCCACTACGGTTTCCTCGCTCCTCTTTTACGTGCTTAGTAGTTAGGGTTACATATAGGGAAATTCTCGTAGTTGCATATCTAGAGAATTTACTTTGTGTCAAGCCTAAAATTGAAAAAGTATATTAAAATTGGTTAGCACCTATTCACCCCCCCTCTAGGTGCCCATACGATCCATTTCAAATGGTATATCAGATATACATGTTATTGATGTGTATCTCACTAGTACTCGTAGTAGTGCCTGGGTATTTGATACTGGTTCGGTTGATCATATTTGTAACTCGAAATAGGTGCTGCAGAATAAACGGAAGCTAGCGAAGAACAAGGTGATGATGCGTTGAAATGGATCAAAGGTTGATGTGATCGATCGGCACGCTACCTCTTCATCTACCATCGGATTAGTTTTATACTTAAATAATTGTTATTTGGTGCCTGCGTTGAGCATGAACATTATATCCGGATCATGTTTATTGCGAGACGGTTACTTGTTTAAGTCCGAGAATAATGGTTGTTCGATTTATATGAGTAATATGTTTTATGCACATGCACCTTTGATAGCTGGTCTATTCTTATTGAATCTCGATTGTGGTAATACACACATTAATAATATTGAAGCTAAACGTTTTAAATTGAGTGATAACTCGACCTATATGTAATCTTGTCGTCTTGGTCATATTGGAGTGAAGCGTATGAAGAAACTCCATTCCGATGGACTTCTTGAATCACTTGATTTCGAATCACTTGAAAGATGCGAAGCATGTCTGATGGGTAAAATGACTAAGACTCCATTTTCTCGTATGATGGAGCGGGCTACGGACTTATTGGAAATCATACATACCGATGTGTGTGGTCCAATGAGTGTAGCATCGCGCGGTGGTCATCGCTATGTTCTTACCTTCACGGATGACTTGAGTAGATATGGGTATATCTATTTCATGAAACATAAGTCCGAAACTTTCGAGAAGTTTAAGGAATTTCAAAGTGAGGTAGAGAATCAATGTAACAAGAAGATTAAATTTCTACGATCTAATCGTGGAGGTGAATATCTAAGTTACGAGTTTGGCGAGCATTTGAATAAATGCGGAATACTTTCACAATTGATGCCGCTGGGAACACCACAACGTAATGGTGTGTCCGAACGTCGTAATCGAACTCTCTTAGATATGGTTCGTTCTATGATGTCACTTATAGATTTACCGCTATCATTTTGGGGTTATGCATTAGAAACAACCGCATTCACTTTAAATAGGGCACCATCTAAATCCGTTGAAACGACACCGTATGAATTGTGGTTTGGGAAGAAACCTAAATTGTCGTTCCTTAAAGTTTGGGGTTGCGAAGCTTATGTAAAGAAGTTACAGCCCGACAAGCTTGAACCCAAAGCGAAAAAATCCGTCTTCATAGGATACCCGAAGGAAACTGTTGGGTATACCTTCTATCATAGATCCGAGGGCAAAATCTTCGTTGCCAAGAATGGATCCTTTCTAGAGAAGGAGTTTCTCTCAAAAGAAGTGACTGGAAGGAAAGTAGAACTCGACGAGGTTGTTGAACCTTCTCTCGAACTTGCGAGTAGCGCAGCACCAAAAGTAGTTCCTGTGGCGCCTACACCAATAAGAGAGGAAGCTAATGATGTTGATCATGAAACTTCGGTTGAAGTTACTACAGAACCTCACAGGTCAACGAGAACTCGTACCACTCCTGATTGGTATGATCCCGTTATGAATGTCATGTTGGTGGATAACACCGACGACCCTACGACATATGAGGAAGCAATGATGAGCCCAGATTCCAATAAATGGCAAGAAGCCATGAAATCTGAGATTGGATCCATGTACGAAAACCAAGTATGGACTTTGGTGGACTTACCGGATGACCGGAAGGCTGTCGAGAACTAATGGATTTTCAAGAAGAAAACAGATGTTGATGGTAATGTTACTGTCTATAAAGCTCGACTTGTCGCAAAAGGGTTTCAACAAATTCAAGGAGTTGACTACGATGAGACTTTCTCATCAGTAGCAAAGCTAAAGTCTGTTAGGATTATGTTAGCAATCGCTGCATATTATGATTATGAGATATGGCGGATGGATGTCAAAACAACGTTACTCAATGGAGACATTGATGAAGAGTTGTATATGATGCAACCCAAAGGTTTTGTCGGTCCTAAAGATGCTAACAAGGTATGCAAACTTCAACGGTCCTATGATGGATTGAAGCAAGCATCCCGAAGTTGGAATCAACATTTTGATAAGGTAATCAAAAGCTTTGGTTTTATACAAACTTATGGAGAAGCTTGTATTTACAAGAAAGTGAGTGGGAGCTCTGTAGCATTCTTAATACCATATGTAGATGACATATTGTTGATTGGGAATGATGTAGACCTTCTTAATAGTGTCAAGGATTATTTGAATAATAGTTTTTCAATGAAAGATCTTGGCGAAGCAGCTTACATATTGGGCATAAAGATTTATAGAGATAGATCGAGACGCCTAATATCATTGTCACAAAGTACATATTTGGACAAAGTTCTAAAGAGGTTTGGAATGGAAGATAGCAAGAAAGGGTTCTTGCCCATGTTGCCCAATACGACCTTGAGTAAAACTCAAAGTCCTGCAACGACAGAAGATAGAGAAAGGATGAGTCAGACACCCTATGCCTCATCCATAGGATCTCTTATGTATGCCATGCTATGTAAAAGACCCGATATTGCATATACTGTTAGTTTGACTAGCAGATATCAAAGTGATCCAGGAGTGGATCATTGAACAGCGGTCAAAAACATCCTTAAGTACTTGAGAAGAACTAAGGATATGGTTCTTTCTTATGGAGGTGATGAACAACTCGTTGTTAATGGTTACACCGATGCTAGTTGGAACACCGATCCGGATGATTCTAAATCTCAATCTGGATACGTATTTACTTTGAATGGTGCAGCTTAATGGAGGAGTGCAAAGCAAAGCGTTGTGGCGAGATCTTCAACTGAATCGGAATACATAGCTGCTTCGGAGGCTTCACAAGAGGCGATATGGATGAAGGAGTTCATTACAGAGCTCGGTGTGGTTCCAAGTGCGCTGGACCCAACGTCTATCTATTGTGATAACATGGGCGCCATAGCCAATGCGCAAGAACCAAGGTCACACAAGAAGGTGAAGCATATCAAGCTATGTTTTCACGCTATTCGAGAGCATGTCCAAGATGGGACATAAAGATTTGCAAAGTACACACAGATCTGAATGTGGCAGATCCGTTGACTAAACCTCTCCCAAGGGAAAAACATGACCAACACCAAACCGCCATGGGTGTTCGGTATATTACCATGTAATCTAGATTAGTTGACTCTAGTGCAAGTGGGAGACTGTTGGAGATATGCCCTAGAGGCAATAATAAAAGTGCTTATTATTATATCTTTGTGTTTATGATAAATGTTTACATTCATGCTATAATAGTATTAAACGGAAACATTAATACTTATGTGATTTGTAAACTAAATTAGAGTCACTGGTAAAGCCTCTTTATAATACTAGCTTGTTGGTTAATAGATGATCGTGGTTTCTCAATCATGAACATTGAGATGTTATTAACAACAAGATCATATCATTAGGAGAATGGTATGATGGACATACTCCTATAGATAAGCGTAGCATAAAGATCAAGTCATTTCAATAGTTTGTTTGCTATAAGCTTTTTGATACATAGTAACCTAATTCCTTCGACCATGTGATCATGCTAATCGCCATCACCGGAAGGATGCTTTGATGACATCAAACACCACACCGTAACTGGGTGGCTATAAAGGTGACATTGAGTGTTCGGAAAGTATGGGTTGAGGCACATGGATCAAGAGTGGAATTTGTCCATCCATATGACGGATAGATATACACTGGGCCCTCTCAGTGGAATGTCATCCAATTAGCTTGCAAGCATGTTACTGGCTCACAAGGGATCACATATCACGGGAACGAGAAAAGAGTACTTACCGGTAACGAGGTTGAACTAGGTATGCAGAGATACTGACGATCAAAACCTCGGATAAGTAAACTATCATGAGACAAAGGGAAATTGGTATCGTATGTAAGTGGTTCATTCGATCGCAAAGTAATCGTAGAAATATGTGGGAGCCATATGAATTTCCAGATTCCTCTATTGGTTATTGATCAGAGAAGTGTCTCGGTCATGTCCGCATAATTCATGAACCGTAGGGAGACACACTTAAGGATTCGATGTTTTTTAGTAGATATGGAATGTTAGTAGGGATACCGAATGTTGTTCGGAGTCTCGGATGGGATCCGGGATATCACGAGGAGATCCAGAATGGTCCGGAGAATAAGATTCATATAAGGAAAGTCCGATTCCGGAGTTTGGGAATAATTTCGATGTTTTCATCGGAGAGGTTCTAGAAGGTTCACCGGTCCGGAAGGGGAATGGTCCATGAATGTGTCATGGGTAAGTGGAATGATTGGATCATATCCTAGGTCACTTTCTGTGAGCATTTGTGAGAGAGAATTAAAGCTCTAAATTAAAAGTCAAACTGGAACAATGGTTTCCTAGTGGAAGAAGGAGCGAGTCCTTCTCTCAATCCAACTTGGGTTTGGGTTTGGATTCAAACCCACCCCTCCCAAGGATGCCCCCCTCTCATAAATAGAGGGGGAGGGCTTCCCCAAAGCACCAAGCCCTAGCCCCTCTACACCCGCGCCGCCGCCGCCAAGCCGCCGCCAAGCCGCACCCGGTCCGTCGCCGCCGCCCTAGCCGCCGCCGACACCTCCTCCTCCTTCCGGTCTTCTAAACCCTAGATCACCGGGAAACCCTAATTCCACCATAACTCGCACCGGCTTAGGCGAAGCCCTGCGGGATCTTCCCTCTACTTCCGACACCACGCCGTCGTGCTGCCGGAATCGCGAGGGGAGAACTACAATCTCCGCTGCATGTTAGAACAAGGGGGAAGAAGGTCTTCATCGAGTACCGAACGTGTGACCGACTGCGGAAGCGCTGCCAGAACGCAACGCCAGAAGGATCGTCTATGCGATCTTGAGATCGGCAAGTGTACGACTACATCACTCACGAGAATCTGCTCTCGTTAACCGCTTTGGTATCTTGGAGGGTGAGTGCTTCTATCGACTCGTTGCTGCAATCTAGTAGATAGATCTTGTCTTGTTTGTGTTCATGCGGTAGAATTTTTTTGTTTTCCATGCTACGAACCCCTATAATAACATGATATAAATTCTGCATACAACGTAGATGATGCAACTATTGATTGTTTGGCACTTCTCCACGAAATAGCACCTCCTGCGAGAGTAAATACATATCCTGTCGTGGACTTTCTATCATCTTTATCTCCCGCAAAATCTGTATCTGAATACCCTCTTATTTCTAGGGAATCAGATCTTTTATATGTTAGCATGAGGCCTTTTGTGCCTTGCACATAACGCAAAGCTTTTTTACCATTTTCTAGTGCTCTATGTCTGGATTCTCTTGATATCTACCGAGTACCCCCGGTGATAAAATCTAAGTCAGGGCGAGTGCACACTTGTGCATACTATAAGCTTCCAACGACCGAAGCATATGGTACTGACTTCATTTGATCGATCTCATATTGATTCTTTGGACATTGAAATTTTCCAAAGTTGTCGCCCTTGACTATGGGAGCAGGTGTGGCATTACTCGCATGCATATTGTATTTCTTTAAAATCCTTTCACAATATGCCTTCTACGACAGTCCTAACACTCCATTCTTTCTATCTCGGTGAATTTCTATGCCCAAAACATAAGAAGCTTCACCAAGATCTTTCATATAAAAATTTGAGGACAAGAACTTTGTTTCTAGGAGTAGACTGACATCGCTGCTAGCAAGCAAGATATCATCCACATACAGAATTAGGAAAATGTATTTCCCACTTTTAAACTTTGCATAAATGCAGTTTTCCTCAACATTCTCTTTAAATCCAAATTCTTTTAATTGTATCATTGAACTTTAAATACCACTGCCTAGAGGCTTGCTTTAACCAATAAATGGATTTCTTTAGGCGGCATCCCATATGTTCCTTCCCCTCCATGAAAAAAAAACCTTGGGTTGTTTCATGTAAACATTCTCTTCTAAATCTCCATTTAGAAATGTCGTCTTTACATCCATTTGATGCAACTCTAAGTCAAAATGTGCAACTAGTGCCATTATGATTCTAAAGGAATCCTTACATGAGACCGGAGAAAAAGTCTCATTGTAATATACTCCTTCTCTTTGCATAAAGCATTTTGCCACAAGTCTTGCTTTGTACTTTTCTACATTCCCATTGGAGTCATACTTTATTTTGTAGACCCATTTGCATCCTACTGTTTTGGCTCCTTTAGGAATTTCCTCTAAGTCCCAAACATTGTTGGAACTCATCGATTTCATCTCATCTTCCATTGCCTCCACCCACTTGGCTAAGTGAGGGCTTCTCATGGATTCTTCATATGAGGTGGGATCGCCCTCCATATGAATTGTTTCTGTGTTGTAAAATTTGTAAATTTATTTTGAAATGGCTGGTCTTCTTTCTCTTTTATACCTTCTGAGTTCGTTAGACTCTTGCTCATTTTGTGCCTCAAGTTCTGGCACATTTGCTATGTGTGGCTGTTCCGGCTCCCTTTCATGCTCAATAGTGGGTTCAGGCGGCTCCTGATGGATAGGTTCCAAACCTTCTCCCATTGTTGTCACATGTGGAGTCACAACAGGTGCCGACACCACAACCTCAGGGGTTGTGGATGGTGGCACAACAGGTAGCGAGAAAAATGGATCCTGAGTCATCGGATTAGGTGCATGCACCCTCTTCTCCTCAAGATCGATTTTCCGAGCTGCCATGCTCCCCCTCATCAATTCATCCTCCAAGAAGACTGCATGTCTCGTTTCTACAAACTTTGTGTATTTGTCAGGACAGTAGAAACGATAACCTTTTGGTCTGTCTGGATAGCCAATGAAGTGGCAAGACACTGTTTTGGGGTCTAAATTTGCGATGTTTGGATTAATTTTTTTGCCTCAGCTGGGCTCCCCTAGACCCTCAAGTGGCACAGAGAGGGGACTCTGCCTGTCCACAATTCGTACGGTGTTTTGGGCACCGACTTTCTTGGTACTCCGTTGAGAATGTGAATGGCGGTTTTAAGCACCTCCATCCATAATCCCAATGGGAGGGTGGAATAGCTCATCATGTTGCGCACCATATCCATAATGGTATGGTTACGCCTTTCAGCTACTCCATTTTGCTGAGATTCGCCCGACATAGAATATTGGGCGACTATTCCATTTTTCTGCAGGAACCTTGCAAAAGGTCCAGGTACTTGACCATATGGAGTGCGCCAACCGTAGTACTCCCCCCCACGGTCAGACCAGACTATTTTAATTCTTTTATCATGCTGATTTTCAATTTCAGCTTTGAATATTTTAAATTTATCTAATGCTTCAGATCTTTCTTTAATTGGATAAATATAACCATATCAGGAGTAATCATTTGTGAATGTTATGAACGAATCATAACCATCCATACTTTTCACAGGAAACGGTCCACAAATATCAGTGTGGATGATTTCTAGTGTTGCTGTACTTTGCACCCTTTTTGATTTGCTTTACATATTTTCTTTTTATGCAATCTATGCATTGTTCAATATCTGAGAACTCTAACGGAGGAAGAATATCATTTTTAACGAGGATTTCTATTCTTCCCCTCGAAATATGACCTAGTCTATAGTGCCATAACTTCGATGAGTCATGAGTTCGCTTTCTTTTCTTTTGTTCCTTTTTCGACAAGGAAACTTGCTCACTCACATTACACACATAAAGCACTTTTTCATGCAAGGATAACAAATAAAGCTTATCGTGAAGTAAAGCAGTACCCACACAAGCATCATTAAACCATATGGCACACTTGCCATGTCCAAAATAACATTCAAAATTGTATTTATCCAAGCATGACACAATTATTAAGTTTCTATGAAGCAAGGGAACAAATAAAACATCTTTTAACAGAATAATGAAACCATCAGCTAGCTCCAGAGGGATGTCGCCAATAGCTTCAACTTCTGTTTGCACTCCATTCGCGACCTCAATGCATCTTTTGATTCTTTGCAAAGTCCTTGTTGAATGGAATCCCGTTCTTTGCCATTATGGACTTGAGCCATATTGGGCAATCTTTCTTGAAGTGACCAGGCTTCTTGCAATGGTGACATTGGTCCTTGTCCCTAGGGAGACTCTGCTGATGCTGATATTGTTGGGGGCCTTTGCCATGTGGCTTGGAAGGGGAACCACCATGGTTGCTTTTGTTGAAGGTTCTCCTCCTGTTGTCCTTCACGTAGTTCAGAGAACCACCATGAATGGACTTGAGCCTTTCTTCCTCTTGAGAACACATCCCAATGGTATTTTCAATGTCCCATTTTTCAGGAGACATGTTGTAGTTGATCACAAAGTTCTCGAACTATTGGGGAAGGGAAGCCATGACAAGGTGCACCAAGAGATCGAGCTTGATCTCGAGGTCAGCATCCATGGGCTTTAATTTAGCAGCCATGTTGCTCATCCTCAAGATGTGCTCCCTGATGCCATGTGGCCCTCCAGTATACTTTTCTGTGACCAGTTGTTTGAGCAGATGGGTGGCATACATATTTGAAGAGCCAGCAAACTGACTCTTTATCTTTGCTAGATACTCCCCAACAGAGGCACACTCTTCAATTGATCCCACAATGGTGTTCTCAATCGTATTATTTATAAAGACGAAGCACTTTTTGTTGGCATTGACCCACTTTTGGTTATCAATTGAGTATGCCAACTCCACTGGAGCATGGTCCATTTTCCTCTTTTCCCAAGCAGCATTATCATCAGCATCATCTCTTAGTAGGTCTGTAGGCTTGACTGGCTGTTTGGTTTTCACAAGCTAGTCAACCTCAGCACACACAAATACCAAGTCTACTTTCTTCCTCCACTCAGTGTGGTTGTCCCCCCTGAGCATCGGAATGTCCTCGAGGCAACTCATGAGGTTGAGACCTCCTGAAAACCATAAAAGATTTGAGATAACAAAAAACAATTGTATGCATTAATCCACCATTGGTATAGATTAAACATGCAACTGTTTGTGCAAATTAAAATTATATCACCGTTGGGCAAAAAGTAAAATTAAATGCACCTTTGACACATAATAAACAAATCATGATCATGATATTAATAACGTTGGTCATATAATGGACCATAATCAACTTTAAATAACTTTATCACATCTTTAAACAATTTTAATTATCACTTTATTGCATTTAAGCAATTTCTATCAACTATTTGTAGCGGAAAAATAAACACAATTAATCAACCTTTATGACTTTATAGAAAAAATTCTGTCACTTTTGTATTATCTAAACAAAACTTTCATTGGAATATTTTGAATAGAAGAAAGTATGTGAAAATTGCTCAAAAAACTGAACAAAAACATCAAAAACAGCTTCTGTAAAAATAAAACAGAAAAACTGCACTATTATGTCCTATGGGCCTTTACTGTGAGTAGCAGGCAGCGGCCCAAGACGGGTTGGCTCCTCCAGCGCCTAGCTGCCGCCCACTCGCCCTGGCGCCTGGCCCGTGTCGGCCCGCGGCCCAGCAAGCGCCACTGTGGCTTGTTATCTAATGCGCGCGCTCTCTCGCTGCCTGCGCTGCAGCGGCCCGCCACCTAGCCACGCGGCCCAGCAATACCCGCTCCAGCCTAGCAGCCCGCGTCGACCCACCTGCGCGTGCCCCCCTCGGCGCCGCTCAATCGTGGCCGTCGAAACACTCCACCCTAGATCCTATGGCTGCGCACTCGTTTCGCGGGAACAAAAAAACCCCAGCGTGCAGCCCCATTTGCCCCCTCCCATCCCGCGACCCCCTCGCTCCACTTCTCTCTGGCGGCGCTCACGAGCGAGACGATGCGAGGTGGCCGCCCTGCCCGGCGTGGGCGCCGGCGGCGAGCCCCTCCCTCTCTCCCACGTCGCTTCCCCCTTATTCCCTTATTTTCCTCTATCCCAACCACCCCCTTCACCTGTTGGAGATATGCCCTAGATGCAATAATAAATGAAGTTATTATTATATCTTTGTGTTTATGATAAATGTTTACATTCATGCTATAATAGTATTAACAAGGAAACATTGATACTTGTGTGATTTGTAAACTTAATTTGAAGTCCCTAGTATAGCCTCTATACAACACTAGCTTGTTGGTTGATATATGATTTTGGTTTCCCTATCATGTACATTGGGATGTTATCAACAACAAGATCATATCGTTAGGAGAATGATATGATGGACATACTCATATAGATAAGCGTAGCATAAAGATCAAGTCATTTCAATAGTTCGTTTGCTATAAGCTTTCTGATACATAGTAACCTAATTCCTTCGACCATGAGATCATGCTAATCGCCATCACCGGAAGGATGCTTTGATGACATCAAACACCACACCATAACTGGGTGGCTATAAAGGTGGCATTGAGTGTTCGGAAAGTATGCGTTGAGGCACATGGATCAAGAGTGGGATTTGTCCATCCATATGACGGATAGATATACTCTGGGCCCTCTCGGTGAAATGTCATTCAATTAGCTTGCAAGCATGTGACTGGCTCACAAGGGATCACATATCACGGGAACGAGAAAAGAGTACTTATCGGTAACTATGTTAAACTAGGTATGCAGAGATACCGACGATCAAAACCTCGGATAAGTAAACTATCGTGAGACAAAGGGAAATTGGTATCGTATGTAAGTGGTTCATTCGATCGCAAAGTAATCGTAGAAATATGTGGGAGCCATATGAATTTCTAGATTCCTCTATTGGTTATTGATCAGAGAAGTGTCTCGGTCATGTGCGCATAATTCACGAACCATAGGGAGACACACTTAAGGATTTGATGTTGTTTAGTAGATATGGAATGTTAGTAGGGATACCGAATGTTGTTCAGAGTCTCGGATGGGATCCGGGATATCAAGAGGAGATCCGGAATGGTCCGTAGAATAAGATTCATATAAGGAAAGTCCAATTCCGGAGTTCGGGAATGATTTCGATGTTTTCATCGGAGAGGTTCTAGAAGGTTCACCGGTCTGGAAGGGTAATGGTCCATGAATGTGTCATGGGTAAGTGGAATGATTGGATCATATCCTAGGTCACTTGGTGTGAGCATTTGTGAGAGAGAATTAAAGCTCTAAATTGAAAGTCAAACGGGAGTTTGAAAAGTCAAACTGGAACAATGGTTTCCTTGTGGAAGAAGGAACGAGTCCTTCTCTCAATACAACTTGGGTTTGGGTTTGGGTTTGGATTCAAACCCACCCCTCCCAAGGCTGCCCCCCCTCTCATAAATAGAGGGGGAGGGCTGCCCCAAAGCACCAAGCCCTAGCCCCTCTACACCCCGCATGGCCACACCTGCCAGCTGCCACAAGGCCAGCCGCCAGGGTCGTCGCCAGCTCTAGCCACGACACCTCCTCCTCCTCCTCCCGGTCTTATAAACCCTAGATCACCGGGAAACCCTAATTCCACCATAACTCGCACCGGCTTAGGCGAAGCCCTGCGGGATCTTCCCTCTACTTTCGACACCACGTTGTCGTGCTGCCGGAATCACGAGGGGAGAAATACAACTTTCGTTGCCTGCTGGAATAAGGGAGAGGAAGGTCTTCATCGAAAATTTAACGTGTGACCGATTGCCAGGCGCTAGGAACAGCGCCGGAAGGATCGTCTACGCGATCTTGAGATCGACAAGTGTACGACTACATCACCCACGAGAATATGCTCTCGTTAACTGCTTTGGAATCTTCGAGGGTGAGTGCTTCTATCGACTCATTGCTACAATCTAGTAGATAGATCTTGGCTTGTTTGTGTGCACGCGGTAGAAATTTTTTGTTTTCCATGCTACGAACCCCTACAGTGGTATCAGAGCCGTGTCTATATGTAGATCTGTTACACGAGTAGAACACAATGGTCATTGTGGGCGGTGATGCTTTTATTATCAATTGCTTTTTGTGTACTTTGCATCTTGTGGTATGATGGGATGAAGCGGCCTGGGCTAACCTTACATGACATCGTTCATGAGACTTGCTCCACGCTTAACATGCAACTTGTATTGCATAAGTGGCTTTGCGGGTGTCTGTATCTCCTATTATAGTAAAGATTCAATTTACAATGAGCACTTGATAGTTCAAACATCAACGTTGTGGTTCTTGTTCGTAAGTTAGAATGAAACTTATTGAAAGCCCCAAACCACGTAAAATATGCAAAGAAAATTAGAGGTGTCTAACTTTGTTTTGCAGGGGTGTGTTGTGATGTGATATGGCCATGATTGTGATTATATATGATGTATGCAATGTTCCTTATTGTAAGTTGTCAACCAGCAGGAGCCATATGGTTGTATTTTAAATTCTGTTAAGACTTGCGTGTCTATTCAAAGTAGTTGTAATAGTTGATGATGGTGGATGACAACCATGAAGCGGCACCAATGACCTTGACGCCACACCGGTGATGATGGAGATCATGTTCGTGCTTGAAGATGGAGATCAGAAGCACAAGAAGAAAGGCCATATCATATCACATATTATGAATTGCATGTGATGTTAATCCTTTTATGCATCTTGTATGTCTTAATTCACGATGGTAGCATTATAAGATGATCCCTCAAGCACACAATTTCAAGTTTTAAAGTGTTCACCCTTAGTAAGCACCGTTGCTAAAGCTCGTTGTTTCGAAGCACCACTTGATGATCGCGTGTGTTAGATTCTGCGAGTGTATACAACGTGAGCAAGCCAGATTTGCTCATGCGGAAGCTAAGGTTTGATCTTGACGAGCCTATCATGTACATACATGGTCTTGGAACACGGATCACCGAAAGGTAAAGCATGAGTCATATAGTAGATATGATGAACATGTTGATTGTTCGCCATTGAAGCTACATCAACTCTCATGATGATCGGTTTTGATGTGGTGGATTTGGTTCGTGTGATCACTAAAACAATGTGAGCGATATTGTTTTGAGTGGGAGTTCACGTAGATTAATTTAACTATTAATTAGAACTTAATTTGTCATAAACTTACTCTAAACTATTGCAAATATGTTGTAGATCAATGGCGGCCCCTACCATTAATTTTAATGCGTTCCTAGAGAAAGAAAAGTTGAAAAACAATGGAAGCAACTTCGCAAATTGGTTCCGCAATTTGAGGATTGTCCTCAATGCTGGTAATTTGGCCTATGTCTTTGGATGCACATTGGTAACTCCTTCGAGTGATGCTACCGATGAGGTAAAGAATGTTTTCCTCGCTCGGAAGAATCAGTACTCCATAGTTCAGTGTGCTATCTTGTATGGTTTGGAATCGGAGCTTCAGAAAAGGTTTGAGAACCATGACCCACATGATATTGTCCGTGAACTCAAAATGATATTTGAGGCTCACGCGGCAGTTGAGAGTTATGAGGCTTCTGAAAATTTCTTTAACTGCAAGATGGAAGAGGGCAGCTCCGTCAGTGATCACGTGCTTAAGATGTCTGGGCACGCAAGCAAGCTTCAAAGCTTGGGTATAGTGATTCCTAATGCTTTGGGGATTCACCGCGTCCTCCAATCACTACCACCAAGTTACAAGAACTTTGTGATGAACTACAATATGAAAAACATAAACATGGACAAGTCGTTACCCGAACTCTTCTCCATGTTAAAGTCTGCAGAAGTGGAGATCTAGAAAGAGCACCAAGTGTTGTTGGTCAATAAGACCACCAAATTCAAGAAGCAAGGCAAGTCTAAAAAAAGGGAAACTTCAAGAAGGGCGGTAAGAAAGTTACCGCACCGGCGAAGAAGACCAAGGCTGGGCCTAAGCCTGATACTGAGTGCTTTTACTGCAAGGGAGAGGGCCACTAGAAGTGGAATTTCCCTAAGTACTTGGCGAATTTGAAGAACGGCAACATCAAGAAGAATGGTATATCAGATATACATGTTATTGATGTGTATCTCACTAGTACTCGTAGTAGTGCCTGGGTATTTGATACTGGTTCGGTTGATCATATTTGTAACTCGAAATAGGTGCTGCAGAATAAACGGAAGCTAGCGAAGAACAAGGTGATGATGCGCGTTGGAAATGGATCAAAGGTTGATGTGATCGCGGTCGGCACGCTACCTCTTCATCTACCATCGGGATTAGTTTTATACTTAAATAATTGTTATTTGGTGCCTGCGTTGAGCATGAACATTATATCCGGATCATGTTTATTGCGAGACGGTTACTTGTTTAAGTCCGAGAATAATGGTTGTTCGATTTATATGAGTAATATGTTTTATGCACATGCACCTTTGATAGATGGTCTATTCTTATTGAATCTCGATTGTGGTAATACACACATTAATAATATTGAAGCTAAACGTTTGAAATTGAGTGATAACTCGACCTATATGTGGCACTGTCGTCTTGGTCATATTGGAGTGAAGCGTATGAAGAAACTCCATTCCGATGGACTTCTTGAATCACTTGATTTCGAATCACTTGAAAGATGCGAAGCATGTCTGATGGGTATGACTAAGACTCCATTTTCTCGTATGATGGAGCGGGCTACGGACTTATTGGAAATCATACATACCGATGTGTGTGGTCCAATGAGTGTAGCATCGCGCGATGGTCATCGCTATGTTCTTACCTTCACGGATGACTTGAGTAGATATGGGTATATCTATTTCATGAAATATAAGTCCGAAACTTTCGAGAAGTTTAAGGAATTTCAAAGTGAGGTAGAGAATCAACGTAACAAGAAGATTAAATTTCTACGATCTAATCGTTGAGGTGAATATCTAAGTTACGAGTTTGGCGAGCATTTGAATAAATGCGGAATACTTTCACAATTGATGCCGCTGGGAACACCACAACGTAATGGTGTGTCCGAACGTCGTAATCGAACTCTCTTAGATATGGTTCGTTCTATGATGTCACTTATAGATTTACCGCTATCATTTTGGGGTTATGCATTAGAAACAACCGCATTCACTTTAAATAGGGCACCATCTAAATCCGTTGAAACGACACCGTATGAATTGTGGTTTGGGAAGAAACCTAAATTGTCGTTCCTTAAAGTTTGGGGTTGCGAAGCTTATGTAAAGAAGTTACAGCCCGACAAGCTTGAACCCAAAGCGAAAAAATCCGTCTTCATAAGATACCCGAAGGAAACTGTTGGGTATACCTTCTATCATAGATCCGAGGGCAAAATCTTCGTTGCCAAGAATGGATCCTTTCTAGAGAAAGAGTTTCTCTCAAAAGAAGTGACTGGAAGGAAAGTAGAACTCGACGAGGTTGTTGAACCTTCTCTCGAACTTGCGAGTAGCGCAGCACCGAAAGTAGTTCTTGTGGCGCCTACACCAATAAGAGAGGAAGCTAATGATGTTGATCATGAAACTTCGGTTGAAGTTACTACAGAACCTCACAGGTCAACGAGAACTCGCATCACCCTCGATTGGTATGATCCCGCTATGAATGTCATGTTGGTGGATAACACCGACCCTACGACATATGAGGAAGCATGATGAGCCCAGATTCCAATAAATGGCAAGAAGCCATGAAATCGAGATTGGATCCATGTACGAAAACCAAGTATGGACTTTGGTGGACTTACCGGATGACCGGAAGGTCACGAGAACAAATGGATTTTCAAGAAGAAAACAGATGTTGATGGTAATGTTATCGTATAAAGCTCGACTTGTCGCAAAAGGGTTTCGACAAATTCAAGGAGTTGACTACGATGAGACTTTCTCATCAGTAGCAAAGCTAAAGTCTGTTAGGATTATGTTAGCAATCGCTGCATATTATGATTATGAGATATGGCGGATGGATGTCAAAACAACGTTACTCAATGGAGACATTGATGAAGAGTTGTATATGATGCAACCCAAAGGTTTTGTCGGTCCTAAAGATGCTAACAAGGTATGCAAACTTCAACGGTCCATTGATGGATTGAAGCAAGCATCCCGAAGTTGGAATCAGCATTTTGATAAGGTAATCAAAAGCTTTGGTTTTATACAAACTTATGGAGAAGCTTGTATTTACAAGAAAGTGAGTGGGAGCTCTGTAGCATTCTTAATACTATATGTAGATGACATATTGTTGATTGGGAATGATGTAGACCTTCTTAATAGTGTCAAGGATTATTTGAATAATAGTTTTTCAATGAAAGATCTTGGCGAAGCAGCTTACATATTGGGCATAAAGATTTATAGAGATAGATCGAGACGCCTAATATCATTGTCACAAAGTACATATTTGGACAAAGTTCTAAAGAGGTTTGGAATGGAAGATAGCAAGAAAGGGTTCTTGCCCATGTTGCCCAATACGACCTTGAGTAAAACTCAAAGTCCTGCAACGACAGAAGATAGAGAAAGGATGAGTCAGACACCCTATGCCTCATCCATAGGATCTCTTATGTATGCCATGCTATGTAAAAGACCCGATATTGCATATACTGTTAGTTTGACTAGCAGATATCAAAGTGATCCAGGAGTGGATCATTGAACAGCGGTCAAAAACATCCTTAAGTACTTGAGAAGAACTAAGGATATGGTTCTTTCTTATGGAGGTGATGAACAGCTCGTTGTTAATGGTTACACCGATGCTAGTTGGAACACCGATCCGGATGATTCTAAATCTCAATCTGGATACGTATTTACTTTGAATGGTGCATCAGTTAGCTGGAGGAGTGCAAAGCAAAGCGTTGTGGCGAGATCTTCAACTGAATCGGAATACATAGCTGCTTCGGAGGCTTCACAAGAGGCGATATGGATGAAGGAGTTCATTACAGAGCTCGGTGTGGTTCCAAGTGCGTTGGACCCAAATATCTATCTATTGTGATAACATGGGCGCCATAGCCAATGCGCAAGAACCAAGGTCACACAAGAAGCTGAAGCATATCAAGCTATGTTTTCACGCTATTCGAGAGCATGTCCAAGATGGGACATAAAGATTTGCAAAGTACACACAGATCTGAATGCGGCAGATCCGTTGACTAAACCTCTCCCAAGGGAAAAACATGACCAACACCAAACCGCCATGGGTGTTCGGTATATTACCATGTAATCTAGATTAGTTGACTCTAGTGCAAGTGGGAGACTGTTGGAGATATGCCCTAGAGGCAATAATAAAAGTGGTTATTATTATATCTTTGTGTTTATGATAAATTTTTACATTCATGCTATAATAGTATTAAACGGAAACATTAATACTTATGTGATTTGTAAACTAAATTAGAGTCACTGGTAAAGCCTCTTTATAATACTAGCTTGTTGGTTAATAGATGATCGTGGTTTCTCAATCGTGAACATTGAGATGTTATTAACAACAAGATCATATCATTAGGAGAATGGTATGATGGACATACTCCTATAGATAAGCGTAGCATAAAGATCAAGTCATTTCAATAGTTTGTTTGCTATAAGCTTTTTGATACATAGTAACCTAATTCCTTCGACCATGTGATCATGCTAATCGCCATCACCGGAAGGATGCTTTGATGACATCAAACACCACACCAGAATCGGGTGGCTATAAAGGTGACATTGAGTGTTCGGAAAGTATGGGTTGAGGCACATGGATCAAGAGTGGAATTTGTCCATCCATATGACAGATAGATATACACTGGGCCCTCTCAGTGGAATGTCATCCAATTAGCTTGCAAGCATGTTACTGGCTCACAAGGGATCACATGTCACGGGAACGAGAAAAGAGTACTTACCGGTAACGAGGTTGAACTAGGTATGCAGAGATACCGACGATCAAAACCTCGGATAAGTAAACTATCATGAGACAAAGGGAATTTGGTATCGTATGTAAGTGGTTCATTCGATCGCAAAGTAATCGTAGAAATATGTGGGAGCCATATGAATTTCCAGATTCCTCTATTGGTTATTGATCAGAGAAGTGTCTCGGTCATGTCCGCATAATTCATGAACCGTAGGGAGACACACTTAAGGATTCGATGTTGTTTAGTAGATATGGAATGTTAGTAGGGATACCGAATGTTGTTCGGAGTCTCGGATGGGATCCGGGATATCACGAGGAGATCCAGAATGGTCCGGAGAATAAGATTCATATAAGGAAAGTCCGATTCCGGAGTTTGGGAATAATTTCGATGTTTTCATCGGAGAGGTTCTAGAAGGTTCACCGGTCCGGAAGGGGAATGGTCCATGAATGTGTCATGGGTAAGTGGAATGATTGGATCATATCCTAGGTCACTTTCTGTGAGCATTTGTGAGAGAGAATTAAAGCTCTAAATTAAAAGTCAAACTGGAACAATGGTTTCCTAGTGGAAGAAGGAGAGTCCTTCTCTCAATCCAACTTGGGTTTGGGTTTGATTCAAACCCACCCTCCCAAGTATGCCCCCTCTCATAAATAGAGGGGGCTTCCCAAAGCACCAAGCCCTAGCCCTCTACACCCGCCAGCCGCCGCCAAGCCGCCAAGCCGCACCGGTCCGTCAGCGCCTAGCCGCCGACACCTCCTCCTCCTTCCGGTCTAAACCCTAGATCACCGGAAACCCTAATTCCACCATAACTGCACCGCTTAGGCGAAGCCATGCGGGATCTTCCCTCTACTTCCGACATCACGCCGTCGTGCTGCCGGAATCGCGAGGGGAGAACTACAATCTCCGCTGCATGTTAGAACAAGGGGGAAGAAGGTCTTCATCGAAAATCGAACGCAGACCGATCGGAAGCGCCGCGTAACGAACGCCGGAAGGATCGTCACGCGATCTTGAGACCGCAAGTGTACGACTACATCACCACGAGAATCGCTCGTTAACCGCTTTGGTATCTTGGAGGGTGAGTGCTTCTATCGACTCGTTGCTGCAATCTAGTAGTTAGATCTTGTCTTGTTTGTGTTCATGCGGTAGAAATTTTTTGTTTTCCATGCTACGAACCCCTATAATAACATGCTATAAATTCTGCATACAACGTAGATGATGCAACTATTGATTGTTTGGCACTTCTCCACGAAATAGCACCTCCTGCGAGAGTAAATACATATCCTGTCGTGGACTTTCTATCATCTTTATCTCCCGCAAAATCTGTATCTGAAAACCCTCTTATTTCTAGGGAATCAGATCTTTTATATGTTAGCATGAGGCCTTTTGTGCCTTGCACATAACGCAAAGCTTTTTTACCATTTTCTAGTGCTCTATGTCTGGATTCTCTTGATATCTACCGAGTACCCCCGGTGAGAAAATCTGAAAGAACATTTCTTAATCCCTAGTGTTTTGTGTGTTAGATAACAATACCAAGGATCATTTAATGTGTGTTGAAGTGTTGCAGCTCAGAAATCTACCTTTGGGGGCGGATAATCCGGCCCCACCGAAGCGGATAATCCGCCTCCTCCGCCTAAGCATGCAAGCCCCGTATAAGGCGGAACATTGGCCGGACTTTCCGCCAGTCGATAATCCTTTCTGTGGGCGGATAATCCGCCTCCCTTCGCCAAGGCAAGCCCCAGAGGGGCGGAATTTTGGCGGACTTTCCGCCACGATAATCCGCCCACGGGGCGGATAATCCGCCCCCAAGATCTTCTCAAGTTTCACCAAGGCGCAAGCCCCCAGAGAGGCGGAGTTTCCCGAGATTCCGCCCTTGGGCGGAGTTTTCCTTGGGGCGGATAATCCGCCTGAATGGGGGCGGATAATCCGCCCAAAGTTGTGCAATCGCAGATCCGGGGAGGGGTATTTAAGCCAGCAATCCCTCCGCCGTAACTCTTGATTCATCTCAAAAAGAGACGATCTCAAAAGTTCATACAAGAGTGCTCCACCTAGATCCATCAAAAGGCCCCATCCCTTTGGGAATTGAAGGAGGAGAACTCGACCTTCATCATCACAATCAAGCGCTTCATCTCCTCTCCATTCATTTGGAGAACCTCCGATCTAGTATTTCTTGCAAAGATCTAGATCCTTGTGTTTGTTTATATTGATAAACCTTGTTTTGTGGCAGCTTGTTGTCATCCCGGGGGCCCCCAATTCGGTTGTGGGTGTGTGCCCCGATAGTATTGTAAAAGGCACCGGTTCCCTCAAGGGATCCAATAGTGGAGAAGGTGGATCAGGCCTCTCGTGGCGAGATCCATCGGAGAATAGGGTGAGGCCTATTGTGGCGTGGTGGTCTTAGAACCGCCCACCCCTCCAACGCAGACGTACTTCCCCTAACAAGGAAGGAACTGCGGTAAAACAAATCCCTGTGTCTCCGTGTGCTCCACTACGGTTTCCTCGCTCCTCTTTTACGTGCTAAGTAGTTAGGGTTTCATATAGGGAAATTCTCGTAGTTGCATATCTAGAGAATTTACCTTGTGTCAAGCCTAAAATTGAAAAAGTATATTAAAATTGGTTAGCACCTATTCACCCCCCCCCTCTAGGTGCCCATACGATCCATTTCAAAATCTAAGTCAGGGCGAGTGCACACTTGTGCATACTATAAGCTTCCAACGACCGAAGCATATGGTACTGACTTCATTTGATCGATCTCATATTGATTCTTTGGACATTGAAATTTTCCAAAATTGTCGCCCTTGACTATGGGAGCAGGTGTGGCATTACTCGCATGCATATTGTATTTCTTTAAAATCCTTTCACAATATGCCTTCTACGACAGTCCTAACACTCCATTCTTTCTATCTCGGTGAATTTCTATGCCCAAAACATAAGAAGCTTCACCAAGATCTTTCATATCAAAATTTGAGGACAAGAACTTTGTTTCTAGGAGTAGACTGACATCGCTGCTAGCAAGCAAGATATCATCCACATACAGAATTAGGAAAATGTATTTCCCACTTTTAAACTTTGCATAAATGCAGTTTTCCTCAACATTCTCTTCAAATCCAAATTCTTTTAATTCTATCATTGAACTTTAAATACCACTGCCTAGAGGCTTGCTTTAACCAATAAATGGATTTATTTAGGCGGCATCCCATATGTTCCTTCCCCTCCATGAAAAAAAAACCTTGGGTTGTTTCATGTAAACATTCTCTTCTAAATCTCCATTTAAAAATGTCGTCTTTACATCCATTTGATGCAACTCTAAGTCAAAATGTGCAACTAGTGCCATTATGATTCTAAAGGAATCCTTACATGATACCGGAGAAAAAGTCTCATTGTAATATACTCCTTCTCTTTGCGTAAAGCATTTTGCCACAAGTCTTGCTTTGTACTTTTCTACATTCCCATTGGAGTCATACTTTATTTTGTAGACCCATTTGCATCCTACTGTTTTGGCTCCTTTAGGAATTTCCTCTAAGTCCCAAACATTGTTGGAACTCATCGATTTCATCTCATCTTCCATTGCCTCCACCCACTTGGCTAAGTGAGGGCTTCTCATGGCTTCTTCATATGAGGTGGGATCGCCCTCCATATGAATTGTTTCTGTGTTGTAAAATTTGTAAATTTATTTTGAAATGGCTGGTCTTCTTTCTCTTTTATACCTTCTGAGTTCGTTAGACTCTTGCTCATTTTGTGCCTCAAGTTCTGGCACATTTGCTCTGTGTGGCTGTTCCGGCTCCCTTTCATGCTCAATAGTGGGTTCAGGCGGCTCCTGATGGACAGGTTCCAAACCTTCTCCCATTGTTTTCACATGTGGAGTCACAACAGGTGCCGACACCACAACCTCAGGGGTTGTGGATGGTGGCACAACAGGTAGCGAGAAAAATGGATCCTGAGTCATCGGATTAGGTGCATGCACCCTCTTCTCCTCAAGATCGATTTTCCGAGCTGCCATGCTCCCCCTCATCAATTCATCCTCCAAGAAGATCGCATGTCTGCTTTCTACAAACTTTGTGTATTTGTCGTGACAGAAACGATAACCTTTTGGTCTGTCTGGATAGCCAATGAAGTGGCAAGACACTGTTTTGGGGTCTAAATTTGCGATGTTTGGATTAATTTTTTTGCCTCAGCTGGGCTCCCCTAGACCCTCAAGTGGCACAGAGAGGGGACTCTGCCTGTCCACAATTCGTACGGTGTTTTGGGCACCGACTTTCTTGGTACTCCGTTGAGAATGTGGATGGTGGTTTTAAGCACCTCCATCCATAATCCCAATGGGAGGGTGGAATAGCTCATCATGTTGCGCACCATATCCATAAGGGTATGTGTAACACCCTCAGAATCGGACCTATGCAAGTTTTAGCGAAACTCGCCAAACCCGCATAGAAACGATTCAAAGGTGCCCACCAGGCACTTTCGTGCGGGTGGAATACGAAGTAATAACATTACACAACAGTCCTCGATGGGACCCACAGAACAGATATATATACAACACGACTCCATGAGTCAAGGATACAGATATAATATACAAAGATCCAAATCACCTTGAAAAATGATAGAGCGTCCAGCTACGGACAAGAGGCAAATGGGGCTAAGAGCCCTGAAGAATAACCAATGGCGCCATAACCCGCCCAGTGCCAAGCCGGAAGGGTAACCGCTAACGGCGCCGATCTCAAAACCTGCTTAAAAAAAGGGGTGCCGACAAAGGGCAAAGAAAAAGAGGCGTCAAGATCGAGGCCAAGACACTACGAGTATAGAATTCGGCGGTCCTCGCCTACATAGGTATGGTGGATCGAGCGCAACATACACTAAACAACCTATAGAGACTCGATACAATGGCGGCTAAGAGAGGGTAAGAAAGATCTATTCGAACCAACCCGATGCTACCATCAAACAAACCCTCCCCGGTGTCTCCCCTCGAGACCAAACGAGGAAGTCAACCGAGGCACTCACGCAGTTGGCGTTTAGTTATTCGGGCCAAGCAGCAATTACTAGTCGGTATAGATAATCATCCCGATAAAATAAGCAAGGCCATTTTAGTTAACCATTCCGTTGTAGTTGCGGCACTTACTAGTCGATACAAATAGCATGAGATAAACCCAAAACCCAAAGCTTGTTGGTACTTTTATTCAGCCATTCCGCTAGAAGTTGCAATACTTACTAGTCAGTACAATGGTCGCAAGTTTACACTCCAAACAAGCAATTGTGGGAAGTATTAATTAGCCATTCCATTATAGTGAAGCTGATTACTAGTCATTATAAAGTCAAATTTACAGCAATAAACTTTAGTTATGCTTGTCTATGGTCGAGATATGTGCTCCAAGTCGCCCATAATCATGACACGGCTTTCGAAAGTTTTACCCGCCGGGTGCACCAATAGCAACACACGCTCGATCAACCTCGAAAACCAAATCAAAACCCAACGAGGCTTTCACGATCGAGCAATCACAGGATTCGAAATATTTCAGGGGCCACCCTTAAAGTAGAACCCGCAACGAAGCCGGGCCCGAGACGGACTTAAGGTTGTGGGGACGGCCATGAACGATCGGGAACCCGAAGTGTGGCTGGGCTTGTCGACACCGCGAATCGTGCCACGATCCTAACAAGACAAGGTGCTCTCGCACAATCGTAAATACATAAGTAGCATGGCATAAGTACAGGATAGTAAATAAAACCTCAAACTAGTTTGTGGCCCCAAGAAATAAGACCAATCAAGCTCGCTGTGGGGGTCCCATATACCTCCGGATGTGGATAGCGATAAATCAAACAGTATCAAGTACTGGGTCCCACGGGACACAAGTGGGCGTTCGGAAACCAAATATTTTCTATCACCCACCGATGCCTCTGCTTATTTCAATTTTAGTTATTAAACAGAAATTAAAGTGAACGATAAGTAAAGCCATAATCGTCTACAACATCAACATGCGGCAATACATCAACAATCGTAATCGACGACACGAACAAAGACTTGAGCAAGCGACTCACGCGCAAGTCCAACTATCTACCAAACAACAGGTAATAGGATGTGTCCAAGGCGATATAGGGCTGCACGGAATATCACAGGTGCGGAAACTAGAGCATCGCAACACAGATAGCAATATATCAACAGGAGGGAATAAATACTATAAAAGTAAGATAGGTAGAAAGGGGGGAGATGCTCTTTGAAAACATTGTCGAAGGTTCAACCGAAGACCGGGGCGAAGCTCACATCAACTCAACGGCCTTATCCGCGAAGAACCAAAACACTAGAATAAACACCGAATGCAATATTTAATACAACGGCAGAAGATCGGCATGATGCATGTATGATGTATGGCATGGCAAGCAGCGCGTGCAATTAGATCATATTAAGCGGAACCGGGTCCCGACAATTAATTAAATGGTTCAAGTTGTTTAGAACCCCGCAATTAAATGTTGTTTAACAAGGTAATATATCACCGGTTCACACAAATTTAAATGAGGCCAATATGAGACTAGATTTGCCCGCATATGGGCCCCATATTTAATTATTAGGTGAATCGGCATAAGGCCCCCAAACCACACAAATATGCATGCATGAACATTTAATATGACAAGTTGTATTATGTTATAAAATAGGGTTTCGGGGGTTCACATTAGAGGGCCTCGACGAACTTGGTGTTCCGGGTCCGGGTCGGTCTCTGTGGTTCGTGGTTCGACGGAAGCGTTCTCGACTCGGTCGTTTCTCGGATATCGGGGTAGTTCTTGTCGCGTCCGGGAAGAAGGACTTGGGTGTCGGGCCGGATTCTTCCGGCCGATGCTCCTATCGCCGCGAAGGTCTTGTCGGGTCCCACGGGTCGGTCTTGTCGCTGTAGGGTCTTGTCGCCCGCCGCCATCGAGTCGGTGTTAGCGTTCAGGAGCGTTCGTGGCAATCTTGGCGCCCGAGACGAGAACTTGAGATCCGTGAAGGAGCCTTGATGCTTCGTCCGATGTCGACCTGCGGTACGGGGTTTCTCGACGAGGTTCCTCGGTTCAAGCGCCAGGTCTTGCGTGTTCGACGGGGTTCGGGCGCGCCGCCGTGATCGGGTCTTCGGACCCGTGTAGATGGTCTTGGCGCCGGGATCTTGGACCGTGTCGGCCTTCTCAAGGTCATGCATCGACGCTCCGTGTCGGAGGTTTCGAGGGTTCGGTGACGGAGATCTTGACATAAAGAAAGTTCACGTCGGTGGTTCTCCAGTAGCGGCGCTTTGGTGACGATGTCGTGCTTGGTTCGGCACCGCTGGTCTTCGGATGCACTTATACTCGGTGCGGGGGTCTTGATAGCGTCGATGGGATCCGGGCAAGGTCTGCCGAGCACCGCATCGGCGAGGACGGAAAAGTTCCCGGGGCGTCCGCGATAGAGGCCAACGGGCGCAAAGACCGCAGACCCCAGCGACGGCCGGGCGCAGCAGCGCTGTGGGAAGGCTCGAGGTCGCGCCAGAGGTGCCGGAGAGCGGGCGCGGCCGTCACCGAGGAGGCCGACGGGCGCTGGAGACGGGCGAGCTAGCAGGGGGACGAGGCCGGGCGGTCATGGGCGTCTGGCTGTCCGGGCGCCGGGCGCGACGGGCATACACGGCCAAAGTGACGGCGAGACTAGGTGTAACACCCTCGATCGGCCCTATGCAAGTTTTAGCGAAACCCGCCAAACCCGCAGAAACGATTCAAAGGTGCCACCAGCACTTGCGGCGGGTGGAAAACAAGTAATAACATTACACAACAGTCCTCGATGGGACCCATAATGTATATATATATACAACACGACTCCATGAGTCAAGAATACAAATATAATATACAAAGATCCAAATCACATTGAAAATGATAGAGCGTCCGACTACGGACAAGATGCAAATGGGGCTAAGAGTCCTGAAGAATAACCGATGGCGTCCATAACCCTGCCTGGCTGCCGGAAGGGTAACCTCGCTAACGACGCCGATCCCAAAACCTGCTTAAACAAAAGGGTGCCGACAAGGGCAAAGGAAAAAGAGGAGCGCATCGAGGCCAAGACAGCGAGGCTAGAATTCGGCGGTCCTTGCCTACATAGGTATAGGATCGAGCGGCAGCGGCAAAGATGCACTAAACAACCTATAGAGACTCGATACAACTGGCGGCTAGCAGAGAGGGGTGAGAAAGACCTATTCGGAACCAACCTGATACTACCAACAAACAAACCCATCCTGGCGTTTCCCCCTCGAGACCAACGAGGAAGGCAACCGAGGAACTCACACAGTTGGCAGTTTTACTTATACAGTTATAGTTGCGGCACTTTACTAGTCAGGTTTAGATAATCATCCTGATAAAGTAAGCAGTGGGCACTTTTAGTTGACCATTCCATGATAGTTGCAGCACTTACTAGTCAGATACAATTAGTATGAGATAACCCCAAAACCCAGCAGTTGTTGGTACTTTTATTTAGCCATTCCGTTGTAGTGAAGTTGATTACTAGTCAAATCGGATAAAAGGCAGTTTATAACAGTAAACTTTAGTTATAGTTGTCTATGATCAAGCACTGTGCTCCAAGTCGTCCATAACCGCGGACACGGCTTCTCGAAAAGATTTAACCGCAGGGTGCACCAGCATCCACAGCACTTGACCCTTTTTCCAGATCGGTTAACATACACCCATCGGTATGTCGGCGGGCCTAAGTCACGACGCTCCTGCACTAAAGCAAGCACGTGGGGGCCACCCCCAAGTCGACACCCGCAACGAAGTCGGCCCTCGACGCAGACCGGGTTTGGGCAACGGCCGTGAACGACAAAGAAATCCCCAAACGGGACTGCCGACACGCCAAACGGCCCGATCCTAAGCAGACAAAGGTGCTCCTCGCACAAACGTAATAAAGCAAGAACATGGCATAAGTACAGATAGTAAATAAAACCTCAAACTAGTTTGTGGCCCCAAGACAATACTTTGAAATCAGGTAATAATCAATGGGGCCCATATCTCCCCAATGTGGTTAGCGCTCGATCTCTAACAGTGTCAAGAACTCGGTCCCACGGACACAAGTGGGCGTCAGAAACAAAACTTACCTATCACCCACCGATGCCTCTGCTTAATTCAATTTTAGTTGTTAAACAGTAATTAAAGTGAATGATAAGTAAAACCATGATCATCTCCAACATCAACATGCGGCAATTATCCAACAGTTGTGGTACTTGACGACAAGCAAAACACTTGAGCAAGCGACTACGACACGCGGGTCCAACTATCTACCAAACAACACGTAATAGGATGTGTCCAAGGCTATATATAGCTGCAAGGGATATCACGGTACGAAAACTAGAGCATCGCAACACAGTTAGCAGTGATCAACAGGAGGGAAATAAATACTAGAAAAGTAAGATAGGTAGAAAGGGGGGAGATGCTCGCCTGAAAACATTGCCGAAGGTTCATCCGAAGATCGGGGCGAAGCTCACATCAACTCAACGGCCTTATCCGCGAAGAACCAAAACACTAGAAGAAACACCGGATGCACTATTTAATACAACGGCAGAAGATCGGCATGATGCATGCATGATGAATGACATAGCAGGGGTGCGATGTGATTAGGTCATATTAAGCGGAACCGGGGTACCGACATTTAATTAAATGGTTCATGTTCTTTATCTACCCCGCAAATTAAATGTTGTATTAGCATGGCAAAAGATAGCACCGATTCGCTACACAAGATTTAAATGAGGCCAATATGAGACTAGATTTGCCCGCATATGGGCCCCATATTTAATTATTAGGTGAATCGGCATAAGGCCCCCAAACCACATGATATGGATGCATGCATGAACAATTTATATGCAACAGTTATATAGGTGACATTTATAAAATAGGGTTCGGATAAGGGTTCACACATAGGGTTGGCAGATCTCGGGTTCCGGGTTCGGGTCCTACGGTTCGGATCTGGGGTTCGGGTTCGACGGATCGGTCTCGACGGAACATTCTCGGATATCGAGGTAGGTCTTGTCGCGTCCGGAAGCGTAACTTGGGTCGGTGTCGGGCGCCGGATTCTTCCGGCCGATGCCGTTTGTCGTCGGCCGATCTTGTCGGGTCCCACGGGTCGATCTTGCTGCGAGGATCTTGTCGGGCTCGCGCCATCGAGGCGGTGTTAGCGCTCGAGGCGCTCTCGTGGCAATCTTGGCGTCTGGGGCGATCCTGTCGCATCCGCGTCGCCGGGTCGTGGTCGACGCCATGGCGTCGGGTGAAGCACTTGTCGCATCCATGTGGAATCCTTGACGATCCGTGGCGATGATCTCGAGTTCGGTCTCCGGGTTCAGGGGTCTCGGCGTCGGTCGAAGATCATGGCGCCCAAGAGGAGAGAACATGGCATGTCGAGCTCGGTCTTGGGTTCTCGGAAGAGCTTGGCGTTTTTTTGTGCGCGGTCCCGTGAAGGAGAGCTTAGTCCGAGGTTCGGGTTCCGTCTCGGTGGTGTCTATCTTGGGTTTTCGTGAGGAGGCCTTGTAGATAGTTCTGCGAAGAGCTTGGCGGTGGTCCTTGGCGGCCAATGAGGAGCCCACGGGCGGTGGTGGTCGAGCACCCGACGGGAGGGGCGACGCAGACCGAGCCTCGCGGGCAGCGGCGCTGCCAAGGCGGCCGAGGGAGGCGGCAGCCTACGCCACGGGCGGCAGCGGGGATGGGCGCCGAGACATGCGCGGCAAGGCGGCCTGCGATGGAGGGGCTGGCGGCGGGCGGCGACTGGTGGAGCGGAGAAGGGTGCCGACAATGGCGGCGCTGAATGGAGGCGAGAGCTCGGCGGGCGCGCAGGGGGCCTGGGCGGCGGCAGCTGAAGGCGGTCGGCGTGGCGGACGAGCGGGTCCGGCGGCCGCGGCAAGCAGCGGGCGGAGTGGTGGGCACCGGATGGCGGGAGGTGGTTTCCGGCGCCCAGGGAGGCAGGCGGAGGTGGCGGAGGTGGCGGGCAAGGCGCCGCTTCGCCGGAGCGCGAAGACGGGAGGCGGCGTTCTGGGACCTGGGGAGAGAGGCGGAGGTGGGGCGCTGGAGGAGCTCGGTGGGGGTCCAGGCGGTGGGGGGAGGTGACGGGGCAGAGGTGAGGCGAGGAGGTGGAGCGTGCAGGGGAAGAGAGAGGGCTGCGCACGGGGGAAGAAGAACAGGGGAGGAGAGGGAGGTGGGGCGGCTTGGTGGGGCCGGAGGCGGCAGTGGACTGGCAGTGGGACGCGGGCTGTGGGTAGAAGGGACTGGTGAGAAAGGAAAGGAGGGGGGCCAGTGGGGTGGGCCTGTGGCAGGTAGAAAGAGGCTGGGTGGGACCCGCAGAGGAGAGAGAGATGAGAGATGGGTCGGTTTTGGGGAGGGAGTGGGGACTGGGGGTGGGGTCCATGTGTCGGTGGGGAAAGAGGGAGAGAGGGTAGGACGGCCTAGGGTGAGAGTAGGAGAGAGGGTGGGATGGTGGATTGATGAGGTGGCAGGTGGGTAGGTTTTGGGTGAGAGGGTGAGGTGGCACGATTTGGTTGGTGGGTTGATTAGGATTGGGTGGGGGTAGGTTTTAGAGGGAGCTGTTTTAGTTTTTGTGTTTGTTTGGTTTTGTATAATTTAAAACAAAGTCACTTTGCAAAATAGTTTTTAGACAAATAAACTCTCCGATGCGATCGGGGTTTTGTGTTTAAAAATAAGAGGGGTATTTGTATAAATCAAAACTAGGCTTTTCAAATAATGCAGACAAACAATGCATGATGATGACGATGTAATGCACAAAAACAACGCGATTTTCTAGTAGTGGTTTTGCGGGATGCCACACTAGGCCGGCCGAGGAGGAGGCGGGCCGCGCTGGAGAGGCGGGCGCAGGACCACTGTGGGAGGAGAGCGCGGCGCCTTGGGCGCATGAGGTCGCGGCCTGGCGGCACCGGATCTGAGGGAGGCGAAACGCCACGGCCCTGGGCGGAGGGCAGGCGCCTGGCGAGTAGAGAGGCTCGGCGCCGGAGGTGGTGGGGAGGTTGGGCATGCGGCAGCGGGAAGAGTGGCCATGGCGCTACTGAGGCTGGAGGAGGGAGGTTGCAGGTGGGTGGAGGCGCGTGGGGAGGAGAGGAGGAAGAAGACAGGGGCACGGGAGCGTGGCCGGGGCGCTGGTGGGGCCGGGCGCGTGCGGGGGAAGGGAGAGCGCGTCCGCGTGGGAGACGCGAGGAGGAGGCTGCGGGTGGGTCCCGCGGCAGGGGTGGACCGGGTCCAGGTGGGCCAGGCGCGGGAGAGGTGTGTGCCTGCGGGGCCCAGGGGAGTGTGGGGCTGTCGGTGGGGTGGAGAGAGAGAGGGGAGAGAGAGAGAGAGAGGGAGAGAGGATGTGGACCAAGGGTGGGGTCGGCCTGTAGGTGAGAGAGGGTAGGAGGGGACTGGGTGAAAAAGAGAGAGAGAGGTGAGAAAAGAGGTGGATTGCTGAGGTGGCAGAGTGGGTAGGTTTTGGGGGAGAGGGTGAGGTGGCAGTCAGAGATTGGTGGGTATATTAGGATTGGGTGGTTTTAGGATTTAGGGGGGGCTGTTTTAGTTGTGTGCTTGTTTTGTCCTGTCTAATTTAAAACAAGGCCATTTTACAAACAGTTTTTAGAAAAATAAAATGTCCGATGCGATCGGGGTTTTGTGTTTGAAAATAAGAGGGGTATTTGTATAAATCAAAACTAGGCTTTTCAAATAATGCAGACAAACAATGCATGATGATGACGATGCAATGCACAAAAACAACGCGATTTTCTAGTAGTGGTTTTGCGGGATGCCACAATTCGACACCACTAACAATGGATCTCGCCCTCGAGATCCGCCTCATGGTACCGGACAGGAAGGTCGGCGATCTGAATCTTCTCGCTTCATGTAGATCCTCGCGACACCACTAACAAGAGGTCGTTGTCCGTGATCGTCGAGAGAACACTCCGGAACAAAAGGTCGAAGGTAGAGGTATCCACAATGAAGCCACCTCTAACTCCGGTAGAAAGAGGGAACCGATGCATTCTCATCCACTTCAATGTAAAAAAGCGAATAGAAGGGGTAGTCGGCATGTCTCGTTTCTACAAACTTTGTGTATTTGTCAGGACAGTAGAAACGATAACCTTTTGGTCTGTCTGGATAGCCAATGAAGTGGCAAGACACTGTTTTGGGGTCTAAATTTGCGATGTTTGGATTAATTTTTTTGCCTCAGCTGGGCTCCCCTAGACCCTCAAGTGGCACAGAGAGGGGACTCTGCCTGTCCACAATTCGTACGGTGTTTTGGGCACCGACTTTCTTGGTACTCCGTTGAGAATGTGGATGGTGGTTTTAAGCACCTCCATCCATAATCCCAATGGGAGGGTGGAATAGCTCATCATGTTGCGCACCATATCCATAAGGGTATGTAACACCTCGATCGGACCTATGCAAGTTTTAGCGAAACTCGCCAAACCCGCATAGAAACGATTCAAAGGTGCCCACCAGGCACTTTCGTGCGGGTGGAATACGAAGTAATAACATTACACAACAGTCCTCGATGGGACCCACAGAACAGATATATATACAACACGACTCCATGAGTCAAGGATACAGATATAATATACAAAGATCCAAATCACCTTGAAAAATGATAGAGCGTCCAGCTACGGACAAGAGGCAAATGGGGCTAAGAGCCCTGAAGAATAACCAATGGCGTCCATAACCCTGCCCAGGCCAAGCCGGAAGGGTAACCCTGCTAACGGCGTCGATCTCAAAACCTGCTTAAACAAAAGGGGTGCCGACAAAGGGCAAAGAAAAAGAGGAGGCGTCGATCGAGGCCAAGACAGCGAGTATAGAATTCGGCGGTCCTCGCCTACATAGGTATGGTGGACTGAGCGGCAGCGCAGCATACACTAAACAACCTATAGAGACTCGATACAACTGGCGGCTAACAGAGAGGGGTAAGAAAGATCTATTCGAACCAACCTGATGCTACCATCAAACAAACCCCTCCTGGTGTCTCCCCCTCGAGACCAAACGAGGAAGTCAACCGAGGCACTCACACAGTTGGCAGTTTTAGTTATTCAGTTTTCGTTGCAGCAATTACTAGTCAGGTATAGATAATCATCCTGATAAAATAAGCAGTGGGCCATTTTAGTTAACCATTCCGTTGTAGTTGCGGCACTTACTAGTCAGATACAAATAGCATGAGATAAACCCAAAACCCAAAGCTTGTTGGTACTTTTATTCAGCCATTCCGCTAGAAGTTGCAATACTTACTAGTCAGTACAATGGTCATGGCGACACTCCAAACAAGCAATTGTGGGCAGTATTAATTAGCCATTCCATTATAGTGAAGCTGATTACTAGTCATTATAAAGTCAAATTTACAGCAATAAACTTTAGTTATGCTTGTCTATGGTCGAGATCGTGCTCCAAGTCGTCCATAACGCGGACACGGCTTCGAGAAAGTTTTACCGGTCGGGGTGCACCAATAGCAACACACGCCGATCAACCTCGGAAAAACCAAATCAAAACCCAACGAGGCTTTCACGGTGAGCAATCACAGGATTGAAATATTTGAGGCCACCCTTAAAGTAGAACCATAGAAGCCGGCGGCTCGAGACGGACTTAAGGTTGTGGGGACGGTGTGAACGACTGGGAACCCGAAAGTGTGGCTGGGCTTGTCGACATCATGAATCGTGCCACGATCCTAACAAGATAAAGGTGCTCCTCGCACAATCGTAAATACATAAGTAGCATGGCATAAGTACAGGATAGTAAATAAAACCTCAAACTAGTTTGTGGCCCCAAGAAATAAGACTGAATCAAGCTCGGCTCGGGGGTCCCATATACCTCCCGGATGTGGATAGCGCGATAAATCAAGGAACAGGTATCAAGTACTCGGGGTCCTACGGGACACAAGTGGGCGTTCGGAAACCAAATATTTTCTATCACCCACCGATGCCTCTGCTTATTTCAATTTTAGTTATTAAACAGAAATTAAAGTGAACGATAAGTAAAGCCATAATCGTCTACAACATCAACATGCGGCAATACATCAACAACTGTGGCACTGGACGACACGCAACAGCACTTGAGCAAGCGACTACGACGCGCAAGTCCAACTATCTACCAAACAACAGGTAATAGGATGTGTCCAAGGCGATATAGGGCTGCACGGAATATCACAGGTGCGGAAACTAGAGCATCGCAACACAGATAGCAATATATCAACAGGAGGGAATAAATACTATAAAAGTAAGATAGGTAGAAAGGGGGGAGATGCTCGCCTGAAAACATTGTCGAAGGTTCAACCGAAGACCGGGGCGAAGCTCACATCAACTCAACGGCCTTATCCGCGAAGAACCAAAACACTAGAATAAACACCGAATGCAATATTTAATACAACGGCAGAAGATCGGCATGATGCATGTATGATGTATGGCATGGCAAAGGTGCGATGCAATTAGATCATATTAAGCGGAACCGGGGTCCCGACAATTAATTAAATGGTTCAAGTTGTTTAGAACCCCCGCAATTAAATGTTGTTTAACAAGGCAGAATATATCACCGGTTCGCTACACAAATTTAAATGAGGCCAATATGAGACTAGATTTGCCCGCATATGGGCCCCATATTTAATTATTAGGTGAATCGGCATAAGGCCCCCAAACCACACAAATATGCATGCATGAACATTTAATATGCGACAAGTTGTATTATGTTATAAAATAGGGTTTCGGGAAGGGGTTCACACATTAGAGGGGCTCGACGAACTTGGTGTTCCGGGGTCCGGGGTCGGTCTCAGGGTTCAGGGTTCGACGGAAACGTTCTCGGACTCCGGGGTCGTTCTCGGATATCGGGGGTAGTTCTTGTCGCGTCCGGGAAGCAGGACTTGGGTCGGTGTCGGGGCGCGTCGGATTCTTCCGGGCCGATGTCGTTCCTGTCGTCGCGAAGGTCTTGTCGGGTCCCACGGGGTCGGTCTTGCCGTTGCGAGGGTCTTGTCGGGCCCGCGCCATCGAGTCGGTGTTAGCGTTCAGGAGCGTTCTCGTGGCAATCTTGGCGTCCGAGACGGAGAACTTGAGATCCGTGAAGGAGCCTTGATGCTTGATCGATGTCGACCTTCGGTACCGGGTTTCGACGAGGTTCCCTCGGTTCAAGCGCCAGGGGTCTTGAGTGTTCTGACGGGGTTCGGGCGCGCCGTGATCGGTCTTCGGACCCGTGTAGATGGTCTTGGCGTTCCGGGGATCTTGGACCGTGTCGGCCTTCTCAAGGTCATGCATCGACGCTCCGTGTCGGAGGTTTCGAGGGTTCGGTGACGGAGATCTTGACATAAAGAAAGTTCACGTCGGTGGTTCTCCGGTGGCGGCGCTTTGGTGACGATGTCGTGCTTGGTTCGGCACCGCTGGTCTTCGGATGCACTTATACTCGGTGCGGGGGTCTTGATAGCGTCGATGGGATCCGGGCAAGGTCTGGTACTGGAGCACCGGTACTGGCGAGGACGGAAAAGTTCCCGGGGCGTCCGCGATAGAGGCCAACGCATGCGCAGCACCGCAGACCTCAGCGACGGCCAAGCGGCAGCGGCGCTAGGGGAAGGCTCGAGGTCGCGCAGGAGAGAGAGCGGGCGCCCGGTCACCGAGGAGGCTGGACAGACTGGAGGCGAGCTAGAGGGGGACGAGGCCGGCGTCATGGCGCGAACGGGCGCCGGGCTGAGCCTGACGGGACATGACGGCGAGACTAGGCCCGAGGAGGAGGCGGGCGGAGAGGTGTGGCAGGACCATGCGGCGGAGGAGGGCGCGCGCTGTCGGGCGAGAATGGCCGTGGCGGCCACCGGATGCGGGAGGCGAAGGCCACGGCCCTGGAGGCGGAGCCCGAGGCGGGGCGGAGAGGGAGGCTCGGGCGCCGGCGGAGGTGGTGGGAGGGTTGGGCATGCTGGGGAAGGGGAAGCGGGCATGACTGCCATGAGGCTGGAGGAGGAGGTTGGTGGGTGGAGGCGTGGGAGGAGAGAGAGGAAGAAGACAGGGAGGCGTGGGCGCCTGGTGGGGCAGGGGCGTCTGGGAAGGGAGGAGCGTCCGTGGGAGACGCGAGGAGGAGGCTGCGGGTGGGTCCCGCGGCAGGGGTGGACCGGGTCCAGTGGGCAAAGGGGAGGTGTGTACTGCAAGGGGGCCAGAGTGTGGGGTGGAGAGAGAGAGGGAGAGAGAGAGAGAGGGAGAGAGGATGTGGACCAAGGGTGGGGTCGGCCTGTAGGTGAGAGAGGGGAGGAGGGGACTGGGTGAAAAAGAGAGAGAGAGGTGAGAAAAGAGGTGGATTCTTGGCCGAGGTGTGAGTGGGTAGGTTTGGGGAGAGGTGAGGTGGCAGTCAGAGATTGGTGGGTAGATTAGGATTGGGTGGTTTTAGGATTTAGGGGGGGCTGTTTTAGTTGTGTGCTTGTTTTGTCCTATCTAATTTAAAACAAGGCCATTTTACAAACAGTTTTTAGACAAATAAAATGTCCGATGCGATCGGGGTTTTGTGTTTGAAAATAAGAGGGATATTTGTATAAATCAAAACTAGGCTTTTCAAATAATGCAGACAAACAATGCATGATGATGACGATGCAATGCACAAAAACAACACGATTTTCTAGTAGTGGTTTTGCGGGATGCCACAGTATGGTTACGCCTTTCAGCTACTCCATTTTGCTGAGATTCGCCCGACATAGAATACTGGGCGACTATTCCATTTTTCTGCAGGAACCTTGCAAAAGGTCCAGGTACTTGACCATATGGAGTGCGCCAACCGTAGTACTCCCCCCCACGGTCAGACCAGACTATTTTAATTCTTTTATCATGCTGATTTTCAATTTCAGCTTTGAATATTTTAAATTTATCTAATGCTTCAGATCTTTCTTTAATTGGATAAATATAACCATATCAGGAGTAATCATTTGTGAATGTTATGAACGAATCATAACCATCCATACTTTTCACAGGAAACGGTCCACAAATATCAGTGTGGATGATTTCTAGTGTTGCTGTACTTTGCACCCTTTTTGATTTGCTTTACATATTTTCTTTTTATGCAATCTATGCATTGTTCAATATCTGAGAACTCTAACGGAGGAAGAATATCATTTTTAACGAGGATTTCTATTCTTCCCCTCGAAATATGACCTAGTCTATAGTGCCATAACTTCGATGAGTCATGAGTTCGCTTTCTTTTCTTTTGTTCCTTTTTCGACAAGGAAACTTGCTCACTCACATTACACATAGAAAGCACTTTTTCATGCAAGGATAACAAATAAAGCTTATCGTGAAGTAAAGCAGTACCCACACAAGCATCATTAAACCATATGGCACACTTGCCATGTCCAAAATAACATTCAAAATTGTATTTATCCAAGCATGACACAATTATTAAGTTTCTATGAAGCAAGGGAACAAATAAAACATCTTTTAACAGAATAATGAAACCATCAGCTAGCTCCAGAGGGATGTCGCCAATAGCTTCAACTTCTCTTTGCACTCCATTCGCGATCTCAATGCATCTTTTTATTCTTTGCAAAGTCCTTGTTGAATGGAATCCCGTTCTTTGCCATTATGGACTTGAGCCATATTGGGCAATCTTTCTTGAAGTGACCAGGCTTCTTGCAATGGTGACATTGGTCCTTGTCCCTAGGGAGACTCTGCTGATGCTGATATTGTTGGGGGCCTTTGCCATGTGGCTTGGAAGGGGAACCACCATGGTTGCTTTTGTTGAAGGTTCTCCTCCTGTTGTCCTTCACGTAGTTCAGAGAATCACCATGAATGGACTTGAGCCTTTCTTCCTCTTGAGAACACATCCCAATGGTATTTTCAATGTCCCATTTTTCAGGAGACATGTTGTAGTTGATCACAAAGTTCTCGAACTATTGGGGAAGGGAAGCCATGACAAGGTGCACCAGTAGATCAGGCTTGATCTCGAGGTCAGCATCCATGGGCTTTAATTTAGCAGCCATGTTGCTCATCCTCAAGATGTGCTCCCTGATGCCATGTGGCCCTCCAGTATACTTTTCTGTGACCAGTTGTTTGAGCAGATGGGTGGCATACATATTTGAAGAGCCAGCAAACTGACTCTTTATCTTTGCTAGATACTCCCCAACAGAGGCACACTCTTCAATTGATCCCACAATGGTGTTCTCAATCGTATTCTTTATAAAGACGAAGCACTTTTTGTTGGCATTGACCCACTTTTGGTTATCAATTGAGTATGCCAACTCCACTGGAGCATGGTCCATTTTCCTCTTTTCCCAAGCAGCATTATCATCAGCATCATCTCTTACTAGGTCTGTAGGCTTGACTGGCTGTTTGGTTTTCACAAGCTAGTCAACCTCAGCACACACAAATACCAAGTCTACTTTCTTCCTCCACTCAGTGTGGTTGTCCCCCCTGAGCATCGGAATGTCCTCGAGGCAACTCATGAGGTTGAGACCTCCTGAAAACCATAAAAGATTTGAGATAACAAAAAACAATTGTATGCATTAATCCACCATTGGTATAGATTAAACATGCAACTGTTTGTGCAAATTAAAATTATATCACCGTTGGGCAAAAAGTAAAATTAAATGCACCTTTGACACATAATAAACAAATCATGATCATGATATTAATAACGTTGGTCATATAATGGACCATAATAAACTTTAAATAACTTTATCACATCTTTAAACAATTTTAATTATCACTTTATTGCATTTAAGCAATTTCTATCAACTATTTGTAGCGGAAAAATAAACACAATTAATCAACCTTTATGACTTTATAGAAAAAATTCTGTCACTTTTGTATTCTCTAAACAAAACTTTCATTGGAATATTTTGAATAGAAGAAAGTATGTGAAAATTGCTCAAAAAACTGAACAAAAACATCAAAAACAGCTTCTGTAAAAATAAAACAGAAAAACTGCACTATTATGTCCTATGGGCCTTTCTTTGTGAGTAGCGGTGACCAAGGCAGGTTAGCTCCTCTTAGTCGCTTAGCCCACTCGCCTGGCGCTTTGGCCGTGTCGGCCCGACCCAAAGCGCCGCGTGGCTTGTTATCTAATGCTTCGGCTCTCACTGCCGCAATTGCCCGCCACCTAGCCACGCGGCCCAGCAAAACCCGCTCCAGCTCAGCAGCCCGCGTCGGCCCACCTGCGGGTGCCCCCCTAGGCGCCGCTCAATCGTGGCCGTCGAAACACTCCACCCTAGATCCTATGGTCACTGACTGCTTTTCGGGAACAAAAACCCCACAGCAGCCCCATTTGCCCCCTCCCATCCCGCGACCCCCTCGCTCCACTTCTCTCTAGCGGCGCTCGCGAGCGAGACGATGCGAGGTGGCCGCCCTGCCCGGCGTCAGCGCCGACGGCGAGCCCCTCCCTCTCTCTCCCACGTCGCTTCCCTCTTATTCCCTTCTTTTCCTCTGTCCCAACCACTCCCTTCACCTGTTGGAGATATGCCCTAGAGGCAATAATAAATGAAGTTATTATTATATCTTTGTGTTTATGATAAATGTTTACATTCATGCTATAATAGTATTAACAAGGAAACATTGATACTTGTGTGATTTGTAAACTTAATTTGAAGTCCCTAGTATAGCCTCTATACAACACTAGCTTGTTGGTTGATATATGATTTTGGTTTCCCTATCATGAACATTGGGATGTTATCAACAACAAGATCATATCGTTTGGAGAATGATATGATGGACATACTCATATAGATAAGCGTAGCATAAAGATCAAGTCATTTCAATAGTTCAATTGCTATATGCTTTCTGATACATAGTAACCTAATTCCTTCGACCATGAGATCATGCATATCACCTTTACCGGATGGATGCTTTGATGACATCAAACACCACACCGTGAATCGGGTGGCTATAAAGGTGGCATTGAGTGTTCGGAAAGTATTGGTTGAGACACATGGATCAAGAGTGGGATTTGTCCATCCATATGACGGATAGATATACTCTGGTCCCTCTCGGTGGAATGTCATCCAATTAGCTTGCAAGCATGTGACTAGATCACAAGGGATCACATATCATGGGAACGAGAAAAGAGTACTTATCGGTAACGAGGTTGAACTAGGTATGCAGAGATACCGACGATCATAACCTCGGATAAGTAAACTATCGTGAGACAAAGGGAAATTGGTATCGTATGTAAGTGGTTCATTCGATCATAAAGTAATCGTAGAAATATGTGGGAGCCATATGAATTTCCAGATTCCTCTATTGGTTATTGTTCGGAGAAGTGTCTCGATCATGTCCGCATAATTCACGAACCGTAGGGAGACACTTAAGGATTCGACGTTGTTTGAGTAGTTATGGTATTATGAGAAAGAGACGAATGTTGTTCGGAGTCTCGGATGGGATCCGGGATATCACGAGGTGATCCGGAATGGTCCGGAGAATAAGATTCATATAAGGAAAGTCCCGTTTCGGAGTTCGGGAATGATTCCGGTGTTTTCATCGGGAATGTTCTAGAAGGTTCCGGAATGTCCGGCACTCCGGAGGGGAAGGGGTACATGAGTGTGTCATTGCAAGTTGGAATGATTGCATCATGTACTAAGTGTATTCGCTGTCCAAAATAAAGGGTTTAATCAAATCCTAAATTGAAAAGTCAAACGGCTAGTTTGAAAGTCAAACGGCAAGTTTTGGAAAGTGGAAAAGAGGAAGGAGTGTGAAACCGAGTTGGGGAGGGAGTCCTCCTCCCCAAGCCGGCGCACCACCCAAGCCGAGTTGGGGAGGGACTCCCCTCCCTCCCCTTGGCCGCCGGCCCCTCCACCTATATAAGGAGGGGCAGGGCTCCCTCCTCTAGACACACAAGTCCCTCACCTCAAACCCTAGAAGCCCATAGCCATAGCCGCCACCACCTAGGGTTTGCCTAGCCGACTTGGGTGTCCCCGGAACCCTAGCCGCCGGCTCTAGCCCCTCCTCCTTGGTGTGTCTAAACCCTAGATCGCCGAGGAGCTCTCTCATACTCCACCATACTCGCTCCGGCTTAAGGCGAAGCCCTGCGGGATCTCACCTCTACTTCCGGTACCACGCCGTTGTGCTGCCGGAATCTCGAGGAGAGTGCTACAACCTCCGCTGCCTGCTGGAACAAGGGAGAGGAAGGTCTTCGTCGAGTACCGAACGTGTGACCGACTGCGGGAGCGCTGCCGGAACGCAGCGCCGGAAGGATCGTCTACGCGATCTTGATATCGGGAAGAGTACGACTACATCACCCACGAGAATCCGCTCTCGTTAAACACTTTGGAATCTTCGAGGGTAAGTTATTCCATCGACTCGTTGCTACAATCTAGTAGATAGATCTTAGCTTGTTTGTTTGTATGCGATAAAAAATTTTTGTTTTCCATGCTACGAAACCCTATAGTGGTATCAGAGCCGTGTCTATATGTAGATCTGTTGCACGAGTAGAACACAATGGTCATTGTGGGCGTTGATGCTTTTATTGTCGATTGCTTCTTGTGTACTTTGCATCTTGCGGTATGTTGGGATGAAGCGTCCCGGGCTAACCTTACATGACATCGTTCATGAGACTTGCTCCACGCTTGACATGCAACTTGTATTGCATAAGTGGCTTCTGGTGGTGCTGTTTCTCCTAGCATAGTTAAGATCCTATTTACAACGGGTGATTAACAATACTAGTATCAATGTTGTGGTTCTTGTTCGTAAGGTAGAAAGACACTTATTGAAAGCCCCAAACCACGTAAAATATGCAAAGAAAGTAGAGGCGTCTAACTTTGTTTTGCAGGGGGTGTCTGATGATGTGATATGTCCATGATTGTGATTATATTTGATGTATTCAATGTTCCTTATTGTAAGTTGGCAACCGGCAGGAGCCATATGGTTGTCTTTAATTTATGTTAAGACCCGCGTGTCTATTCAAAGTAGTTGTAATAGTTGAAGCCGGTGGACGACAACCATGGAGAGGCGTCATTGACCTTTGATGCAATGCCGGTGATGATGGAGATCATGTTCGTGCTTGAAGATGGAGATCGGAAGCACAAAGAAGAGAGGCCATATCATATCACATATATATTGAATTGCATGTGATGTTAATCCTTTATGCATCTTGTATTGCTTAGTAGACGACGGTAGCATTATAAGATGATCCCTCATGCACATGAATTTCAAGTCATAAAGTGTTCACCCTTAGTTAGCACCGTTGCTAAAGCTTGTTGTTTCGAAGCACCACGTGATGATCGGGTGTGTTAGATTCCGCAAGTGTATACAACGTGAGCAAGCCAGATTTGCTCATGCGGAAACTAAGGTTTGATCTTGACGAGCCTAGCATGTACAGACATGGTCTCGGAACACGGATCACCGAAAGGTAAAGCATGAATCATATAGTAGATATGATGAACATGTCAATTGTTCGCCACTGAAACTATATCAACTCTCGTGATGATCGGTGTTGATGTAGTGGATTTGGTTCGTGTGATCACTAAAACAATGTGAGGGATATTGTTTTGAGTGGGAGTTCACCTAGATTAACTTTATTAATTAATTTGAACTCAATTTGTCACAAACTTAGTCTAAACTATTGCAAATATGTTGTAGATCAATGGCAGCCCCTACCATCAATTTTAATGCGTTCCTAGAGAAAGAAAAGTTGAAAAACAATGGAAGCAACTTCGCGGATTGGTTCCGCAATTTGAGGATTGTCCTCAGAGCTGGTAATTTGACCTATGTCTTTGGATGCACATTGGGTGACCCACTGCGGTGATGCTTCCGATGAAGTAAAGAATGTTTACCTCGCTCGGAAGAATCGATACTCCATAGTTCGTGCTATCTTGTATGGTTTGGAATCGAGCTTCAGAAAAGGTTTGAAGATTCAGACCCATATGATATTGTCGAGGATCTCAAATTGATTTTTGAAACTCATGCGGCAATTGAAAGCTATGAGGCTTCTGAAAAGTTCTTTAACTGCAAGATGGAAGAGGACAGCTCCATCAGTGAGCATGTGCTTAAGATGTCTGGGCACGCAAACAAACTTCAAATCTTGGGTATAGTGATTCCTAATGCTTTGGGGATTTACCGTGTCCTCCAATCACTACCACCAAGTTACAAGAACTTTGTGATGAACTACAACATGCAGAACATGAACAAGACGTTGCCAGAACTCTTTGCCATGTTGAAATCTGCAGAAGTGGAGATCAAGAAAGAGCACCAAGTGTTGTTGGTCAATAAGACCACCAAATTCAAGAAAGGCAAGTCTAAGGTAAGGGACACTTCAAGAAGGGTGGTAAGAAAGTTACCACGCCGAAGAAGACCAAGGCTGGACCTAAGCCCGATCTTGAGTGCTTTTACCGCAAGGAGAAGGTCATTTGGCGGAATTGCCCAAAGTACTTGGCGGATTTGAAGAACGACAACATCAAGAAGAAAGGTATATCGATATACATGTTATTGATGTGTATCTCACTAGTACCGTAGTTGTGCTCGGTATTTGATCTTGGTTGGTTGCTCATATTTGTAACTCAAACAGTCTTTGCGAATAAACGAAAGCTAGCGAAGAACGAGGTGACGATGCGCGTGGGAAATGGATCAAAGGTTGATGTGATCGCGGTCGGCACGCTACCCCTTCATCTACCATCGGGATTAGTTTTATACTTAAATAATTGTTATTTGGTGCCTGCGTTGAGCATGAACATTATATCGGGATCTTGTTTATTGCGAGACGGTTACTTGTTTAAATCCGAGAATAATGGTTGTTCGATTTATATGAGTAATATGTTTTATGCACATGCACCTTTGATATATGGTCTATTCTTATTGAATCTCGATAGGGGAAATACACATATCAACAACATTGAGGCTAAACGTTTGAAATCAAGCGATAATTCAACCTATATGTGGCACTGTCGTCTTGGTCACATTGGAGTGAAACGTATGAAGAAACTCCATTCCGATGGACTTCTTGAATCACTTGATTTTGAATCACTTGAAAGATGCGAAGCATGTCTGATGGGAAAAATGACTAAGACTCCATTTTCTGGTATGATGAAGCGAGCTACAGACTTATTGGAAATCATACATACCGATGTATTTGGTCCAATGAGTGTAGCATCGCGCGGTGGTTATCGTTATGTTCTTACCTTCACGGATGACTTGAGTAGATATGGGTATATCTATTTCATGAAACATAAGTCCGAAACTTTCGAGAAGTTTAAGGAGTTTCAAAGTGAGGTAGAGAATCAACGTAACAAGAAGATTAAATTTCTACGTTCTGATCGTGGAGGTGAATATCTAAGTTACGAGTTTGGCGAGCATTTGAAGAAATGCGGAATACTTTCACAATTGACACCGTCGGGAACACCACAGCGTAATGGTGTGTCCGAACGTCGTAATCGAACTCTCTTAGATATGGTTCGTTCTATGATGTCACTTACAGATTTACCGCTATCATTTTGGGGTTATGCATTAGAAACAACTGCATTCACTTTAAATAGGGCACCGTCTAAATCCGCTGAAACGACACCGTATGAATTATGGTTTGAAAGAAACCTAAATTGTCGTTCCTTAAAGTTTGGGGATGCGAAGCCTATGTAAAGAAGTTCTGGTTGGACAAGCTTGAACCCAAAGCGGAAAAATGCGTCTTCATAGGATACCAAGGAAACTATTGGGTATACCTTCTATCATAGATCCGAAGGCAAAATCTTCGTTGCCAGAATGGATCATATCTAGAGAAGGAATTTCTCTCGAAAGAAGTGACTGGAAGGAAAGTAGAACTCGAGGTTGTCGAACCTTCTCTCGAAATTGCGAGTAGCAAAGACCGGAAGAAGTTCTGTGGTGCTCGCACCAATTAGAGAGGGAGCTAATGATGGTGATCATGAAACTTGGTTGAAGTTGCTACAGAGCCTCGGAGGTCAACGAGAACTCGTACTACTCAGTTGGTATGATTCCGTTATGAATGTCATGTTGGTGGACACCGATGACCCCGAGACATATGAGGAAGCGATGATGAGCCCATTCCAATAAATGGCAAGAAGCCATGAAATCCGAGATTGGATCCATGTACGAAAACCAAGTATGGACTTTGGTGGACTTAGGATGGCGGAAGGCTGTCGAGAACAAATGGATTTTCAAGAAGAAAACAGATCTCGATGGTAATGTTATCGTTTATAAAGCTCGACTTGTCGCAAAAGGGTTTCGACAAATTCAAGGAGTTGACTACGATGAGACTTTATCACCGGTAGCGAAGCTAAAGTCTGTGAGGATTATGTTAGCAATCGCTGCATATTATGATTATGAGATATGGCAGATGGATGTCAAAACAGCATTCCTCAATGGTGACATTGATGAAGAGTTGTATATGATGCAACCCAAAGGTTTTGTCGATCCTAAAGATGCTAACAAGGTATGCAAACTTCAACGATCCATCTATGGATTGAAGTAAGCATCCCGAAGTTGGAATCAACGTTTTGATAAGGTAATCAAAAGTTTTGGTTTTATACAAACTTATGGAGAAGCTTGTATTTACAAGAAAGTGACTGGGAGCTCTGTAGCATTCTTAATACTATATGTGGATGACATATTGTTGATTGGGAATGATGTAGACCTTCTTAATAGTGTCAAGGAATATTTGAATAAAAGTTTTTCAATGAAGGATCTTGGCGAAGCAGCTTACATATTAGGCATAAAGATTTATAGAGATAGATCGAAGCGCCAAATATCATTGTCTGAGTACATATTTGGACAAAGTTCTAAAGAGGTTTGGAATGGAAGAAAGCAAGAAAGGGTTCTTGCCCATGTTGCCCAATCGACCTTGAGTAAAACTCAAAATCCGACATCGGCGTAAGATAGAGAAAGGATGAGTAAGACTCCCTATGCCTCAACCATAGGATCTCTAATGTATGCCATGCTATGTACTAGACCCGACATTGCATATCTCGTTAGTTTGACTAGCAGATATCAAAGTGATCCAGAGTGGATCATTGGACGTGATCAAAAACATCCTTAAGTACTTGAGAAGAACTAAGGATATGGTTCTTTCTTATGGAGGTGATGAACACTCGTTGTTAGCTGTTACACCGATGCTAGTTGGAACACCGATCCGGATGATTCTAAATCACAATCCGGATCGTATTTATTTTGAATGGTGCAGCGATTATGGAGGAGTGCAAAGCAAAGCGTTGTGGCGAGATCTTCAATGAATCGGAATACATGGTGCTTGCCGGAGGCTTCACAAGAAGCGATATGGATGAAAGAGTTCATTACAGAGCTGGGTGTGGTTCCTAGTGCGCTGGACCCAATGTCTATCTACTGTGATAACATGGGCGCCATAGCCAATGCGCAAGAACCAAGGTCACACAAGAAGCTGAAGCACATCAAGCTACGTTTTCACGCTATTCGAGAACATATCCAGGATGGGGATATAAAGATTTTCAAAGTACACACAGATCTGAATTTGGCGGATCCGTTGACTAAACCTCTCCCGAGGGCAAAACATGACCAGCACCAAACTGCCATGGGTGTTCGGTATATTACCATGTAATCTAGATTAGATGACTCTATAGCAAGTGGGAGACTGTTGTAGATATGCCCTAGAGGCAATAATAAATGAAGTTATTATTATATCTTTGTGTTTATGATAAATGTTTACATTCATGCTATAATAGTATTAACAAGGAAACATTGATACTTTTGTGATTTGTAAACTTAATTTGAAGTCCCTAGTATAGCCTCTATACAACACTAGCTTGTTGGTTGATATATGATTGTGGTTTCCCTATCATGAACATTGGGATGTTATCAACAACAAGATCATATCGTTAGGAGAATGATATGATGGACATACTCCTATAGATAAGCGTAGCATAAAGATCAAGTCATTTCAATAGTTCAATTGCTATATGCTTTCTGATACATAGTAACCTAATTCCTTCGACCATGAGATCATGCATATCACCTTTACCGGATGGATGCTTTGATGACATCAAACACCACACCGTGAATCGGGTGGCTATAAAGGTGGCATTGAGTGTTCGGAAAGTATTGGTTGAGACACATGGATCAAGAGTGGGATTTGTCCATCCATATGACGGATAGATATACTCTGGGCCCTCTCGGTGGAATGTCATCCAATTAGCTTGCAAGCATGTGACTAGATCACAAGGGATCACATATCACGGGAACGAGAAAAGAGTACTTATCAGTAACGAGGTTGAACTAGGTATGCAGAGATACCGACGATCATAACCTCGGATAAGTAAACTATCGTGAGACAAAAGGAAATTGGTATCGTATGTAAGTGGTTCATTCGATCACAAAGTAATCATAGAAATATGTGGGAGCCATATGAATTTCCAGATTCCTCTATTGGTTATTGTTCGGAGAAGTGTCTCGATCATGTCCGCATAATTCACGAACCGTAGGGAGACACACTTAAGGATTCGACATTGTTTGAGTAGTTATGGTATTATGAGAAAGAGACTGAATGTTTTTCGGAGTCTCGGATGGGATCCGGGATATCACGAGGTGATCCGGAATGGTCCGGAGAATAAGATTCATATAAGGAAAGTCCCGTTTCGGAGTTCGGGAATGATTCCGGTGTTTTCATCGGGAATGTTCTAGAAGGTTCCGGAATGTCCGGCACTCCCGAGGGGAAGGGGTACATGAGTGTGTCATTGCAAGTTGGAATGATTGCATCATGTACTAAGTGTATTCGCTGTCCAAAATAAAGGGTTTAATCAAATCCTAAATTGAAAAGTCAAACGACTAGTTTGAAAGTCAAACGACAAGTTTTGGAAAGTGGAAAAGAGGAAGGAGTGTGAAACCGAGTTGGGGAGGGAGTCCTCCTCCCCAAGCCGGCGCACCACCCAAGCCGAGTTGGGGAGGGACTCCCCTCCCTCCCCTTGGCCGCCGGCCCCTCCACCTATATAAGGAGGGGCAGGGCTCCCTCCTCTAGACACACAAGTCCCTCACCTCAAACCCTAGAAAGCTGCAGCCCTCCATAGCCGCCGCCTACCCCTAGGGTTTTGCCCTAGCCGCCGACTTGGGTGTCCCCGGAACCCTAGCCGCCGGCTCTAGCCCCTCCTCCTTGGTGTGTCTAAACCCTAGATCTAGGAGCCTCCTCTCATACTCCACCATACTCGCTCGGCTTAAGGCGAAGCCTCGGGATCTCACCTCTACTTAGGTACCACGTTGTGCTACCGGAATCTCGAGGAGAGTGCTACAACCTCCGCTTCTTTGGAACAAGGGAGAGGAAGGTCTTCGTCGAGCAACGAACGTGTGACCGATCATGGGGCTGCTTGGCAGCCGGAAGGATCGTCTACGATCTTGAGATCGGGAAGAGCGACTACATCACCCACGAGAATCCGCTCTCGTTAAACACTTTGGAATCTTCGAGGGTAAGTTATTCCATCGACTCGTTGCTACAATCTAGTAGATAGATCTTAGCTTGTTTGTTTGTATGCGATAGAAAATTTTTGTTTTCCATGCTACGAAACCCTACATCACCTCGCTGGGAGACGAAGAGACTGGCGGCCGAAGCCACGACGCCCCTGCCCCCCTTGCCGGCGGTGCGTCCACCCGAGGGTGGGCGCACGACCTTCAAGAGGCGTAGCGGTGGTGCCCTTTTGCCGGCACACGGTCGGCTTTCCTTTGCACTTTCTTTTCGGATTTGGGATCTGGGGTTTTCTCTTGCGGGATCTGAGGTTTTGGGGTCTAATCTGTGGGATCTGGGGAGTAGGGATTTCTTTTCTTTGGGTTTTTTTCTTTGATTTGCTTTGGCCTACGAAGGGGGTTGTTCTTCTTCCAACGCCTACGATCTTGTCGAGATAGAGAGGAACGGTGACGCAGGCGCACGACTTTTGGTGTTAGATCTAGGGTTTCTTTTTTATTTCTTTTGCTTTTCTACCGAAAGAAGTCTAGATCTAGGCTAGAACCATGGCTCTGATACCAATGATAGAATGGCCTTTAGGATCTCCTAGTCTAGATAGTCACGGTAGCATCTATACGGGTTTAATCTGTTGAATCTGAATCAGAGAGAGAGAGAGAGAGAGAGAGAGAGAGAGAGAGAGAGAGAGAGAGAGAGAGAGAGAGAGAGAGAGAACCATGGCTTCGATACCAATGATAGAATGGCCTTTGGATCTCCTAGTCTAGATAGTCACGGTAGCATCTATACGGGTTTAATCTGTTGAATCTGAGAGAGAAGGGGGTGGTGGCGGCGCTTTTCATCGGCTCACGCTAAACCCTAGATCGGTAGAGATATCGGTGGGGCGAGCGGCACTGCGACGAACCTCGTGACGTGTGCTGCCGGACCCCACCTCTTTATATAGCACGGCGACAGGGGCCCACCAACCATGATAAGGTTGGGCGCCCCCGATCAGGACGCGGTTGAGGGACTCCGTTCGGGCCGTTGGGCTCGAACGGGGAGAGATCAATCTAACAATCTGATCTAAGCAACTTGCATCGCACTACTTATATCTAAGCAACTTGCTACATAACCGTGGTTAAACATATTCGCCTGAGCTGCATAATTGTTCTAGCGGGCATGTGAATTGCGGGTTAGATTTGTTGGTGTCCTCCCAACACTCCGCATGCAATTGTATTAATAAGTTACCGAGAAAAATAATCAACTGATATTAGCAACATTTTGGTAAATAAGGTGTTTCAATATGAGCGATGAGCAAGTAGATCTTTTGGTAAATAAGTGTATAAATAGTAGATCTTTTGGTAAATAAGTGTTTCAATTTTTTTCTTAGCAACATAATCTGATGAAGAGGTTAACAAAATATGAAGTTAGCACTTTCAACACAATAAAGATGTGGCCCTCGCATTGAGCTAGTTGGTGTAAATAAGACCTGAGTCGTAGCAGTTTCACAGTAATCAACCAAGTATATTGCAGTGATACACTTATTAAAAATTTGAAAATGAGTGATGCGAGAGATATATAAACCAACTGGGAACACTTTGTGAAGGCAAGCCTAAAGTCCAGCCCATTCCAGGTCAATATCTATGACTGCTATTCCCATTTCGTATCCAATCACGAGCCTACATAATTCAGATGTTCTAAGTTAAAAGTTTGAAGAGTGCAGAAATTAGTACCGCAAATAAAATAGCTAAAAACTATAAGGTCAATTACAATTTTTTTGATCCGATCCATTCATGTGATATACTAAATGACGTTTAATAATTCTACAAACCTAAACTACACCTATTTAGGCATTATTATATGCCTATTACATTAACTTACCAAATTCATGAGAATTGAAATATCTACTCTAAAATATGTGTTCATAGGATAAATATATTCGGGAAGAAACATTGGAAAAGATAGTCAATATCTGATTGACACAAAGTAAGTTTTGCCAACATTAGTGTCCCTTTATTTGTACATAAATTTTCATTATGCTAAAAAGCATTGTTGTTTACAAGGTACAAACGTATCATGAATATGTTCATATCTAAATACGGATATCTAGACACGGATATCTAGACATATTTTAGTGCTAGATATATTCATATCTAAATAGATTTGAGTCCATTAAATTGGATCGGAGGGAGTATATAAACTCTGTAATCCCCTGTCAATGAATACAATACAAGACTTTTTAGATAGATTTCGTGTGCCACATGGGTTATTGTAAAAAAAAGCTAGCAAGGGATAAGCTCTACTTACATAGGTCCAGTAGCTAAAAAGCATCATTTCTCTAATTGTTTAATTCTATTGTTTACTTGTACCATAACTTATAAAATGAAAATATATTTTTGACCTGAAAATTAGGACATATTATAGAACTATAATATTATGAGATTCCACTCCGCTACTTACATTACTTTTTAGGCCCGCCCTTCAATTCATTCCTGTCGTCCGCTACTGTATATAGCTAATGTTGGCGGGATGCATTTATTTGGCAAAGAATCTGATGGATCTGAGATTTGTTTAGAGTACTTCGTTATATGTTGTACTTCGTTATATGTTGATCCAAGTCAGGTGTCATTGGATTGATCCAATTTATCCCTGCCAAACCTGGCTAGGTAAACAGGATAGGAAGATTTTGCGGGAATTGAAATAATCACCTTCGATTACCATGAATATGCTAGCAAATACGAGAAAAGTAAATAAGACCTTAGGTGTCTGACATTTTTTATTCATGTTATTTTTCAAATTAAAAGATGTCCAATCGTTTGGTGAACCAAGCCCATAGGTTGCACAGCTGTGATGCAAAAAAGACATGCATAGACAAGACCCGCATAGACAAGACCCACCGATCGTACGCCAACCTCCTTATTCTTAGAGCAAGTCCAGCAGCTGCTCTAAAATTTCACTCCGGAGTGCCTGCAAATTTTTTGACGGGAACGGAACGGCAGAAAAACAAAAGCTCAAATTGTTTTTAAAGGAAAAACCTCGTGTCTATCTTTTTTTAGTTTTGAACCTCGTGTCTATCTTTTTCTCCGACTCATACGGTCGTTATGGCAACTTATCCGTCTCCGACTCTGGGACGGTTTGGATGGACTGCTCAAAATCGGGGGTGCACTAGTACTACATAAGGCTGGCCAAGAGCGGGCTGCTGGGACAAACAGATCCACTCCAAATTCCTGGGAAAGCAAACAGCTCTGATCACTATCTAGACTGTATGATCGCCCAACTCGGATCGATGGCCAGAACGCTATTCATGGCTGCTGCTGCCAGAGGTGGCCAAACCACGAAGACGAAGAAGAGGGCGGTTGAGGCCGAGGATATGCTGGGGGACCAATACACAGAGAAGAGGGTGAAGACCAACTGCTGGGAGCGGTTCGACCAAGAGAAGCTGGAAGCCATCCAGGAAAGAAGACGTGCCCGGTCGATCAGTTTCCAGAGGCTCATGGCCGCCTCTGACAGGGTAATCAAGGAAGCTGAGGATTTCCTCGAGTATCGCAGCAGATTGCCCGCCAAGAAATCGTCGTCGTGTTGGTCTCGCCTTGGCGGGCTGTGGCTGCCGCTATCAACGTACTCATGGATCTTACATGTTTGGCATGGGAATCAAAGTGGACGAAAAGCTCGGAGATTCGCCTCTACTAAAGGTGGTTCCGACAACAGAATGAAGAAACTATAAACTTTGATGTGTGACATCGCTCAGGAATATGGACACCTTTTGTATTGCTGTTTCTCGTGTCAATGTTGTTGGTAACTCAGTGTTATTGTTGTTGTTGTTAATTCATGTGTAATACTGCCTTACTATTCTGACGTGCTAATCTTTTTCCTTACTTACTTGACGTGGTAATCAAGTCCGGAAAGTTCAACCCACTAACATCGTTCTAGGGCATATAAGGGTTTAAATACATCAAGCGGGATTGCGTGCATGACCACACGCCTCACCCTTCTCCACTGTGGGAGTGAAATGCATCCGCCTTTACAAGTTACTGGTGATGTCTAGGACTCTAGAACCCTTGAGACAAAATTATCTCCTCAATACTCATTTTCAAAAATAGCAAGCTATCATCAACAAACAATAAGTGGTTGACTTCATGGGCAGTGCTAGCCACTTTTAAACCTTCGAGATTCCATGATGAAAAGGAGGCACGAGGCCCTCTGTTGTAAGCAAAAAACATGGATATGGGATCACCTTGGAGAATACCTCGAAATGGTTTAAAGGACTCCAAAGATGTCCCATTCATCAAAACTGAAAATGATACAGCCGAGATCATCTTCATCACCAAACTCACCTACCTTGCATGAAAGGCAAGTCGCATCATCATTGCTTCCAGGTATGGCCACTCCACCGTGTCATATACCTTCCTCATATCCAACTTGATTGCACAATGCCTACATTTCTTTAATTTATTCCTCTTCATAAAGTGAGGGCACTCATATGCTGATATTATGTTGTCTGTGATTAACCTCCTAGGAAAAAAAGCTGACTATTCTTGAGAGATAATCTTTGGCCACAGGTTCTTTAATCCATTGGCGATGACTTTTGAACCTTTAGTCCCGGTTGGAGACACCAACCGGGACAAAACATGGGTGGCGAGACTATGCCAGTGAGTGGCGACACTATGCCAGTGAGTGGTAACACTATTTCAGTGGGTGGCAGCACTTGTAACACCCCCGGTCACTACGGACCGACGGTTGTCACTTCTGTCATCTCAATAGGATCTCTAGACTTACCCCACAGACCAACACTAGTCTTTTATGCGTACTTTGTCCTCACTCGTGCGCACCTAACCCACTTCCCGGTCGGTCACCCATCCTAGAATTGCTCTAGGCCAAGCACGCTTAGGGGTGGACATGCATCTCGAGGCTCGAGGCTCGGCTCGGGCTCGACAAGGCTCGGGTCGGGCTCGACTCGGCTTGGAGGATGGTCAAGCCAAGCCTAAACCTTGTTATTCAGGCTCGAGGCTCGACAAGCCGGCTCGGTGAAGCTTGCGAGCCGGCTCGAAAGCTCGATTAAATTAAAAAATTCACCATGACCTTTGCTGAAATTGTAAGAATTCACAGTTTTATACAAGATTTGATCATGATTTCACAAATACGTCAACAAAATATTCTAACAAGTTAAATAAAGTACCAATAACCATAATAGTTCCATTACAACACAAGTTTCATAACACAAACTGACCACTTAGTCCAACAGGAGTCTCATACATGAGTACATGACAAACACAGGAACATAGTTCAACTTCAACAAAAGTAACAGGAGCCATGGTATCATAAATCTGATCATAAACATCAACCATTAACATCTCCTTGGCCTCTACCCTTGCTGCCATCTCCTGCAGCTCTAGGACCCCTATGCAGCTCATTCATACACTCATATGTCGAATCTGTTTATCACAAAGACAAAAAGAAATCATCACATACATGGTTTTGCATCAGATATGTTACAGTAAGTGAGCAAAATGGCATTATATAATGAGTTTTGCATTACTTGTGTTCTTGTACAAAAAATTACAGCAAGTAGAGAAACAAAATAGCACTATATACTTACTAGTTGCTCCCCACCACGCTTTTTGGAAATGGAATACACTCGACATCATCAATATCATCTGGTTCCTAAAAGAGTGAAAATGATGAAAGTTAGGTATGCATAAGACATAGTATAGTAGACTAACTAGCAACAAAATGAATCAACAAGGCACATACCACATCCAGCGAGACTTTGTTGTCATTGTGAGCACCTTTAATCCAACTAGAAGCACACACCAGCGCCTCCACCATCGCTGGGTTTAGAGAGCTCCTATAGTCATCTAGAACTCGCCCCCGGTGCTAAAAGTAGACTCCGAAGACACAAAAGTCGCCGGTATAGACAAGAAATTCTTTGCCATCTTTGACACTACAGGGTATCTATGGGCATTCAGCTTCCACCACAATAGCACATCAAATTTTTTGTTTAGCAAGCTCTCATTTGCCTCACCAAGATACTTATCAATCTCATTCTTTGATGTCTCCACAGAAGTCTCACTTAAGTATGAGGTAAACTCGCTGGCACTTGATGGCAAAGATGAACTTGTATCCATAGGTGTAGATGAGGATGCAGCAGATCTATAAGAATCAGCTTTCTCATAACGATGATGTATATCATAAGTGTCATACAACTTTGCCAACTCGGTTTCGATCAAATTATATTCAATAGTAGCTTTCTCTTCAGAATAGATCTTTCTAAAACCCCCACTTAATGTATTTCAGCTTGTACCTTGGGTCAAGAATAGTAGCAATCACCATGACATTATTGGGTTCTTCCGAATACTTGTTGAATTTGTCCAACATTGCCTCCCCCGTAGTTTTCAAAGCTGGGTTGGTGGATCTACATGCCTCTGTAAGTGTAATCTTGACATTGACAATGTGAGGGCAAAATATATTCGAAGTAGGATATGTAGAGCCAGAGAATGCAGTGGATACCTCAGCCAGAGAAGCAAGTATAGGTGTAATGGTATTGAACAATGTCCATTCATCATTTGATGGCTTCCATTTATAATTTGCATCGCTGTCCGCATAAGAATCTATTGCATCTCTATAGGTAATGGCTGTTTTTAACATGTGGTAAGTAGAATTCCACCTTGTGGTCACATCTAGTTTCAGCCCCTCTCCAATTGTGATTGCAAGAAATCGACAAATTTATACAAACTAGTGCAATCGAGATACCGACTTCTTGATGTACTTAACAGATTCCCTCACATTGGTTGTTAAAGGGGAGATGGTTGTGGCATCCCGCAAAACCACTACCAGAAAATCGCGTTGAATTTATGCATTGCATCGTCATCATCATGCATTTTTTGCTAAAACTATGTTTGCAAAACCCGTGTTGTTTTCTAAACGCCCCTCTTTATTTTCAAACATCAAAACCCGGGTCTCCGGAGTTATTTTGTTTGTTGCTATCGGGTTGCAAACGGCCCAATTAGAATAAATAAGAATTTAAATTATTTTAATAGGGGCAGTCGAACGGGCCAATTGACCCGATCGACCACCCCAGGTTTTAAAACGGCCCAACCTGCCCCGCCCCTAAATCCTAAACTCACCCAGCTTCCTACCCATCCCTACCCCTCCACATCACCCGGCCCAATCATCTCCTGCCACCTCACCTCCTCCCTCTCCCTCCACCACTCCACTCTCGCCACCCCACTCACCCCCACTTCCCTCCACCTCACCCACTCAGCCCAACTCTCTCTCCCTGCCCCACAGACGCACTTGTGCAGAGCCCCACGCCTGACCCACAGGCGCCCCGCCAGCAGGACCCCCGGCCGACCCTGCATCTTCCCACCCACCCCGCGTGCTCTCCTTCTCTCCCCGTCCCTACCTCCCAACCCCAGCGAGCCTCGCTCCTCCCCTAGCCCTCCCAGTGACCTCCGGGACCCTCTCCGCGCTCGCCTGAGCCACCCTGCTCACGGCGTCGGCCCGCCTCCGTCGTTCGCTCGACCCCGACGCCTGTGCCTCCTCGCCCTTCCCTTGGCAAGGCCACCCTCGACCCGACGCCGCTCCTCCTCAAGCTCCCTCCTCCGCCGCCCCGTCCCCAAGTCCGCCGCCAGACGCGCTCCGCCTGCATGGCCGCCGCAGCGCCGGCCCGCTCAGCTTCCTCCGATCCGCCCGCAGCGAGCCTCATGGCGCCGCCTCCTGCCGCCCTCGCCCGTGCTAGCCCAGCGCAGCCCGTCTCTCCGCCCATGGCCGACGGTCCCAGCGCCGCCGTCCGTCCCCATCCTCGCGGGTGGGCCACCTCTGCTCTAGTGGAACGCGACAAGACCTTGATACCCCTCGAACGCGACAAGTACCACCTCGAACCGAACCCCGGACTCCAAGTTCCCCGAAGACCGTGTAGGGGCAGATTCCGAGACCGACGCCGACCCGATCGAACCTGATGGGCCAACAGAGCCGGAACCTCATGATCTCCTTCCCGGAAGCGTTGACGCCGCGCGACAAGATCTTCGTCACGGAGACCCTGACGCCAAGATCTCCCTCTCGGACCCGAAGCCGTCAAGACCCTGGAGACCCCGCCGTCGGACGACAGGATCATCGGCACGGAACCGAAGACACTTGTACGGAAAGTACCTCCTCGAGGACGTCAATACTTCACTCCTGACGCGAGAACCCTGAAGCCGAGAACCCCGGCACGGACACACCAAGTTCTCCATCAAGGAAACCAAGGCCGTCGACGTGGAACCGTAGAACGCCGAGTGCTTCACCCGGACACCGGGAACAGCCTCCCGAACGTCAGATCCGTCGAACCCCAGACCCTGGACCCCGAGACCAACCCCGAACCCCGGAACCTCCAAGATCGTCGAGCCCCCTCTGATGTGTGACCCCTTTTCCTCGAACCCTATTTCATAACATAATAACAACTGTTGCATATTAATCATTTCATCTCGCATGCATATCTGTGGTTTGGGGGCCTTATGCCGATTCACCTAATAATTAAATATGGGGCCCATATGCGGGCAAATCTAGTCTCATATTGGCCTCATTTAAACTTGTGTAGCGAACCAGTACTATAATCTTGCCTTGTCAAAACAATAATTAAATTGCGGGGGTTCTAAATAACTTGAACCATCTAATAACTGTCGGGACCCCGGTTCCGCTTAATATGACCTAATTGCACCGCACCTTTGCCATGTCATGCATCATACATGCGTCATGCCGATTTTCTGCCGTTGTATTAAATATCGCATCCGGTGTTTCTTCTAGTGTTTTGCTTCTTCGCGGATAAGGCCGTTGAGTTGTTGTGAGCTTGCCCCGATCTTCGGTGGAACCTTTCGACAATGTTTTCAGGCGAGCATCTCCCCCTTTCTACCTATCTTACTTTTATAGTAATTTACTCCTTCCTGTTGATCTATGGCTAACTGTGTTGCGATGCTCTAGTTTTCGTACCCGTGAAATCCCTTGCAGCCCTATATTGCCTTGGACACACCCTATTACCTGTTGTTTGGTAGATAGTTGGACTTGCGCGTCGTAGTTGCTTGCTTAAGTGCTGATGTTTGACGTCATATGCCACAGTTGCTGATGTATTGCCGCATGTTGATGTTGGAGATGATTCTAGTTTTACTTATCGTCACTTTAATTTCTGTTTAACAACTAAAATTGAATAAGCAGAGGCATCGGTGGGTGATAGATAATATTTGGTTTCCGAACGCCCACTTGTGTCCCGTAAGACCCCGAGTACTTGATACCTGTTCCTTGATTTTGCGCGCTATCCACATCCGGGAGGTATATGGGACCCCCCTGAGCCAGAGCTTGATTCATTCTTATTTCTTGGGGCCACAAACTAGTTTGAGGTGTTTTTACTATCCTGTACTTATGCCATGCTACTGCTTTATTTACGATTGTGCGAGGTACTGCACACTGTACTGTTTAGGATCGGGACACGATTCCGCGGTGTCGACAAGCCCCGTTTGGGGTTCCCAGTCGTTCACAGCCGTATTACCCAGACCTTGAGGCCGTCTCGGAGCTTGCTTACTCCGTTGCGGATTCTACTTAAGGGTGGCCCCCTGAAATATTTCTGAATCCTGTGATTGTTCAGTCGTGAAAGCCTCGTTGGGTTTTGATTTGGTTTTTCCGAGGTTGATCGAGTGTGTGTTGCTATTGGTGCACCCCGGCCGGGTAAATCTTTCTGAAAGCCGTGTCCGCGGATATGGACGACTTGGAGCACAGTATCTCGATCATAGACAAGCATAACTAAAGTTTACTGCTATAAATTTGACTTATAATGACTAGTAATCAGCTTCACTATAATGGAATGGCTAATAAAATACTGCCCACATTTGCTTGTTTGGTTGTCGCTTGCGACAATTGTATCTGACTAGTAAATCTTGCAACTACAACGGAATGGCTGAATAAAAGTACCAACAACTGCTGGGTTTTGGGATTAAATCCTGCTATCTGTATTTGATTAGTAATTACCGCAACTATAACGGAATGATTAACTAAAAGTGCCCACTGCTTACTTTATCAGGACGATTATCTAAACCTGACTAGTAAATGCTGCAACGATAACTGAATAAATAAAACTGCCAACTGTGTGAGTTCCTCGGTTGACTTCCTCGTCTGGTCTCGAGGGGGAAACACCAGGATGGGTTTGTTTGGCGTTAGTTTCAGGTTGGATCCGGATAGGCCATTCTTACCCCTCTCTGATAACCGCCAGTTGTATCGAGTCTCTATAGGTTGTTTAGTGCATGCTGCCGCTGCCGCTTCAGTCCACCATACCTATGTAGGCGAGGACCGCCGAATTCTAGCCTCGCTGCATGGCCTCGATCTTGGCTCCTTCTTTTTCCTTTGCCCTTTGTCGGCACCCCTTTGTTTTAAGCAGGTTATGCGATCGACGTCGTTAGCAGGGTTACCCTTCCGGCTTGGCAAGGTGGTTATGGACGCCATTGGTTATTCTTCGTGGCTCTTAGCCCATTTGCATCTTGTCCGTAGTGGACGCTATATCGCTTTCAAGGTGATTTGGATCTCTGTATATTATATCGTATTCTTGGCTCGGAGTCATTATTATATATATATCCTGCTCTGGGTCCCATCGAGGACTGTTGTGTAATGTTATTACTTCGTTTTCCACCCGCACGAAAGTGCCTGGTGGGCACCTTTGAATCGTTTCTATGCGAGTTTGGCGAATTTTGCTCAAACTTGCATAGGTCCGATTCTGAGGGTGTTACAGAGTGGTATCAGAGCTCAGCAGTTGCGATACCCCACAAGTCCAGCCTGTAGGATAACCTAGCTAACTGCCGAAGTAGAGTGTCAAAACTATTTTTGAAAAATCGGTTGGATAGTTCTGACTAGGTCTGATTTTACTCCTTACCCCTCTGCTATTCTCCTCTTACCTCGACGTGTTTTGAATCCGCCCTCTTCTCTCTCTTCGAGTCCAGGAATTCTCGTGGTTGGGTTTCATTGCACTTCGTGGCTTCGCTTCTCTTTTGTAACGGAGGTGCTACGATCATCAATCTGCAACTTGTTTGTTGTACCCTTCCTCCAATCTTTTGTTCTTATCCCCATGTGTTCCTTGCTGGATATCAGTGTCGTTGAAAACATATGAGAAGGACGAGCTTTGGTGAAGTTGGAGTCGACCTTGAGCACGTGTTGTTCATGCCAACGGAACCACTGCGGAACCTAATCAGTGTGTCTTTCATACGATTTCTGCTGGCAACACTCCCTTGTTCCGAACCTCGCTTGTCGAGATCTTCAGTCTAATTCCGAGAGTTGGATGCTTAATCCGCTTATTCGTGGTGCAGTAATGGTTTGAGTGTGGGATGGAGTAGCTACCCTACCCGCTCTTATCATTCGCCGTATGTCGAATCAGTGGATCCAGCAATTTTACTCCGTCCACGGAAGTTAGGGGTGGCTTTATTGCGATACCTCTACCTTCGACCTTTTGTTCCCGGAGTGTTCTCTCGACGATCAGGAGCAACGAACCTTTGTTGGCGGTGTCGCCGTTTTCAAGATGAAGAAGGAACCCTCGATAGTGGTGTCGCGAGGATCTACAAGAAGCGCGAAGGATCAGACCGCCGACCTTACTTCCGGTATCATGAGGCGGATCTCGAGGGCGAGATCCCGTGTTAGTGGTGTCGAATTGTGGCATCCCGCAAAACCACTACCAGAAAATCGCGTTGAATTTATGCATTGCATCGTCATCATCATGCATTGTTTGCTAAAACTATGTTTGCAAAACCCGTGTTGTTTTCTAAACGCCCCTCTTTATTTTCAAACATCAAAACCCGGGTCTCCGGAGTTATTTTGTTTGTTGCTATCGGGTTGCAAACGGCCCAATTAGAATAAATAAGAATTTAAATTATTTTAATAGGGGCAGTCGAACGGGCCAATTGACCCGATCGACCACCCCAGGTTTTAAAACGGCCCAACCTGCCCCGCCCCTAAATCCTAAACTCACCCAGCTTCCTACCCATCCCTACCCCTCCACATCACCCGGCCCAATCATCTCCTGCCACCTCACCTCCTCCCTCTCCCTCCACCACTCCACTCTCGCCACGTCACCCCACTCACCCCCACTTCCCTCCACCTCACCCACTCAGCCCAACTCTCTCTCCCTGCCCCACACAGGCCTTTTCAGCCTTGTGCCCCCCACGCCTGACCCTGGCCCGCCCACAGGACCCCACCGCCGACCCTGCATCTTCCCACCCCCGCGTGCTCTCCTTCTCTCCGTCCCCTACCTCCCAACCGCCCCCGCGTCGAGCCTCGCTCCTCCCCCTAGCCCTCCCCAGCGACCTCCATGGGACCCCTCTGCCTGCCTTGAGCCACCCCGTCCCCGGCGTCTGCCCGCCTCCGCCGTCGCGCTCGACCCCGACGCTCAGGCCCTCCTCGCCCTTCCATGTGCTGGCCTCGACCCCGACGCCGCTCCTCCTCAAGCTCGTCCTCCGCCACCACGCCCCAAGTCCGCCGCCAGACGCCCGCTGACGCCTCCGCCAGCGCTGCCCGCCTCAAGCTTCCTCCGATCCGCCCAGCTGAAGCCGCCTCCCGGGCGCGCCCGCCTTCCTGCCCGCCTGCTCCGCCCGCAGCTAGCCCAGCGCCACAAGCACGTCTCCGCCGCCGCCACGGTCCCGCCGTCCGTCTCCCCCATCCCCGCTGCGGGTGGGCCACCTGGTTTCTAGTGGAAACGCGACAAGACCTTCAGTACCCCCTCGAACGCGACAAGTACCACCTCGAGGAACGAACCCCGGACTCCAAGTTCCCCGAAGACCGTGTAGGGGCAGATTCCGAGATCGACGCCGACCCGATCGAACCAGATGGACCAACAGAGCCGGAACCTCATGATCTCCTTCCCGGAAGCGTTGACGCCGCGCGACAAGATCTTCGTCACGGAAACCCCGACGCCAAGATCTCCCTCTCGGACCCGAAGCCGTCAAGACCCTGGAGACCCCGACATCGGACGACAGGATCATCGGCACGGAACCGAAGACACTTGTACGGAAAGTACCTCCTCGAGGACGTCAATACTTCACTCCTGACGCGAGAACCCTGAAGCCGAGAACCCCGACACGGACACACCAAGTTCTCCATCAAGGAAACCAAGGCCGTCGACGTGGAACCGTAGAACGCCGAGTGCTTCGCCCGGACACCGGGAACAGCCCCCGAACGTCAGATCCGTCGAACCCCAGACCCTGGACCCCGAGACCAACCCCGAACCCCGGAACCCCCAAGATCGTCGAGCCCCCTCTGATGTGTGACCCCTTTTCCTCGAACCCTATTTCATAACATAATAACAACTGTTGCATATTAATCATTTCATCTCGCATGTATATCTGTGGTTTGGGGGCCTTATGCCGATTCACCTAATAATTAAATATGGGGCCCATATGCGGGCAAATCTAGTCTCATATCGGCCTCATTTAAACTTGTGTAGCGAACCAATACTATAATCTTGCCTTGTCAAAACAATAATTAAATTGCGGGTTCTAAATAACTTGAACCATCTAATAACTGTCGGGACCCGGTTCCGCTTAATATGACCTAATTGCACCGCACTTTGCCATGTCATGCATCATACATGCGTCATGCCGATTTTCTGCCGTTGTATTAAATATCGCATCCGTGTTTCTTCTAGTGTTTTGCTTCTTCATGATAAGGCCGTTGAGTTGTTGTGAGCTTGCCCGATCTTGGTGGAACCTTTCGACAATGTTTTCAAAGTAGCATCTCCCCCTTTCTACCTATCTTACTTTTATAGTAATTTACTCCTTCCTGTTGATCTATGGCTAACTGTGTTGCGATGCTCTAGTTTTCGTACCCATGAAATCCCTTGCAGCCCTATATTGCCTTGGACACACCCTATTACCTGTTGTTTGGTAGATAGTTGGACTTGCGCGTCGTAGTTGCTTGCTTAAGTGCTGATGTTTGACGTCATATGCCACAATTGCTGATGTATTGCCGCATGTTGATGTTGGAGATGATTCTAGTTTTACTTATCGTCACTTTAATTTCTGTTTAACAACTAAAATTGAATAAGCAGAGGCATCGGTGGGTGATAGATAATATTTGGTTTCCGAACGCCCACTTGTGTCCCGTAAGACCCCGAGTACTTGATACCTGTTCCTTGATTTGCGCGCTATCCACATCCGGGAGGTATATGGGACCCCCCTGAGCCAGAGCTTGATTCATTCTTATTTCTTGGGGCCACAAACTAGTTTGAGGTGTTTTTTACTATCCTGTACTTATGCCATGCTACTGCTTTATTTACGATTGTGCGAGGTAACACTGCATCGCTTTTAGGATCGGGACACGATTCGCGGTGTCGACAAGCCCGCTTGGGGTTCCCAATCGTTCACACCGTATTACCGCACCTTGAGGCCGTCTCGAGCTTGCTTACTCCGCGGATTCTACTTAAGGGTGGCCCCTGAAATATTTCGAATCCGTGATTGTTCAGTGAAAGCCTCGTTGGGTTTTGATTTGGTTTTTCCGAGGTTGATCGAGTGTGTGTTGCTATTGGTGCACCCGCCGGGTAAATCTTTCAAAGCCGTGTCCGCGGATATGGACGACTTGGAGCACAGTATCTCGATCATAGACAAGCATAACTAAAGTTTACTGCTATAAATTTGACTTATAATGACTAGTAATCAGCTTCACTATAATGGAATGGCTAATAAAATACTGCCCACATTTGCTTGTTTGGTTGTCGCTTGCGACAATTGTATCTGACTAGTAAATCTTGCAACTACAACGGAATGGCTGAATAAAAGTACCAACAACTGCTGGGTTTTGGGATTAAATCCTGCTATCTGTATTTGATTAGTAATTACCGCAACTATAACGGAATGATTAACTAAAAGTGCCCTTACTTTTATCGTGACGATTATCTAAACACGACTAGTAAATGCAACGATAACTGAATAAATAAAACTGCCAACTGTGTGAGTTCCTCGGTTGACTTCCTCGTCTGGTCTCGAGGGGGAAACACCAGGATGGGTTTGTTTGGCGTTAGTTTCAGGTTGGATCCGGATAGGCCATTCTTACCCTCTCGAAACCGCCATTGTATCGAGTCTCTATAGGTTGTTTAGTGCATCTTCGCCGCGCTTGATCCACCATACCTATGTAGGCGAGGACCGAATTCTAGCCTCGCCGTGTCTTGGCCTCGATCGACGCTCCTTCTTTTTCCTTTGCCCTTTGTCGGCACCCCTTTGTTTTAAGCAGGTTATGCGATCGACGTCGTTAGCAGGGTTACCCTTCCGGCTTGGCCTGGGCAGGGTTATGGACGCCATTGGTTATTCTTCAGGGCTCTTAGCCCATTTGCATCTTGTCCGTAGCTGGACGCTATATCGTTTCAAGGTGATTTGGATCTCTGTATATTATATCTGTATTCTTGGCTCCTGGAGTCGCTGTTATATATATATCTGTTCTGTGGGTCCCATCGAGGACTGTTGTGTAATGTTATTACTTCGTTTTCCACCCGCACGAAAGTGCCTGGTGGGCACCTTTGAATCGTTTCTATGCGAGTTTGGCGAATTTTGCTCAAACTTGCATAGGTCCGATTCTGAGGGTGTTACAGAGTGGTATCAGAGCTCAGCAGTTGCGATACCCCACAAGTCCAGCCTGTAGGATAACCTAGCTAACGGCCGAAGTAGAGTGTCAAAACTATTTTGAAAATCGGTTGAATAGTTACGACTAGGTCTGATTTTACTCCTTACCCCTCTGCTATTCTCCTCTTACCTCGGCGTTTTGAATCCGCCCTTCTTCTCTCTCTTGAGTCCAGAATTCTCGTTGGGTTTCCGCATCGACCTTCTGGCTTTTCTCCCCTTTTGTAACGGAGGTGCTACGATCATCAATCTGCAACTTGTTTGTTGTACCCTTCCTCCAATCTTTTGTTCTTATCCCCATGTGTTCCTTGCTGGATATCAGTGTCGTTGAAAACATATGAGAAGGACGAGCTTTGGTGAAGTTGGAGTCGACCTTGAGCACGTGTTGTTCATGCCAACGGAACCACTGCGGAACCTAATCAGTGTGTCTTTCATACGATTTCTGCTGGCAACACTCCCTTGTTTCCGAACCTCGCTTGTCGAGATCTTTAGTCTAATTCCGAGAGTTGGATGCTTAATCCGCTTATTCGTGTGCAGAGTAATGGTTTGAGTGTGGGATGGAGTAGCTACCCTACCACTGCTCTTATCATTCGCTCGTGTATGTCGAATCAGTGGATCCAGCAATTTTACTCCGTCCACGGAAGTTAGGGGTGGCTTTATTGCGATACCTCTACCTTCGACCTTTTGTTCCCGGAGTGTTCTCTCGACGATCAGGAGCAACGAACCTTTGTGGCGGTGTCGCCGTTTTCAAGATGAAGAAGGAACCCTCGATAGTGGTGTCGCGAGGATCTACAAGAAGCGCGAAGGATCAGACCGCCGACCTTCCTTCCGGTATCATGAGGCGGATCTCGAGGGCGAGATCCCGTGTTAGTGGTGTCGAATTGTGGCATCCCGCAAAACCACTACCGTAAAAATCGCTGAATTTATGCATTGCATCGTCATCATCATGCATTGTTTGCTAAAACTATGTTTGCAAAACCCGTGTTGTTTTCTAAACGCCTCTTTATTTTCAAACATCAAACCGGGTCTCGGAGTTATTTTGTTTGTTGCTATCGGGTTGCAAACGGCCCAATTAGAATAAATAAGAATTTAAATTATTTTAATAGGGGCAGTCGAACGGGCCAATTGACCCGATCGACCACCCCAGGTTTTAAAACGGCCCAACCTGCCCCGCCCCTAAATCCTAAACTCACCCAGCTTCCTACCCATCCCTACCCCTCCACATCACCCGGCCCAATCATCTCCTGCCACCTCACCTCCTCCCTCTCCCTCCACCACTCCACTCTCGCCACGTCACCCCACTCACCCCCACTTCCCTCCACCTCACCCACTCAGCCCAACTCTCTCTCCCTGCCCCACACAGACGCAGCCAAGTACCAGGCCCCCACGCCTCGACCTGGGCCCGCCCGCGTGGGACCCCACCGGCCTCTGCATCTTCCCACCCCTGCCCGCAGGTTCTCTCCCCCGTCCCTACCTCCCAACCGCCTCGGCCGAGCCTCCCCTAGCCCTCCCTGAGCCAGCCGGACCTCCGCCGCTCACAAGCCACTCGCGTCTGCCGGGCCGGCCCTCGCCCGTTCGCTCGACCCCGACGTGCCCTCCTCGCCCTTCCCGGCCAAGGCTACCTCGACCCGACGCCGCCCGCTCCTCCTCAAGCTCGTCCTCCCCACGTCCCTAAGTCCGCCGCCAAGACGCGCCTGCGGCCGCTCGCCAGCGCCTTGCCCCCGCTCAAGCTTCTCCGATCCGCCCGCAGAAGCGCCTCCCTGGGCGCCGCCGCCGCTCTCCACAGGCCCGCTTGCATAGCTCCCAGGCGCCTTGCACCGTCTCCGCCGCTGACGGTCTCGCCGCCGTCGTCCCCATCCTCAGCGCGGTGGGCCACCTCTGTGCTCTAGTGGAAGCGACAAGACCTTGATACTCAACGCGCGACAAGTACCACCTCGAGCGAACGAACCCGGACTCCAAGTTCCCGAAGACCGTAGGGCAGATTCGAGATCGACGCCGACCGATCGAACCAGATGGACCAACAGAGCCGAACCTCATGATCTCCTTCCGGGCGTTGACGCCATGACAAGATCTTCGTCACGAAACCCCGACGCCAAGATCTCCTCTCGGACCAAGCCGTCAAGACCCTGGAGACCCCGACATCGGACGACAGGATCATCGGCACGGAACCGAAGACACTTGTACGGAAAGAACCTCCTCGAGGACGTCAATACTTCACTCTTGACGCGAGAACCCTGAAGCCGAGAACCCCGGCACGGACACACCAAGTTCTCCATCAAGGAAACCAAGGCCGTCGACGTGGAACCGTAGAACGCCGAAAAGCTTCACCCGACACCGAACAGCCTCCGAACGTCGGATCCGTCGAACCCTGCACTGGACCCGAGACCAACCCAACCCGGAACCTCCAAGATCGCCGAGCCCCTCCGATGTGTGACCCTTTTCCTCGAACCCTATTTCATAACATAATAACAACTTGCATATTAATCATTTCATCTCGCATGCATATCGTGGTTTGGGGCCTTATGCCGATTCACCTAATAATTAAATATGGGGCCCATATGGGCAAATCTAGTCTCATATTGGCCTCATTTAAACTTGTGTAGAACCAAGACTATAATCTTGCCTTGTCAAAACAATAATTAAATTGCGGGGTTCTAAATAACTTGAACCATCTAATAATCCGGGACCCGGTTCCGCTTAATATGACCTAATTGCACGCACTTGCCATGTCATGCATCATACATCGTCATGCCGATTTTCTGCCGTTGTATTAAATATCGCATCCGGTGTTTCTTCTAGTGTTTTGCTTCTTCGCGGATAAGGCCGTTGAGTTGTTGTGAGCTTGCCCCGATCTTCGGTGGAACCTTTCGACAATGTTTTCAAAGAGCATCTCCCCTTTCTACCTATCTTACTTTTATAGTAATTTACTCCTTCCTGTTGATCTATGGCTAACTGTGTTGCGATGCTCTAGTTTTCGTACCCATGAAATCCCTTGCAGCCCTATATTGCCTTGGACACACCCTATTACCTGTTGTTTGGTAGATAGTTGGACTTGCGGCCGTAGTTGCTTGCTTAAGCTGATGTTTGACGTCATATGCCACAGTTGCTGATGGATTGCCGCATGTTGATGTTGGAGATGATCCTAGTTTTACTTATCGTCACTTTAATTTCTGTTTAACAACTAAAATTGAATAAGCAGAGGCATCGGTGGGTGATAGATAATATTTGGTTCCGAGCCCACTTGTGTCCCGTAAGACCCCGAGTACTTGATACATTGTTTTGATTTGCGCTATCCACATCCGGGAGGTATATGGGACCCCGAGCCGAGCTTGATTCATTCTTATTTCTTGGGGCCACAAACTAGTTTGAGGTGTTTTTACTATCCTGTACTTATGCCATGCTACCGCTTTATTTATTGACAGCGAGGTAATCGCATAATCGCATTTAGGATCGGACACGATTCCGGTGTCGACAAGCCCTGCTTGGGGTTCCCAATCGTTCACCGTATTACCAGACCTTGAGGCCGTCTGAGCTTGCTTACTCCGCTATGGATTCTACTTAAGGGTGGCCCCCTGAAATATTTCTGAATCCTGTGATTGTTCAGTCGTGAAAGCCTCGTTGGGTTTTGATTTGGTTTTTCCGAGGTTGATCGAGTGTGTGTTGCTATTGGTGCACCCCGGCCGGGTAAATCTTTTTGAAAGCCGTGTCCGGATATGGACGACTTGGAGCATGAGATCTCGATCATAGACAAGCATAACTAAAGTTTATCGCTATAAATTTGACTTATAATGACTAGTAATCAGCTTCACTATAATGGAATGGCTAATAAAATACTGCCCACATTTGCTTGTTTGGTTGTCGCCATGCGACAATTGTATCGACTAGTAAATCTTGCAACTACAACGGAATGGCTGAATAAAAGTACCAACAACTCTTGGGTTTTGGGATTAAATCGCTATCTGTATTTGATTAGTAATTACCGCAACTATAACGGAATGATTAACTAAAAGTGCCTCGCTTACTTTATCGGACGATTATCTAAACCGACTAGTAAATGCTGCAACGATAATCGAATAAATAAAATCGCCAGCGTGTGAGTTCTCGGTTGACTTCCTCGTCGGTCTCGAGGGGAAACACCAGATGGGTTTGTTTGGCGTTAGTTTCAGGTTGGATCCGGATAGGCCATTCTTACCCCTCGAAAACCGCCATTGTATCGAGTCTCTATAGGTTGTTTAGTGCATCTTGCCGCCGCTTGATCCACCATACCTATGTAGGCGAGGACCGCAATTCTAGCCTCGCCGTCATGGCCTCGATCTGGCGCTCCTTCTTTTTCCTTTGCCCTTTGTCGGCACCCCTTTGTTTTAAGCAGGTTATGCGATCGACGTTAGGTGGTTACCTTCCGCTTGCCTTGGGCAGGGGTTATGGACGCCATTGGTTATTCTTCGGGCTCTTAGCCCATTTGCATCTTGTCCGTAGCTGGACGCTATATCGCTTCAAGGTGATTTGGATCAGATATTATATTCAGTATTCTTGGCTCTCGGAGTCATTTTATATATATATCTCGCTCATGGGTCCCATCGAGGACTGTTGTGTAATGTTATTACTTCGTTTTCCACCCGCACGAAAGTGCCTGGTGGGCACCTTTGAATCGTTTCTATGCGAGTTTGGCGAATTTTGCTCAAACTTGCATAGGTCCGATTCTGAGGGTGTTACAATGGTTGCAGTTGAAGGGAATATGCCTTGAGAGGCAATAATAAAGTGTTTATTATGTGTATTCCAAGTATATGATAGATGTTTATTTTGCATGCTATAATTGTATTAATACGGAAACGTTAAAACATGTGTGTTTAATAAACAAATAGAAAGTTCCTAGTTATGCCTCTCTCATAAACTAGCTCGTTGATTAACAAGATGATCAAGGTTTCCTGATCATGGACATTGTATGTTGTTAATAACGGGATCACAACATTAGTGTAATGGTCTGATGAACATTCATCCGAAGTATAGCATTACGATCAAAGTCATTGAGTTTATATTGCTATAACAACTTACGAAGTGATCCTAATCCTTAGACCCCATGAGATCATGTCAATCACTAACACCGGAAGCGTTTCTTGATAACATCAAACGTCACACCGTAACAGGGTGATTATAAATATGGATTCAGAACTAATAAAGTGTTATGTTGAGGCTCATGGATCGAGAGTGGAATTTTTTCATCCCGATGACGGATAGATATACTCTGGGACCTCTCGGTGATATCACATTGATTAGCTTGCAAGCAAGTGATTTGATCACTAGAATGTTATATCACGGGAACGAAAAGAGTGCATGTCGAACGAGATCAAACTAGGTATGGAGATACCGATGATCGAATCTCGACATGTAATATATCGTGAAACAAAGGGATTAAGATACTAGCATAAAAGGTTAAGCGATCACAAGAAAGTCATCGTTGAATGTGTGGGAGTCAAGATGGGTCTCGATCCCGCTCGATTATTGATCCGAGAGGGGTCGCGATCATGTCCGCATTATTCACGAACCATAGGGTGACACACTTAAGAGACACCGACATCCAATTGGAGCAAATGTTTCATGCCGAAAAGAATAAACAAGCAGGAATTTATTCACTAGATAAACAAAGTTTTGGTGAAATTGCATAAAGTGGTTATGCATGTGAAATGGAATTCTAGCAAGGGGTTATTTGTGAATGTTTATCATTAAAGTAATTGAAAAAATTCTGAATAAAATAAAAGAGTTTTATTTGATGAGAGTTTGCATTAAATTTGGTGGAAATTTAATGGGAATTTGAGTGGACTTTTGAGTGGAGGGAATTTAAAGGAATTTTGTGAGTGGAGTGTCCACCCACATGAAGAGGGGAGGGCAAGGGGGCAGCCCCCATGCGCCGGCCACCCCCTTGGGGTCCCCCCTCCTCCTATAAAATGAGCCCCCCTCCTTACTTGTCTCTCACACCTCCTCGTGAAGGATCTCTCTCCCCCTCTAGAATTTATCCCCCATGGTCTCAGACTAGCGAGATACATGTTCCCGGTGGCTATTCGGCAAGAAAGAGTTGTGCTTCCGCTGCATCGCTGGAGCGAGGAGGCGGAGGTTGCTCGGTGCCTCGAACGTGTGTGCGATCACGGATGCACTGCTGATTTGCGGCGCTAGGACTTCCTCTCGATCTTGAGATCGGCAAGAGATCGTCTACATCAACCACGAGTTTAACTTGTTAAGCTTTGTCGGTCTTCAAGGGTATGTTCTCTACGGATATACATCCGCCCGTTGTTTGTATCTAGTAGATAGATCTTGGTACATAGTTCCCATCATAGGAATTTTTTTGTTTTCTATGTTGCGAACCCTACAGTGGTATCAGAGCCGGATCTATGCGTAGATAATTTACATGGGTGGTACACATATGAGTATGTGGGCGATGATGATCATGTTGTTGCTCCTTTGATGTAATTTTGGATATTGGTGGCATAGTGGGATGAAGCGGCCCGGACAAACTTTACATGTCCTCGCACATGAGACCTGTTCCACGCTTGACATGCAACTAGTTTGCATAAGTGGCTAGCGGGTGTCTGTCTCTCCTACTATAGTCAATATCTATTTTGCAAGCGAGTTGTCAAAATTTTGATTATCCTCGTTGTGGTTCATGTTCGTAGGTAAGAACGGTTCTATCTCGAAAGCCCTAAGCCACGTAAAACTTGCAATGGATAAATTAGAGGCGTCTAGTTTAGATTGTTGCTGGGCTAGTGCTATGATATGGTAGTGTTGTAAGTAGAAGTATGAGATGATACTCTTACAACACACATAGCGTGTAAACCCCATAGACCTTGGATTTACACATATAGGTATGATAGTGATCATACCACGATGCACATGATAGAGATCATATGCGGGAACCATAACATTTCACTAATAAACATGTGATGTTTGATAGCATCTTATATTGCTTGTTTAGCGCTTTGTTAGCATAATAAGATGATCCCTCATTTAAATATCAAGATAAGAATGTGTTCTTCCTTTAGTATGCACCAATTATGTTTCGTCGCTCCAAGACATCACGTGATGATCGGGTGTTCTTGGATCCACGACCATATTTCGGGTGTAAAACAGTTACACACGCGAATACTAAGGTTCTAACTTGGCGAGCCTAGCTTGTACAGACATGGCCTCGGAACACGGACCGAAAGGTTAAGCATGAGTCATATAGTTGGTATGATGCCCATTTGATGCTCGCCTTTGAAGCTATACCGACTCACGTGATGATCGGACTTGGTATAGTGGATTTGGTTCATGTAATCACCAAAAAGGCACGAGGGATGTCGTTTTTGAGTGGGAGTTCATTCGTAATATGGATTAGTTGAACTCAATCTATCAGACACTTAGTCTAAACTTTACAAATTCTGTTGTAGATGGCACCACTTGCTTTTAATTTTAATGTGTTCATGGAGAAAGAGAAACTAGCAACGAACGGTAGAAACTTTACTGAATGGGCCATGAATTTGAGGATTCTCCTCTCTGCTGCACAAAAGCAATATGTGCTAGAAGCGCCTGCTAGGCCCCCACCTTTGATGATGCCTGACGATGAGAAGAATGTCTATCGACTCGTCGGAGGACCACAACTTAGTTCATTCGGCATATTGTATGGGCTAGAGGAACTTCAAAGCGTTTCAAATGGCAATGCATTTGATACAATGGGTGAGTTGAAAATGATTTTCACACATGCTGCTATGGAGAGCTACAACGCTTGTAAAAGTTCTTTAGCTGCATAATGGAAGAGCACACTGCTAGTGAGCATGTACTCAAGATGTCGGGTTACGCCGATAAGCTTGTGTCCTTGGGAATATCGATTCCGTTGACTTAGGCATCCATCGTGTTCTGCGGTCCGCCACCTAGCTATAAGAGCTTCGTGATGAACTATAATATGCAAGGCATGAAGAAGTCTCCCCGAGCTTCACAATGCTTAAAACTGCGTATGGAGATCAAAAAGGAACATAAAGTGTTGATGATCAATAGGAACACTGGTTTCAAGAAAGACAAGAAGGAAAACGGAAGGAAGTATGCAAGCTTGCTGCCGTGCTGAAAAGAAACCCCGAGTTGGACCTAAGTCCGATACCGAGTTAACTATTGTAAGGATTGGCCACTAGAAGATTCGCCCCAAGTATCCGGCGAGATAAGAAGGTCGGCAAGGCAAACAAAGGTATATATGATATACATGTTATTGATGTGTACTTGACTAGTGCTCGCAGAGCACCCGGGTATTTGATACCGTTCAGCTAATATTTATAACTCGAATCAGGGGCTGCGGAACAAGCGACCGCTAGCAAGGGGTGAGGTCAAGATGCGTGTCGGCAATGGATCAAGCGTTGATGTTATCGCCGTCGGAACGCTACCTCTCCACTTGCCGTCGGGATTAGTTATAAAATTGAATAATTCTTATCTGGTGCCTGCACTAAGCATGAACATTGTATCTGGATCGTGTTTGATGCGAAGTGGTTATTCATTTAAATCCGAGAACAATGGGTGTTCCATTTATATGAATGAAATCTTTTATGGTCATGCAACGATGATGAATGGTTTATTTCTATTAGATCTCGATGATAATGATACACATATTCATAATGTTGATGCTAAGAAGATTAAACTTAATGATGATATATCCGCATATATGTGGCACTGCCGTCTAGGTCATATTGATGTTAAACGCATGAAGAAGCTCCATTCGGATGGACTTTTGGAATCACTTGATTATGAATCATTTGATACATGTGAGCCATGCCTTATGGGCAAGATGACTAGAACGCCGTTTTCCGGTTCAATGGAACAGGCATGATTTGTTGGAAATCATACATTCTGATGTATGTGGTCCAATGAGTGTGTCGGCGCGAGGTGGATATCGTTATTTTGTTGCTTTCACGGATGATTTGAGTAGATACGGTTATATCTACTTGATGAAACACAAGTCTGAAACCTTTGAAAAGTTCAAGGAATTTCAGAATGAAGTGGAAAATCATCGTAATAGAAATATCAAATTTCTACGGTCCGACCGTGGAGGTGAGTATCTAAGTTACGAGTTTAGCACTCACATGAAAGAGTGTGGAATTGTTTCACAATTCACACCTGCCGAACACCACGTAGAAATGGTGTGTCGAACGTCGTAATCGTATTTTATTAGATATGGTTCGATCTATGATGTCTCCGACGGACTTGCCGTTGTCATTTTGGGGTTATGCACTAGAAACCGCTGCATTCACTTTAAATCGGGCACCATCTAAACCGTTGAAAAGACATCAGATGAATTATGGTTTGGAAACAAACCTAAGCATTTTTTCTTAAAGTTTGGGGATGTGATGTTTATGTGAAGAAACTTCAACCGGATAAACTTGAACCCAAAGCGAAAAATGCGTCTTCATAGGATACCCTAAGGAAACTATTGGGTATTCCTTCTATCACAGATCCGAGGGCAAGGTTTTTGTTGCCAAGAATGGATCCTTTCTAGAGAAAGAGTTTCATGAAAGGTGTGAGTAGTGGAAAATAGAACTCAAAGAGGTTATTGAACCTTCTTCAAAGTATGGCGAGTAGCGCAATACCGAAGTTGTTCCGGAGTTGGCTCCACCCGCTGAAGAGGGAACTAATGATAATGATCATGAAACTCAAAGAGAGTACTACCAAACCTCGCAGTCAAGCAGACGTGGCTCGAGCTGTACGGAAATCCTGTCATGAATTTCATGGTTGATGAAAATGATGACCCTGCGACGTTTGAAGAAGCGATGATGAGCCCGGATTCCAACAAATGGTTAGAAGCCATGAAATCCGAGATGGAATCCATGTATGAAAATCAAGTCTGGAACTTGGTGGAATTACCTCACGACCGAAAGGCCGTGGAGAACAAATGGATTTTCAAAAGGAAAACTGATGCTGATGGTAATGTGACTGTCTATAAAGCTTGACTTGTCGCAAAGGGGTTTCGACAAATTCAAGGAGTTGACTACGATGAGACATTCTCTCCCGTAGCGATGCTAAAGTCAGTTAGGATTATGTTAGCAATCGCATATTTCGATTATGAGATATGGCGATGGATGTCAAACCGCTTTCTAAATGGTAATATTGAAGAAGAGTTGTATATGATACAACCAAAGGGTTTTGTCGATCCTAAGGATGCTAACAAGGTGTGCAAGCTTCAGCGATCCATCTATGGATTGAAGCAAGCATCACGAAGTTGGAATCTCCGCTTTGATAAGGTGATCAAAGAGTTTGGATTTGTCCAAACTTATGGAGAAGCTTGTATTTACAAGAAAGTGAGTGGGAGCAATGTGGCATTTCTGATATTATATGTGGATGACATATTATTGATCAGAAATGATATAGATCTTTTAAACAGTGCTAAAAGTTATCTAAACAGCAAATTTTTAATGAAGGACCTAGGTGAAGCGTCATACATATTAGGCATAAAGATCAATAGAGATATATCTAGGCGCCTAATAGGGCTATCGCAAAGTACATACCTTGATAAGATTTTAAAGAAGTTTAAAATGGACGGAAGTAAGAAGGGGTTCTTACCTATGTTGCAAGGCAAGACATTGAGTAAGACTCAAAGTCCGGCTTCGGCGGAAGAAAGAGAGATAATGGACAAAGTCCCCTATGCTTGAGCCATAGGCTCTATAATGTACGCCATGCTATGTACAAGACCGGATGTGGAACATGCTATTAGTTTGACTAGTAGGTACCAATCGGATCCGTGTTCGAAAATCGGATAGCGGTCAAGAATATCCTTACTTACGAAGAACTAAGGATATGTTTCTTGTATCTGAGGTGAAGAAGAGCTCGCTATGTAAGTGTTATGTTGACGCTTAGTTGACACGATCCGGATGACTCTAAGTCTCAATCCAGATACGTTTTTCTCATGAATGGCGGAGAGGTTAGTTGGAGGAGCTCCAAACAACCTGTGGTAGCGGGATCAACAACGGAGGCCGAATATGTTGCTGCTTTAGAAGCGGCTCAGGAAGCAGTTTGGATGAAGGAGTTCATATCCGAACTAGGAGTGGTTGCAAACGCGTTTGACCCAATGGTGATCTATTGTGAAAACAATGGTGCCATTGACAATGCCAAAGAACCAAGGTCTCACAAGCATTCCAAGCATATTAAGCGTCGGTTTCACTCCATCCGCGAGCATGTCAAGGATGGAGATATAAAGATTTGTAAAGTACATACGGATCTCAATGTAGCAGATCCATTGACTAAAACTCTCCCTGGAGCAAAACATGATCAACACCAGAACTCAATGGGTGTTAGATTTATCACTATGTAACTAGATTATTGTCTCTAGTGCAAGTGGGATACTGAAGGGAATATGCCCTGAGAGGCAATAATAAAGTGTTTATTATGTGTATTCCAAGTATATGATAGATTTTTATTTTGCATGCTATAATTGTATTAATACGGAAACGTTAATACATGTGTGTTTAATAAACAAACAGAAAGTTCCTAGTTATACCTCTCTCATAAACTAGCTTGTTGATTAACAAGATGATCAAGGTTTCCTGATCATGGACATTGGATGTTGTTAATAACGGGATCACAACATTAGTGTAATGGTGTGATGAACATTCATCCAAAGTATAGCATTACGATCAAATTCATTGAGTTTATATTGCTATAACAACTTACGAAGTGATCCTAATCCTTAGACCATGAGATCATGTCAATCACTAACACCTAAGAGTTTCTTGATAACATCAAACGTCACACCGTAATGTGGGTGATTATAAAGATGGATTCAGAACTAATAAAGTGTTATGTTGAGGCTCATGGATCGAGAGGAATTTTTCATCCCGATGACGGATAGATATACTCGGTCCTCTCGGTGATATCACATTGATTAGCTTGCAAGCAAGTGATTTGATCACTAGAATGTTATATCACGGAACGAGAAAAGAGTGCATGTCGTAATTAGATCAAACTAGGTATGGAGATACCGATGATCGAATCTCGACATGTAATATATCGTGAAACAAAGGGATTAAGATGCTAGCGTAAAGGTTCCGACGATCACAAGAAAGTCATCGTTGAATGTGTGGAGTCAAGATGGGTCTCGGATCCCGCTTCGATTATTGATCCGAGAGGGGTCTCGATCATGTCCGCATTATTCACGAACCGTAGGGTGACACACTTAAGAGACACCGACATCCAATTGGAGCAAATGTTTCATGCCGAAAGAATAAACAAGCAGGAATTTATTTCACTAGATCAAACAAAGTTTTCGGGTGAAATTGCATAAAGTGGTTATGCATGTGAAATGGAATTCTAGCAAGGGTTATTTGTGAATGTTTGTCATTAAAGTAATTGACAAAATTCTGAATAAAATAAAAGAGTTTTATTTAATGAGAGTTTGCATTAAATTTGGTGGAAATTTAATGGGAATTTGAGTGGAATTTTGAGTGGAGGGAATTTAAAGGAATTTTGTGAGTGGAGTGTCCACCCACATGAAGAGGGTAGGGCAAGGGCAGCCCCATGCGCCACCCCTTGGGGTCCCCTCCTCCTATAAAAGGAGCCCCTCCTCACTTGTCTCTCACACCTCCTCGTGAAGGATCTCTCTCCCTCTAGAATTTATCCCCATGGTCTCGGAATAGCGAGATACATGTTCCCGTGGCTATTCGGCAAGAAAGAGTTGTGCTTCCTGCATCGGAGCGAGGAGGCGGAGGTTGCTCGTGCCTCGAACGTGTGCGAGCACGGATGCGCCTGATTTGCGGCGCTAGGACTTCCTCTCGATCTTGAGATCGGCAAGAGATCGTCTACATCAACCACGAGTTGAACTCGTTAAGCTTTGTCGGTCTTCAAGGGTATGTTCTCTACGGATATACATCCGCCCGTTGTTTGTATCTAGTAGATAGATCTTGGTACATAGTTCCCATCGTAGGAATTTTTTTGTTTTCTATGCTGCGAACCCTACAGCAGTCCCATCAGTGACCACCAAATTAATAATATGAGCACAACAACGAACATGGAAATATTTAGGAACAAAACAATAGGAGCTTCTAGCAGCAAACATAGCCTTCAAATTGCGGACAGCTACATCATTGTTGGCTGCATTATCTAGAGTGATCGAAATGATTTTATCTTCTATCTTCCATGCAGCCACACACTCAAACACAGCTTGAGAAATCACATTTCCACTATGTGGAGGGTCCAACTCCACGAAATTCAGCACACGACATTGCATTTTCCAATCTTTATCAATAAAATGTGCAACTAAACACATGTAGGAAAGTGTTTGGTTGGATGTCCACAAATCAGTTAAAGCTATGTTATCCACACCTTTAAGAACCTTCATAAGGCTATCTCTCTCAGATTCAAACACCTTCATGCATTCTTTTCTAATGGTTTTTCTACCAATAAACTCATACCGAGGATTTAAATATTTCATCACTATGTTGAACCATGTGTGCTCTACCATCTTAAATGGATAATCATGACAAATCAACATCTTAGCAATTAATTTTTTAGCTTCTTCTTGACTATACTCCCTAGAAGATTGCAAAACAGGAATACCTGTATCACTTGCATTTGATGGCTGAAAGTTGAGAAGGGTTTGACTAGCCACCTTTTCCATAGTGACCTTATAATCTGGACATGCTTTGCTATAGTGTCGCAGCAGATGGGAAGTGGCTCCCCCACTGTCCTTGTTGTAGGAGAAAAACTTCTTGCAATACTTGCATTGTGCCATTATCACCTCAACGGTAGGATCCTCTTTGGACGGCCGAGGAACCTTGTCGAAGTGCTCCCATACAACCGACTTAGACTTGGCACTCGATTCAACAATAACCTTCGGACCAACCTTCATTCCCTTTTGTCGCTTCTTTCCTCTCTGAGAAACCCCACCATTACCATCAGTACCAGCAGAATTCCCATCATCAGATATGTCAATATGACCACTAACAAATACATCATCATCCGACATCGCATCATTCTTGTCATAAGAATTTTCTTCCTCATCGGTCTCAATTGTTTGAGCCTGCACAAGTGCACATAGAGTAATAACAAAGATTAAATCAAGACAATAGATGTACTACTATTGCGGGTTCAATTACAAAAAGGTGAAACGAAATTACCATTTGTGGAGGCAAATTGGTTGTCTCACGCGACAAATTAGGTACTACGTCATGTACGATGATGCATGTATAGTTGAAGATATGCCAAGCATAGCCAGTCAACATTGCATTGCCTTGTTGTATGCATGCCTCTTTCCCTGCCCTTGCGGCTTCCTCAGACGTGCTTGCGATCCTTCACTCTCCCGCCCCGGTTGCATTTTCTCTATAATGAACAGACCAAGACAATATCAAATAAACAGACCAAGACCAAGACAATATCAAATGCATAGACCAAGACAATATCTAGATTCTAGAATTCACAACAATGGTACTAACTGAATAATATCAAATGCACAGACCAAGACATGAAGACAATATCTAGAATGGACAGACCAAGACCAAGACCAATTTCCAAATGAATAGACCAAAACACGTACAGGTTATCTTATATATGAGCAGCAGATTTGTGATTAAAGCTAGCTAACAATGAACAATATCTAGATTGCAGGGACGAAATTCAGAGACCAACAATATCTAGATTACATGTTATCTTATATATGAACAATATCCAAATGAGGCTGGTTAGATTTGCCATCTCCCCTTCTGTCTGATCCTTCAAATTTTGACAAGCATAAGAATCAAGTAAGTGAAATCAGCACAAGAGCAGGCAGCTACTGGAGGCACAAGCACATAGGGAGGCTTCGAATCAGCACAAGAGCACGCAACTACTAGAGGCACAAGCAAGCACAAGTGAAATCAGCACAAGCACAAGCTACTGGAGGCCTCGCGGCCTGGCGGCCTTCCCAATCCCGGCGTCCCTCCACGGCTCCACATCTGCTCAGAAGGAGAAGGCTCGGGGCCTGGCGTCAGCTGCCGTCGGGCACCCCTGCGCCGGCCAGCCCAGGCTAACCCTAACCCTAGCTGAGGCGGCACATGGGAGAAGAGCAGAGCCGCCTGGACTGGGAAGAAGGGAAGGAGGAGGGAGGACGCGCCGACTCGGACCTTGTGGCGGCTGTATGCCTAGCAACGGGTCGGGAGGATGGTGTCGGACCTTGCCGCCGCCGCCAGAGAAAGAAACGAGAGAGAGAGAGAGTCCACGGACGGGGTCGGGCCGAGGGGGCGGGCATGGGATGGGATTTTTCAGGTAGGTTGCCTCGTCGAGCCGGTTAATGATCCACGAGCTGCCCGAGCCGAGCCTCGAGCCCTTTTGCGCTTATTTTTCAAGATTAAGCCGAGCCTCGGCTCGATTTCGCCAAGCTTTCACGAGCCGAGCCACGAGCCGGCTCTGCTCGGCTCGATTCCACCCCTAAGCACGCTTAACCTTAGAGTTCTTTCGAATGAGCTTTCAAAAAAAGTTGCAACTTGTTGGTATGAGTTTCCTATCAATCCTATTGAGCCATGTGCCAGGATCTCACATACACCCACCCTTAGAAGATCGACGTCTGATAGCTAGGTTATCCAACAGATAGACGTAGCGATCGTAACATCGAGCTCGATACCACTTGTAACACCGTCACTCCGGATCGACGACTATCACTTGAGGCTCAATAGGATCTCTAGACATACCCCACATACCAACACTAGTCTTTTACGACTTTATCCTTACTGCATGCATCCGTACCCACTTCCGGTTACCACTCATCCTAGAATTGCTCTAGTCCAAGCATGCTTAATCTTAGAGTTCTTTTCGAATGAGCTTCCGGAAAAGAAGTTGTAACTTGTTGGTATGGGTTTCCTATCAATCCTATTGAGCTACGTGCCAGGATATCGCAACACTAATGACAGGGGTGAGTGTTGACATCATGTCGTGAGTGTTGACACTGGGTAGTGCTGCTTAATCTATAAATAGGCATCCTTGTGAGTCCTCAGACATCTCCAAGATGGTGTGCGAGAGCAGGGACAATACTATGGCCAGTTTGAGGGAGATGCCGGAGGATCGAGTCCTTAGGAATCTCTAGCAAACTGGCCATAGATGCACTCCCTAATATGTGAAATTAGTTAGCTCGTAGGTGTTTTGATCTAGTTAGGTAAGTTATAAGCTGCAAGATAGTGTGCAAGAGCAGGGACAACACTACGACCAACTTGAGTGAGATGCCGGCGGAGCCTAGTCCTCCGGGATCTCCCTTAAGCTGGTCATAGAGGCACTCCCTAATATGTGAAATTAGTTAGTTCTCCGACACAAGAATAGAACAACCATCTTCATAGTTCGGCAAAGTCGTAGTAGGAAACGATCCATTATTTGTATTATTTGGATTTATATAGTAGGAGCTATGAATTTCCAAAGTTTTCTAATTGATTTGAGTTATATAAACTAAAAAAAAAGTAAATTGCAAAAACCCTCTATTTTAGAAAATATTTTTGGATTAGTTATTCAAATTCAAACAATTTTCATGTTGAAAGTTTTGTCAAATTCAAAAATATGAAAGAAAAAATAGTGATTGCATTTTGATTTGAAAATGGCATAACTAATACATGATGCAAACAGATGTATGGATGTTATATTCAGATTCTTTATATTTTCTAATAATAATAGACATATTATTTGTATTATTTGGATTTATACAATAGAAGATATGATTTTCCAAAGTTTTCTATTTGATTTGAATAAAAAAAGAAAATTTACAAAAAAAACCACTAGTCACGGGTCTTTATTGCACCCGAGACTAGAGGGTGGCTCCGCACGCGAAAACTGAAGTGGCCAAAAATAACCTCTAGTCCTGGGTGGGGGTGGACCTAGGGCTAGAGGGGGGGTCTTTAGTCCCGGGTTAAGCCACGGCCCGGGACTAAAGGGTCTCTAGTCCCGGGTTGTACCACAGACTGGGACTAGAGGGGGTGTGTAAATTCCGGCCCCCGCTCCCTGCCCAGCACAGAGGAGGCAAATCGACGCGAAGAAGAAGAAGGGGAGGTGCTGCCCAATTTTTCTGAGCCCATGACCTCGTCGTCGCTCTCGTCTCCGGTGGGCTCGTGCTCGCATCGTTGCAGCGCGCTTGCCGCCGCCGATCCTCGCCGCCTTGAACTCACACCACCACCCGCACTTGACGCCGCCGCTGCCGACCTCACCGGCCTCATCCTTGTGTCGCGCCGCCCCTGACCGCGCTGCCCCGACCGCGCCCGATTGGCCTCCGGATCTTGTTAGTCAATTAGTATAATTTTTTTTAGTATTAGTCAATTAGTTAGTCAATATTTGTCGACATTTGTCAATTAGTTAGTCAATATTAGTCAATTAGTTAGTCAATTTGTTAGGTAATGAGTATTAATATTTTAGTATTAGTCAATATTTTTTTAGTATTAATATTTTAGTATTAGTCAATATTTGTTATTAATATTTTTTATTAATATTAATGTTTGTAGTAGTGTTTAGGTTTTAGTATTAATACTTGTTTAGTATTAATGTTTATTATTAATATTTTTCTAGTATTAATGTTTGTAGTAATGTTTAGGATTTAATATTAGTATTTGTTAAGTATTAATGTTTAGTGCTTGGTAATAATATTTGGTAGTAATATTTGGAAGAATTTTTTTTAGTGTAGAAATATGTTAGTAGTAATATTTGTTAGATTGCAATGTATTAAAAAAGGTCACCATTTTATGTAGATATGAGCAAATAATACCTTTTTATTTAGATATGAGCAATGATATTTGTTAGATTGCAATGTATTAAAAAATGTCACCATTTTATGTATATATGAGCAAATAATACCTTTTTATGTAGATATTATGGTGAAACTTTTTTTTAGTACATTGCTCATTTCTTACTGTTTTTCTAACTTGTTTATCTTTCTTTCTAGAATAGTTAAGACATGGATGATGATAGAAGCGGTGAAGATCTTCTTCATAGCATAACAAGAGGTGAAATTCCTCTTATTACTACCCGTGAATATATCGAGATCGAGAAAGAGATATCCTCATATCTGAATCCATCTGGTGATGGAATAGAGCAAGACCTGATCTACGAAGGGCAAGACCGGATGGACGAAGGGCAAACAAACAACAATGATGGCCCCTCGACAGCATCCGACGAGGTATATATATATATATTAAGCCTTGTGTGACCTATATGCTTTAATTGATCTAGATATATATATATTAATCACTCTCTCTTCTTCTTTTAGCCCACGAAGCAATCGACAGCTAGAACAAAACGAGGCCCGAACAGAAAGTTGGATGGTAATCAAAGGTTCACCATCGCTGAAATAGATGATAATGGACAACCGATTGATCCAGAAAAGCACATGAGGATGTTTACAAATCAATGCAAGTGATTGTTAGGGACAACCTCCCGGTCATCATTCAAGAATGGAATAAGTCAAAGAAACCAGGTGAAGAATCCAACAGTTATGTCACGGATGATGCCAAAGATGACCTTTGGCAGAAGCTCATAGCACATTTCATACTACCTCCAGAGTATGAAGAATTCGAGGAAGATGGTATTACTCCAAGGCCGGGTGGGCTTGAAAAAAGAGCAAAAGTCATGAGTGGGTTTTAATGAAGATGGCCAAACTGTAACGGAACCACAAGAAAAGTTTATACGCGAAGTATATCGCAAAAAAGAAAACTCTAGACTTCAAAGGAGCAAATGAGAAGTTGAGAGAACAATGGCACGATTTTGTAACGTACAAGCAGTCTTCTGTAGCCAAGTCAAAGTCGGAAAAAATGCGTTAAATGCTGCCAAAAAGAAATACCATCATAAAATGGGGACATGTGGCTACAAGTGTGCCGTGCCTAAGTGGGAAACTATGGAGCGGAACATGAGGGATATAGGCATCATTCCCGGTACAGATGGATGGCCCGAGAGGTCAAAGAACTGGTGGTATATGCACGGGGAATCGTTGGACCCAGAAACAGGGAAGACATTATTTCATGAAAAAATTCTAAAACCCTCCCGAGAACTTGTTAAAGCAATGAACGAAGCTCAATTGGGATTGTTCTGGCCCGAGAGAGAGAACGACGAGATGACACGCGCCCTCGGAAATCCTGATAAACCTGGACGAACACGAGGCAAAGGCGTCGGTGTTACGTGGAAGAAAGGGTTTCCCTAGTACAATGATAGTTACAGAAGCCGTTAGAGAAAGAAGGATCGGGAGGCAGACCGGATCGGGAAGATAGAAAAGGACCTAGCTGAGATGAAGAAGCTCATGGAAGCAATTAGCCAAAGGTCGTCAACTCAGCCACATGATGGTGATCCTGCATTGGATCTTAGCCAGCGGAGAAGCAGTGTGGCTTCCACGGAGGTCCAGGATGATGATCAAACACTGCTGGATGATGCACCAGCTCCTCGCTATCCCGTGGATGATGTCAGAGAGATGACACAATGTGAGCTACATCAGCCAATGAACAACATGTCCTTCAAGGTGGCGATCGACACTGCTTTACCTTGTCTACCCGGAGCACTCCACCATTCACTTCCGATTCCACCTAGCTATGCTCGTGTCACGGTGGATGACATAGTGGAGGATTTTGCGGATCTAGGGATTGAAATTGCTATGCCTGAAGGCCTTAGGAAACTAGGAGATGTCAAGTGCAACATCATTCTATGGAAGAAGAAGTACATAAAGTTTCTAGGCTCGGTGCCAAGGCCACCGACTCCGAGGAATTCAAGTCCACTCCGCCCCGATGATCGTCAACCTCCAAGTCCACCCTGCCCCGATGATCGTCAACCTCCAAGTCCAACCTGCCCCGATTATCGTCAATCTCCAAGTCCATCCCACCCTGATGTCGGCCGTCAGCTCGATCTCCGCCTTCACGCTATACTCGATCTCCGCCTCCGCCTTCGTGCAATACTACTTCGCCGATGAGGAAAATGACACGGATGTGGATGCCCAAGTTAAGGATTTTTTTGCACCCAAAAAGCCTGAGCCAAAGCCGGTATTTGATGAAAAACAAAAGGTGTGGTAGGTCCTTTATTGAGCGACCATCCCAAATATCGATGAATCTGGAATCAGAATATGACCGGAAAATTATTAAGCAAGCAAAGCAGAAAAAAATAACAAGTGCAAAAAGCGGGAAACAAGTTGCCCAGCTCAGACAATAGAAGATTCAATCGCCCCCCTCTCAAAGTGATTTCAGATACCGACAAGGCATTCATAGCCGAAATGGATAAGGACATGCAAACAATGGACCCCAGAGCCAGGGCTACTGCTGCACTAATGAGCATCACCGTAGCGGAGACCAAAACACTACCGATGCAAGTATGTCTCTTGGTCAATTTTTAGGCTATGAAGATACGCCAGTGAGTCAGATATTACACCGGTATGTCAAAGGGGAGCCTCTAGTAAGTCATGAGGAGCTCACGCTTCTATCAACACATATGCGAAATCTTCACGCATGGTACATTGCGCAAACAGAAAAAAGCACCAGAAATATTGGTTTTAGGTGGACGTTAGAAAGGAGCATCAGTTCAAACCATACTCGATACAGATTTAAATGACCGAACTGTTTCAGTTATATGATCAACGCTCCCTCGACAAATCTATCATTGGTTGCTACTGTTTGTAAGTGATTTATTTCTATAATCAAGTCTCTAGATCAGCTTGTTCATTGCATGTAATATATTATCCTGACAATATATATCCTTTTATACGGTATTATATTATGCTGAATAAAGATGATTGAATGCAAAAGAACTAGAAGATATGACTATGAGTTCGTTGACCCATATATCGTTAATGAATATATGTTACACAATCACTCTAAGGACGTGGAGGAAGACCTGTGCATGTTTTTAACCGAGAATTATTTTGTTAAGGAAATACTATTTTCTTACAACTTCAAGTGAGTGTTCTGTCTTGTACACATTCTTTTTTAAGTGTAATTGATGAGATATGCATGTATGTTTATGTAAACGTCCGCAGGTTCCACTGGATCTTGCTAAACATTCAAGTTGACAAGTCCCTAGTTGAAGTCCACGACTCATTATGTTGGGACTAAGAGAAGTGGAGCAACATGAAAGCAATGCTCCATAAGTAATTTCAATCATTATCGCATTATATCGGCCTCTTTCGTTCATTTCCCGATATCAAGTAACTAATAACTCTTTTGAAAAATCTAAGACATCCTTTTCGGAATGGAGAGAGTAGAAAAAATGCCATTTCCAGAGGACGCGAGCAGCGAGTCGATCCCAAAAAACACACACGAAATGACCTCCTTCGTCCAGTCTTTCGCTTCATCACTTCCTCCATTTGATATTATCCGTGGTTTCATCCGTGGTTTGAAAACATTGGGCACCTCCCAATTGCAAAGTTTTTGCATGATTCTTCAAAAACAATTTTGGACGACAGATAGGCTTGACCCAAGGGGTGGCAAAATTGTGGACTTTGTAAACTCTTTAAAGAATTGGTCATTCATCTACTCTTTCAATGGCGCTTCACTGTTCGAGTTTGGTCACCATGACACATAGGCGGATCCATAGGGTGGCCAGGGTGGTGTTAGACCACCCTGGAATTTTGGTCCGCTCTATATACCTAGCAGAAAAAAATACTTCCTCTATCCTGAAAAGAATGTCTCAAATTTGACTAAATTTAAATTAAACTCGATATATTTTGGTCTATAGATTCATCCAATTTTTGAAAAATCTAAGACATCCTTTTCGGAATGGAGAGAGTAGAAAAAATGCCATTTCCAGAGGACGCGAGCAGCGAGTCGATCCCAAAAAAAACACATGAAATGACCTCCTTCGTTCAGTCTTTCGCTTCATAACTTCCTCCATTTGATATTAAACACCGCCGCCCGTCGCCCAAGATGGCCTCCTTCGTTCAGTCGTTCGCTTCGTGTCTTCCTTCGTTCGATATGGAGACCACCGCCCATCGCTCGAGCTCGGTGCCTTGCCGACTCCCAGCAACCAGCGCACCCGTCCCTACAGCTCCTCCCTCACGCGGTCCCTCGATACGGAGAGTTTCGCTGCAAGATGGGAGGCGACGACACAATGGGTGGCGACGCAAGATGGGTAGGGAAGGGACGAGGGAGCAGGGGACTAAGGATCTCGACCCGCCTTGCTTTAGTTTTGTTAAAAAAAACTTTTTTTGAAGGTGGACCAAATTCTGGATCTGCCACGGCCATGACATCATTCTATAAACGATTGGTAGATATATGTGATTCATACAAATGGGAAATCCCAAAAGGCTTTGAATTCTCTTGCGATGTGAGTTTCTTGAGAATTTGGAAGGACAGAAACATCCGCGTCTCTAGAAATCAATGTTCAACAACCGCCATGCTTATCATGAAGCAAAGATAAGGCGGCAATGGGGGTTGAAGGGTAGAGGGAGAGAGAGATTGCGGAATATGTTGGTTGTATTATTGAGCCTCTCGGGCAAGTATATATAGACGTACAGGGACCAACTTGGAGTACAAGACAAGTAACCTACTTGGAGTACAAGACAAGTTACCTAGTCTATCCCTAACAGATACGTATAATCTAACATCCCCCGCAATGTATGGCGGTAGCATCGTGAACAATCGAACGCGTAACGAGCGGTCATACCGAGAGCGAAGTAGACCAGTGCGCTGACATCCCCCCGCAGTGATAGCGGGAACGTCATGGACGGTGTCACGGCGCAGAAGCTTGGACCGTAGAGGATGCTGTGAGGAGCTCAGGCGAGGTGGTAGCCCTTGTGCCGGTGTCGAGTGAGCCGAGAGCGGTGGGTGCTGCAACCTTGGTCGAGGTAGCCGCGCGAGGGGTCGCCGTGGTTGATGTCGTGGTCGGGGTTGCTGGTGTCGAGGTAGCCGCATATTAAGCCGCGTGCGCATAGTGCAGCCAGTAGAAGGACGACGCGCCGGGCGCCGTCGGAGAGAGCGATGCGAAGCCGATGCAGTCCGAGCCGTCGAGGACGAGTGCGCGCCATGGCTTTGCCAAAACCAGGCACGTCGGATTTAAGGCATACTCTGGTTGTGCCAAAACCGAGTATGCGAAGACGAAGTCGGTATGACGCAGTCGAGGCAGACGTAGAGGAGGTAGTCGATGCCGATGAAGACCTTGTCAAAGCCAATGAAGACGAGGCGCTACAACCGGGCTTGCCAGACTCGGGAACGCGTCATTTAAGGCACGCACCGGTGTTGCCAGTACCGGGTATGCGAAGAACGGGACCAGTAGAAACAACTTCACGCCATGTCAGAGAGGAGACTAGCACAGGAGGACTCTACGACGGTTGCGTTGCGCAGATCGGCGAGGTGCCGATGCAGGACACGGTTGTCGGAGTAGACGAGTAGGTGTGGTCGAGGACGAGGCGAGGACGATGGCGACGAAGTCGTTCTGGACGAAGACGTAGAAGGCAGCGAACCAGCGACGACCAGGAGTGGTCAGACTGGATGCCTAGACGGAGGGGTAGTCGGCGGGACCTACGATAGCCAGGAGTGGCCATGCAGGCTACCTGTGGAGATGCGGCGGCGGTGCTCGAAGTAGGCGAGGAAGAACCCGGCGACGTGACGCGGAGTCGGGCTTCCTAGGCGGGTGGTGTTGTGCCGGCCCGTGCTGCCTTCTCTTTTTAATTCCTCTTTTTTTTCTATATTTTTTCATTTTTCAAATGCAACCTTTCATTGTGGACATTTTTCCACATGAACTTTTCTAAAATTTTGGATTTTTCAAAATATGAACATTTTTCAAATCTAAACGTTTTTTAAAGTTGAATAGTTTTCAAAATCTGAACATTTTTTGAATTGAAACTTTTTCTGACTGAATATTTTTTTAAAAATGATTAAAAAACAAAAACTGAGAGAAAAAAAAACACATAGGAAAAACTGAACAGGAAACTGAGAACGAAACCCGAATAGAAAACCTCACAGAGAAACCGAACCGGATCGTGGCCTATGTCGACCAGCGCGTCTGGAGCCAAAATGCCCATACCGCTAGAGAGCGGGAAGTTCAAATTTTGTGGACACCCTCCATCGCAGCTCGCCGTCCCGCTCAACAAGAGACGGAATTTGCAGCCCAGAAACGAAACGGCCCCTGGTTGCTCCGTGATATTTGGGCCCCGTTATCCACGACTTGGTCATTTGGCAGCCTGTACACAGCTCGGCAAAGCCCATGTCATGTTGTTCCACAGCTCGGCAAAGCCTTCTCCCGAGTCCCGATCCTCGTTATCCACGTAACAGAATGTTTCACTGACATGCAGGCCCCAACCCTCCTCTCCCCACTCTCGTGCCTGCACGCACCGCCGATGCATCCGCTTATTCGCCTCCTCTGCTCGCCACGCCCCCTTCCTTTTCTCACCGCCGTTGTTCAGACCGTGTGGCCTGTTTGGCGGCGGCCGCCTCTTCTACGCCGCCTCTGCCCTACCGACCCTGTCGATGTTCCCTTCCCGGCGGCTTCTGCATCGGTTGTGGAGGTGTCCGGTGAGCCACTGTTAGAGACCACCCTATCGCCCCCGAGCACTTTCGTCCTACACCTCCTTCATCTGAGGTTTGATATATCATTTATGTCTTGCTGTTCTTAACTAGTAACAACCTTGAATCTACTGGTGGTAGAATTAACCCAATATTTTTGGTGCCATGTAACCCACTGTTTCTTAGTGGAAACATTTTTTAAGGCTTCTTTCAAATCATCCCAAAATTGGGCCATGGTTCTACTAGATAAATCGAAGGGGTATCCTCTGCGTATTTGTTTTGTCCCTTCATCTCATTTTAATTGTTGCATGGCTCCTCAATGTAGCTAGATTAGATGTGGAAGGTAGTATTTGGAGTCTCTTCCCCATTTGCCCATAATCTAATCTTTGAAGATCCCAGTAGAAACAAGTTTTTTTCACAATGGGGAGAAGCACCCCTCTGTCTAGAAGGTGTAGGATATAAGTGATCTGCAGTGATCTAAAGATTGTTATGATCAATCTAAGTCAAATTAATGATGATTAAGGGGTTGTTTAATAACAACCATTGGATGCCTTGATCAGGGGCATCCTGACCATCCATCCTAAGGTGCTGGTTCCTCTAGTGCAGGTGCTATAAATAGGGGACCTAGGGTTAGGGCTGAGAGTGGCTGCTCATTCAGCTGTGCTTCTCTCTCTCTCTCTCTCTCTCTCTCTCTCTATTTTGAGATGGAGGGATTATTAATATCCATAATCCAGATATATTCACATATCAAAACATGTATTTGTGGCCCCTTTTTTGGATTGTTTTTTTCTCCTTTCATTGTTGTCTGCTTTAGTTTAATTCAGAGATGTTATTTCTTTTCAAGTATTGCTGCTGCTGGCTACTCGGTTGAGTGGATTGTCGGGAAAGATCAGTGGTATGATTCATCTGTTCCCAAACCAACTTCTGTTGACCATGATCCCTCATGTGGCACTGGTAAGGAATCGTGCCTCTGATTTCTTGTTTGATTTATTTATTTTGCTTCTAATGAAATTCTTTGTTGTCTAGTTGCAGAGCAAATTTTAGATGTGTAAGATACAAATAGAGAGCAAAAAATAGCACAGAATCATAATTGGCATTTCCTATCCCGTGATCAGTGTGTCCGGAAAGCTTTTGAGGATGGTGTTGTGTATAGATGTTCAAATGATGACTGCATGAGCAACATGGCTTGCGCAAGGTTTGGTCCATGATAAGAATTACTTTTTTATTACGATAATACCGGCTACTTATAGTGAGGTTGGTCCTTTCTTTCAGATACAAGGCCCCTGAGATCCAGTGTTGATTGGGAGGAAGTATATTGTCAATGTTGCTGTTTCCCTTTAGTCGCTCCGTAAAGAAGATGGTCATCAGGTTTTATTCAGAGGATGGGTGCCTGTCCTCGGAATGTTGGATTTGAACCTTAGGGCATGTTTGTTTTGTGTATAATGCAATAACTGGAGTTTTATCAGCATAAATGCTTTCATGGGAGAGGAGGTGTTTGATCTATGTATGTGTAGACTCTGTTGGCTTGTAGTGTAATGCAGACGGGTGAATGGTCTTCTTAACAAGATGACCCATGAGCAAGGTTCTAGTAAGAGGCTGGTTACGGGTGATGACAAGTGATCTAATATCTGAATAAGAAATTGCCGATTTGTGTGAATTTCATGAAAACTTTGTTGTTTTTCGGCAATTTCTGTCTAGCACTACTCAGAACTCTAAGTGGTGGCAAAACATCCACTATTCAAATACAGTTGCAAAGGAGGAAGAATAGTTGGTATCAATCCTAGCAGTAGACTGTTTGTTGGTATGAGTATAGCATGTGTTCACCAAACAAACAAAAGAATGTCTTGGCAAAAAAAATAAAAAATCCTAGACTACTTCCTGGAGGTCAAAGACCTGGGATGTGCGGCGAGGAGCGGCGGTGGCTCCACTGGACACCCGCCGTCGGCCCTGATCTGGCAGCAATCTGTCAACCGCCTCGCAAAGTGTGTCATAGCCGGAAAGAAGAAGACCATCGACCTCGGACCTAAGACGGTGCAGTTGTCCGGGAAGTGACGACCAATCCCGGTTGCGGTCCGCATCGGCTCGTAGATTGTTTTGAGTGACGATGTTCTTTCTGATGGACTGGAACGTGCAGACCATCTCCGCATAGTAGTCCGTAAGCTCGTCGTTATACATCCGCACAAGCTGTATCTTGGACGCCCTTACAGGGCCTGCACGGTGAGAATGGCCTGGGATTCTTTTTCATCCGCGGTGGAGGCTTGTAGGACGAGCGGCATGGGCTTCCGACGCCTTGCCTGCCTCCCTCGCCCTGCAGCAGCAAGATTTGGCAAAAACTAGATGAGGCGCGCCGCGTTGATCGAATCGAAGCTCCTGTGGCGTCGGCGTCGGAGATAGACATACCTCGGTGTCGCCCTGCCAGGTCCACGTCGGGCTCCGGAGCTGCTGGAACTCCTCGGCCTCGGCCTCGGTCTCGCCGGCCTCGGCCTCCACGTGCGATCTTGGCGTCCTCGGTACCCGTCTCGACGCGCACCAAGCCTTCCCGCTGCGATCTTGGCGTCCTCTACCCGGTCGCCTCGCACCCAGCGTGCTGCCAGCTGGCGCAGCCTCGTCTTGCCGTTCTCGTAGCGGGTCATGTCCATGCCGGTCGGCTGGTCGCCCAGGACTCCCAGTACCAAACTCTCACCGCGTGCACAGGAAAGCCGCGCGTGGCGAAACAGGGGCGAGGCGCAAGTAGCACGCCAGCACCGCCGACCCGACAACGCCGCAGCCTCCCGTCAAGGCTGGCACGGCACCTCCTCCACCGCCTCCTCCTCCTGCAAAGACCAACCGCCCAGCTCGGGCGCCTCCTCCTCCTCCTCCCGGGCTGGGGTGCCCGTCGCTGCCGCTCGTCCGCCTCCTCCTCCGGTGGGGCTGGGGTGCCCGCCGCTCGGTCCGCCTCCTCCTCCTGTGGGCCTGGGGTGCCCGTCGCGGGCGCTCGGTCCGCCTCCTCCGGTGGGCCTGGGTGCCCGTCGCCGCAGGCGCTCGGTCCGCCTCCTCCTCTGTGGGTACCCGTCGCAGACGCAGCCAACCAGCCACCCGACCTCCATCGACCCACAGAGCGCCGGAACCTCGGAAGTCGCCGCCACCGGCACGAAGGCTGCGCCGTAGTCGCGAAGAAGAGGAGGGCCTGCGGCGGCCCCCATGGGCGGCGAGTACGGTGGCGGATTTGGTTGGCTTGGTTTCTTTAGCGGGAGGGAACTGGCGAATTGAATTCTGTTAAGGGGGATTGGGGATTGGGGCTTGGGGCTTGGGGCTCCAATTTATAGAAATTAGAGGGAGAGGGGGAAGGGAGAAGCTCGCGATGAACGGAGAGGTTTGTCAGGGTTCTGTACTCTGTATTCCTCTGTTCGCTGAAGAAGTGACAGTCACTCCAAGAAGGAACGGTAGAGATGGAAACATGGGCAAGATCCAACGTACCTGTTTCTTTCGTGGAATTCTGCGTTGCACTGATTATTTACAAAGTATTTCCTCTGATAGCCAACTAAAACAGCTTGCTAAAAAGGCCCATATAAGTCGACTCAAGTTTGTCTAAATTTATATGTATCTAGTTAAGTACTTTGTCTAGAATTATTACACAAGTGTTGGTACAAAGTTCATAATCTCACACTAGAATCAAATAGAATACAGCTGTGATGACGGTGAGCAAGAACAACAGCAGGAGCAATATCTTCATCTGGTTCTTCTTCTACAGGTCGTTCCTTCACTTGGCTACTGCCTCTTCTCGAGTCGCGTATCCTTTATAGTTGTTGCCGCTGAACTTGTTCACCTATTTTTGACAGTTCTCCCACTCATCGTAGACTCCTAGAACCCAGCCCTTATACACAAGGTACCACTTCGTCATCTCTATAGACAAGGCATATTAGTAAATTATGCAACGAAAAGAACTAAATGGGTTCATATGCACCAGGTACCACTTCGTCATCTCTGTATTCCTCTGTTCGTTCAAGAAGTGACAGTCACTCCAGGAAGGAACGGTAGAGATGGAAACATGGGCAAGGATCCAACGTAACTGTTTCTTTCGTAACATTCTATGCTTATTTGCACTGATTATGTACAAAGTATTTCCTCTGTTAGCGAACTAAAACAGCTTGCTAAAAAGGACTCATATTAGTTGATTCAACTTTGTCTAGATTTATATGTATCTAGTTAAGTATTTAGTATATATATATCGAATCAGGCTTTCACCCCGCTTTATAAATAAAGCACACCGGTGAGACCGCTGCTGGCCAGACAGCACAACGCCCAAAGAACATGCTGGGGCCAGAGCACAGACAAGCCCAAACGAAAAGAACAAGAACTAAAAAAACAAATGCCAACATTGGCAGATCGATGAAGCGAAGACGGCCCTCCAAAAAGGTCGACGAGAGTCAACAAAGGGGTGGACGGGCGCGGGTCAGCGAGATTGTAATGGACCTCACCAACCTTGATTGTCAGTTTGCTTCTTGATGAAGGGGAAGCCACCGAATCCATGGCTCCAACGCTCAAAGTTCCCATAGACGACGCCAATTGACGAGGGTGACCTCGGCAATGCCCATTGTTATGGACTTAGAGTTTCATGGAAAAGCAAACGTTGTGGATTTCGTCGGCTGATCAGACAAGAAAGGGAGTCGATGTAGTCTGATTATTGAGAAAGCTCGGTTACAAAGTCGTCGGTTTGCTAGTTGCGATCTAGCTTATGACGGATTGCAGGAAAACTAAGGTGTCCTCCCCGTCGGGTCCTTTCAGCCTTTATATGATAGGCTGGGTCCTAGATCCGTAGTTTGAGAGGTTCCAAGTTTATGTTTACAACATGAAATATACGTCGGTTCCTGATTATTCCTTAGCTGATAAGGAAAGTATTTATTCGTCGGGTGTTTTTTAGACTCCATTAAGCCTTCGTGGGCCATAAGATTTCATGCGTCTAGGATAACTAATCATAGAGACCCGATAGGTCATACCCATGTCAATGAGACATAACAACATATGCAACATAAGGATCATGACTAAAGTAGGCAAATCAAGTTCATAAACACAAGGCAATAAACATAAGCTAGTTAAGCATGCATGATCATATGTGCAAAAGCATCAGCGGTTCCAATCTACCAAGGTAGTGTTTTCCTACCGATCACCACCAACTTCTATGGTGTCATGCTACCACCACATCAAAAAAGGGTGTAATCCTACCACCACATACGTTCTCCATCATGTCACTACTAGGAAAACCTTCATCTGTGGTGCATGGGTTTAGACCTTCTGTGGCCACAGGTGTATTACACAGGTATTAAAAAATAGTATTGGTCCAGGATCAGGTATTATATAGGATTTATATATGATTTATACACATAGCACTAGAAACAATACATTTCACTTAGTATATGAAAACAAACATAATACAAACATGAATAGTGTCATCACGCTACTTAGAGCCCGATCGAGATACACAAGTGTTTATGTGGCATCCCGCAAAACCACTACTAGAAAATCGCGTCGAATTTGTGCATTGCATCGTCATCATCAGGCATTGTTTGCATTAAACTATGTTTGCAAAGCCCGTGTTGTTTTCTAAACGCCCCTCTTTATTCAAACCTCAAAACCGGGTCCCCGGAATATTTTGGTTTGCCAATATCGGTTTGCAAAAACTTTGTTTGAAATAAATAAAATATTTAATTTATTTTAGTAGGGGCAGTCGAACGGGCCGACCCGACCCGAACGACCACCCCCGTATAAAACAAACGGTCCACCCTGCCAGCCCTACCTAAATCCTAAAACCACCCTCTATCCTACCCACACCCCTGGCCACCTCACCCCAGCCACTCAGCAACCGCCACCTCACCCCTCCCCTATCCCCTAGCCTATCCCTGCATGCCACATGGCCCAACTCTCTCCCTCACACCCTCTCAGCCCCACCCACCGCCTACACGCCCACACACCTGCCTGTCCCCACTGCTGGCCTTCTACCCGGGCCCCACCCACGCACTCCCACGCACGCCACGCCCCCGTACCCGTCCTGGCCCCGAGCCCCACCTCCTCTCGCGCGTGCAACCACCCCGCGGTCGCCCTCTCCCTTCCTTCTTCCACCTCTGCGCCCCGCCTCCCCTTCTCTAGCTCGCCGCGCTTGGCCATGCGCCGCCTCTAGCTCCTCCAAGCCGCCCGCGGACCCCTCAGCCTTCCCGCAGCCGGACCGCTCAACCATCGCTCCGGCCACGCTCCCATTCTGCCGCGCGCCGCATGCCCGCCGCCGACTCCCGCTCGCCGCCTAGCTTCCGCGCCGCCCCTCCTCCCCAGAGTTCCTCACCGCCTCCACCCGCCGGTCCCTGCAACCTCCCTCCCCGCCGAGCTCGCTCAGGTCGCCGCCGCCACCCGCGCCGGCCTCCTCCTCCCCTCGTGCGCCCGCGCACATGGCAGCTCGCCCTCGCCGCTGTTCACAGGCGCCCGCGTCTGCCGCCCTCGCGCGCCGTCCGAGCCCGCGTGCAACCGCTGCGCCAGTTCCGCCTCCGGCCGCTTGAGCCGTCGCCCGTCGACCCCCTCCGGCGTCCCGCCCAGCAGGACCCTCGCCCGGCGAGCCCGCCCGGCCGTCTCCTCCGCGCCCGGCTGCCGCGGTGGCCGCCGCCAGCAGCCCCTCCGCTTGCGGCGTCGTCGCCGAGCTCGTTCGAGCCGCCCTCCATCCAGCGTGCATACGTCCATATGGCCCAGAACGCCCGAGTCCAACACAAGTTCTCCATCCCGGCAACCGGCACGCGGTACCCCAAGATCGCCTCCTCGATTGAAGCCCTATGCCCGAGGGGCGCCAAGACCGAAAAGTCGCCAAGCATCCGGTGACGCCAAGACGCCAAGATCATCGACATCGAAACGACAAGAGCGTCGTCATAGCACCCAAAGACCGCAAGAGTGACAAGTACCCCGTCCCGGACACCGAGTTCTGCATCCCGAACGCCAAGACCGACCGGTACGCGGTACCGACAAGGCCCTCGCAACGGCAAGACCGACCCCGTGGGACACGGCAAGACCTTCGCGATGACGAGAACGGCACCGACCCGGAAGAAGCCGATGCGACCCGACACCGACCCAAGTTCTGCCCTCGGACATCGAGACCCCGATGCGACAAGATCTGCCCCGTGACCGAGAACGCTTCCGTCGAACCCTGGATCCCGAGACCGGACCCGAAACCCTGAGACCGACCCCGAACCCCGGAACCCAAGATCGTCGAGCCCCTCTGATGTGTGACCCCTTTTCCTCGAACCCTATTTTATAACATATCAATTTATTGCACATTAAAATGTCTTACTCGCATGCATATCTGTGGTTTGGGGGTCTTATGCCGATTCACCTAATAATTAAATATGAGGCCCATATGCGGGCAAATCTAGTATCATATCGGCCTCATTTAAACTTGTGTAGCGAACCGGTATCTTATCTTGCCTTGTTGAAACAACATTTAAATTGCGGGGTAGCTAAACAACTTGAACCATCTAATAATTGTCGGGACCCCGGTTCCGCTTAATTTGACCTAATTGCATCGCACCTTGCCATGCCATGCATCATACATGCATCATGCCGATCTTCTGCAGTGTATTAAATATTGCATCCGGTGTTTCTTCTAGTGTTTTGGTTCTTCGCGGATAAGGCCGTTGAGTTGATGTGAGCTTCGCCCCGATCTTCGGTTGAACCTTCGACAATGTTTTCAGGCGAGCATCTCCCCCTTTCTGCCTATCTTACTTTTCTAGTATTTATTCCCTCCTGTTGATCTTTGCTATCTGTGTTGCGATGCTCTAGTTTCGTACCCGCGATATCCCTTGCAGCCATATATAGCCTTGGACACATCCTATTACCTGTGGTTTGGTAGATAGTTGGACCCGCGTGCCGTAGTCGCCTGCTCAAGAGTTTGTGTGTCGACAAGTACCACCTTTGTTGGAGAAATGGCCGCATGTTGACGTTGGAGATGATCATGGTTTAATTATTGTTCACCTTAATTCCTGTTTAACAACTAAAATTGAACTAAGCAGAGGCATCGGTGGGTGATAGGTAAGATTTGGTTTCCGACCGCCCACTTGTGTCCCGTAGGACCCGAGTTCTTGACACCTGTTCCGAGATCGAGCGCGCTAACCACAGGTGGGGAGATATGGGCCCCCCATTGATTATTACCGATTTCAAAGTATTGTCTGGGGCCACAAGTAGTTTGGGGCTTTGTTACTATCCTGCTTATGCCATGCTTTACCGCTTTATTTACGATTGTGCAGGTCTGCTGTCTTTATTTTGAAGCGGAATGTTTTCGTATCGGCGGTCCCGATTGGGGACCTGCCGTTACAGCCATTGTCATAAACCCTAAGTCCGTCTCGGAGACCGCCGACTTCGTTATGGTGTACTTAGTGGGGTGGCCCCGTGCTTGCTTTGGAGTGCAGGAACGTCGTGACTTAGGCCCGCCGACATACCGATGGGTGTATGTTAGCGATCGGCAAAAGGGTCGAAGTGCTGTGGATACTTTGGTGCACCCCTGCAGGGTTAAATCTTTTCGAGAAGCCGTGTCCGCGGTTATGGACGACTTGGAGCACAGTGCTTGATCATAGACAACTATAACTAAAGTTTATTGTTTTAAATTGACTTGTTTCGATATGACTAGTAATCAGCTTCACTGCAACGGAATGGCTAAGTACAAGTACCAACAACTGCTGGGTTTTGGGTTTATCTCATGCTAAATGTATCTGACTAGTAAGTGCTGCAACTGTCACGGAATGGTTAACTAAAAGTGCCCACTGCTTACTTATCAGGATGACTATCTAAACCTGACTAGTAAAGTGCCACAACTATAACGGAATGATTAAAACTGCCAACTGTGTGAGTTCCTCGGTTGACTTCCTCGTTTGGTCTCGAGGGGGAAACGCCAGGATGGGTTTGTTTGATGCTAGTATTAGGTTGGATCCGAATAGGTCTTTCTTACCCCTCTCTGATAGCCGCTAGTTGGATCGAGTCTCTATAGGTTGTTTAGTGCATGCTGCCGCTGCCGCTCAGTCCACCATACCTATGTAGGCGAGGACCGCCGAATTCTAGCCTCGCTGTCTTGGCCTCGATCGACGCTCCTTCTTTTTCCTTTGCCCTTTGTCGGCACCCCTTTTGTTTAAGCAGGTTTTGAGATCGACGCCGTTAGCGGGGTTACCCTTCCGGCTTGGCCTGGGCAGGGTTATGGACGCCATTGGTTATTCTTCAGGGCTCTTAGCTCCATTTGCATCTTGTCCGTAGTCGGACGCTCGATCATTTTCAAGGTGATTTGGATCTTTGTATATTATATTTGTATTCTTGACTCCTTGAGTCGCTGCTGTATATATATCTGTTCTGTGGGTCCCATCGAGGACTGTTGTGTAATGTTATTACTTTGCTTTCCACCATGCGAAAGTGCTGGTGAGCACCTTCAATCGTTTCTATGCGGGTTTGGCGAGTTCGCTAAAACTTGCATAGGGGTCGAGGTGTTACAGAGTGGTATCAGAGCTCAGCAGTTGCGATACCCCACAAGTCCAGCCTGTAGGATAACCTAGCTAACGGCCGAAGTAGAGTGTCAAAACTATTTTTGAAAAACGGTTGGATAGTTCTAATTAGGTCTGATTTTACTCCTTACCTCTGCTGTTCCCCTCTTACCCCTACGTGTTTTGAATCCGCTCTCGTCTCTTTCTTCGAGTCCAGGAATTCTCGTGGTTGGGTTTCCGTCGTACCTTCAGGGTTTCGCTTCCTCCTTTGATAACGGTGTTGCTACATCCGGTCTTCATGCTATCTGAGGAATCCGTCTGCTGTGGTACCATTCTTTGTTCCTTGCTTGTGCCTTCCGGTGTTCTCCGCCGCAAAGACATCCTCTACGTCAGATCCGATGCAGAGTCTGCATCACTCCTTTGATCCGAACCTCGCTCGTCGAGATCTTCAGTCTGAATCCGAGGGTTGGTTGCATAATCTGTCTATTCGTGTACAGAGTAATGCTTTGAGTGCGGGATGGAGTCGCGACCATACCACTACTCTTATCATTCGCTTTGTATACTGAATGGCGGATCGATGCAATTTACTCCTTCCATGGAAGTTAGAGGTGGCCTTACCTTTAACTTCGTCTGTTGTCTATCCGGAGAGTTTTCTTGACGAACGGGATCAACGACCTCTTGTTAGTGGTGTCGCGAAGATCTACACGAAGCGAGAAGACGCAGATCGCCGATCTTCCTTCCGGTACCATGAGGCGGATCTCGAGGGCGAGATCCCTTGTTAGTGGTGTCGAATTGTGGCATCCCGCAAAACCACTACTAGAAAATCGCGTCGAATTTGTGCATTGCATCGTCATCATCAGGCATTGTTTGCATTAAACTATGTTTGCAAAGCCCGTGTTGTTTTCTAAACGCCCCTCTTTATTCAAACCTCAAAACCGGGTCCCCGGAATATTTTGGTTTGCCGATATCGGTTTGCAAAAACTTTGTTTGAAATAAATAAAATATTTAATTTATTTTAGTAGGCGTCGAACGGGCCGACCGACCCGACGACCACCCGTCAGATAAAACAAACGGTCCACCCTGCCAGCCCTACCTAAATCCTAAAACCACCCTCTATCCTACCCACACCCCTGGCCACCTCACCCCAGCCACTCAGCAACCGCCACCTCACCCCTCCCCTATCCCCTAGCCTATCCCTGCATGCCACATGGCCCAACTCTCTCCCTCACACCCTCTCAGCCCCACCCACTCCCTGCCTACACGCCACACACCCACACCTGCCCTGTCCCCCTGCCAGCTGGCCGCGCCCCTACCCCGGGCCCCACCCACGCACTCCCACGCCACGCCCGTGCAGTCCCGGCCCCGAGCCCCACCTCCTCTCGCGCGTGCAACCACCCCGCGGTCGCCCTCTCCCTTCCTTCTTCCACCTCTGCGCCCCGCCTCCCCTTCTCTAGCTCGCCGCCAGCGACCCGCGGCCGCGCGCCCGCCTCTAGCTCCTCCAAGCCCGCCGCCGGACCCCCTCAGGCCTTCCCCGCAGCCGCCGGACCCGCTCCAACCATCGCCGCTCCGGCCACGCTCCCCGCTGCCGCCCGCGCCATCGCCGCCACAGCGTCGCCTCAGCCGCAAGCTCGCCGCCTAGCTTCGCGCCTCCTCCCCGAGTTCCTCGCCTCCACCCGCGGTCCTGCAATCTCCCTCCCGCCGAGCGCTCGGTCGCCGCCCTTCCGCCCGCGCCACCCGCGCCCAGCCTCCTCCCCTCGCCCGCCCCGCCCCTCCGCTGGCGCGCAGGCGCTGCCCTCACATCGCGGCGTCCGAGCCCGTGCGACCGCTGCGCCGATTCCGCCGCCTCGGCCCGCTTTCACCGTCACGCCGTCGACCCCTCCTGGCGTCCTCCCCCAAAGAGACCCCTCGCCGCCCGGCGAGCCCCGCCTCCTCCGCCGGCGCCGCCCAGCCGTGCGCTTCCCGGCAGCGGGCCCCCACCTCCGCTTGCGGCAGCGTCCGCCAGCTCATTCGAGCCCTCGCCCTCCATCCAGCGTGCATACGTCCATATGGCCCAGAACGCCCGAGTCCAACACAAGTTCTCCATCCGGCAACCGGCACGCGGTACCCCAAGATCGCCTCCCCCGATTCGAAGCCCTATGCCCCGAGGACGCCAAGACCCGAGTGCACCGACAAGCATCCGGTGACGCCAAGACGCCAAGATCATCGACATCAGCGACAAGAGCGTCGTCATAGCACCCAAAGACCGCAAGGTGACAAGTACCCGTCCGGACACCGAGTTCGCATCCCGACGCTAAGACCGACCGGTGCGCGATGCAGGACAAGGCCCTGCACGCGGCAAGACCGACCCGTGGGACACGGCAAGACCTTCGATGACGAACGGCACCGACCGGAAGAAGCCCGATGCGACACCGACCCAAGTTACGCCCTCGGACATCGAGACCCGATCGACAAGATCTGCCCGTGACCGAACGCCGTCGAACCACGGATCCCGAGACCGACCAAACCACGAGACCGACCCGAACCCGGAACCCAAGATCGCCGAGCCCCTCGATGTGTGACCCCTTTTCCTCGAACCCTATTTTATAACATATCAATTTATTGCACATTAAAATGTCTTACTCGCATGCATATCTGTGGTTTGGGGGTCTTATGCCGATTCACCTAATAATTAAATATGGGGCCCATATGCGGGCAAATCTAGTCTCATATCGGCCTCATTTAAACTTGTGTAGCGAACCGGTATCTTATCTTGCCTTGTTGAAACAACATTTAAATTGCGGGGTAGCTAAACAACTTGAACCATCTAATAATTGTCAGGACCCCGGTTCCGCTTAATTTGACCTAATTGCATCGCTCTTGCCATGCCATGCATCATACATGCATCATGCCGATCTTCTGCGATGTATTAAATATTGCATCCGGTGTTTCTTCTAGTGTTTTGGTTCTTGGCGGATAAGGACGTTGAGTTGATGTGAGCTCACCCGATCTTGGTTGAACCTTCGACAATGTTTTCGGTGAGCATCTCCCCTTTCTACCTATCTTACTTTTCTAGTATTTATTCCCTCCTGTTGATCTTTGCTATCCGTGTTGCGATGCTCTAGTTTCGCACCGCGATATCCCTTGCAGCCATATATAGCCTTGGACACATCCTATTACCGTGGTTTGGTAGATAGTTGGACCAGCGTGTCGTGGTCGCTGCTCAAGAGTTTGTGTGTCGACAAGTACCACCTTTGTTGGAGAAATGGCCGCATGTTGACGTTGGAGATGATCATGGTTTAATTATTGTTCACCTTAATTCCTGTTTAACAACTAAAATTGAACTAATCAGAGGCATCGGTGGGTGATAGGTAAGATTTGGTTTCCGACCGCCCACTTGTGTCCCGTAGGACCCGAGTTCTTGACACCTGTTCCGAGATCGAGCGCGCTAACCACAGGTGGGGAGATATGGGCCCCCCATTGATTATTACCTGATTTCAAAGTATTGTACTGGGGGCCACAAGTAGTTTGGGGCTTTGTTACTATCCTGTACTTATGCCATGCTTTACCGCTTTATTTACGATTGTGAGTCTTGCTTTATCTTTATTGAAGCGGAATGTTTTCATTGTGTCGGTCCCGATTGGGGACCTTTGTCGTTACAGCCATTGTCATAAACCCTAAGTCCGTCTCGGAGACCGACTTCGTTGGTGTACTTAGTGGGGTGGCCCCGTGCTTGCTTTAGTGCAGGAACGTCGTGACTTAGGCCCCGACACATCTGCGATGGGTGTATGTTAGCGATCGGCAAAAGGGTCAAGTGCTGTGGATACTTTGGTGCACCCTGCAGGTTAAATCTTTTAGAAGCCACATGCGGTTATGGACGACTTGGAGCACAGTGCTTGATCATAGACAACTATAACTAAAGTTTATTGTTTTAAATTGACTTGTTCCGATATGACTAGTAATCAGCTTCACTGCAACGGAATGGCTAAGTAAAAGTACCAACAACTGCTGGGTTTTGGGTTTATCTCATGCTAAATGTATCTGACTAGTAAGTGCTGCAACTGTCACGGAATGGTTAACTAAAAGTGCCCACTGCTTACTTATCAGGATGACTATCTAAACCTGACTAGTAAAGTGCCACAACTATAACGGAATGATTAAAACTGCCAACTGTGTGAGTTCCTCGTTTGGTCTCGAGGGGGAAACGCCAGGATGGGTTTGTTTGATGCTAGTATCAGGTTGGATCCGAATAGGTCTTTCTTACCCCTCTCTGATAGCCGCCAGTTGGATCGAGTCTCTATAGGTTGTTTAGTGCATGCTGCCGCTGCCGCTCAGTCCACCATACCTATGTAGGCGAGGACCGCCGAATTCTAGCCTCACCGTGTACTGGCCTCGATCTTGGCTCCTTCTTTTCCTTTGCCATTTGTCGGCACCCCTTTTTGTTTAAGCAGGTTTTGAGATCGGCCGTTAGCGGGGTTACCCTTCCGGCTTGGCACAGGCAGGGTTATGGACGCCATTGGTTATTCTTCAGGGCTCTTAGCTCCATTTGCATCTTGTCCGTAGTCGGACGCTCGATCATTTTCAAGGTGATTTGGATCTTTGTATATTATATTTGTATTCTTGACTCCTTGAGTCGCTGCTGTATATATATCTGTTCTGTGGGTCCCATCGAGGACTGTTGTGTAATGTTATTACTTTTCTTTCCACCCGCACGAAAGTGCCTGGTGGGCACCTTCGAATCGTTTCTATGCGGGTTTGGCGAGTTTCGCTAAAACTTGCATAGGGCCGATTCTGAGGGTGTTACAGTTTATCATCTCACATTACAAGTGACAAGTGGCAAATTATTACACAAGTGTTGGTACAAAGTTCATCATCTCACATTACACTAGAATCAAATAGAATACAGCTGTCATGACGGTGAGCAAGAACAAGAGCAGGAGCAATATCTTCATCTGGTTCTCCTTCCACAGGTTGTTCCTCCACTTGGCTATTGCCTCCTCTCAAGTCGCGTATCCTTTGTAGTTGTTGCCGCTGAACTTGTTCACCTATTTCTGACAGTTCTCCCACTCATCGTAGACTCCTAGAACCCAACCCTTATACACCAGGTACCACTTCGTCATCTCTATAGACAAGGCATATTAGTAAATTATGCAACGGAAAGAACTAAATAGGTTCATATGCATATATGTTCATATAAACTAAAGCAAAAGATTCGTAAACATAAAAGATAGCATATCGATCACAATCATAGAAGTTCGACAACAAGGACCAAAATAGTGAAGTTTATGATATACGATCACAGTAGTAAAGTTTGTGACACAATACTACACGCAGACATCTATGCACACACTTGATAATGCTAGGCGCACACATCGATCATTGAGAACTGTTCACGCTTGGCTTTGGTAACGGTAGATATCCATCCTTTGTCACCCACGTCTCGTTGTCACCCTGCTTATAGAGAATATCTTCGATCTCCCTCTTACAGAGGGGGAAGGGATAAGCTCATGCCTCACGATGAATGGGAGGTTTGTCAGGGTTCTGTAATGTGTATTCCTCTGTTCGCTGAAGAAGTGACAGTTACTCTAGGAATGGTAGAGATGGAAACATGGGCAAGGATCCAACGTACCTGTTTCTTTCGTAACATTCTGCGCTTATTTGCACTTATTATTACAAAGTGTTTCCTCTGTTAGCGAACTAAAACAGCTTGCTAGAAAAGACTTATATTAGTTGACTCAAGTTTGTCTAGATTTATATGTATCTAGTTAAGTATTTAGTCTCTCTCTCTCTCTATATATATATATATATATATATATGTATTTTGACAGAATTGAGTCGACTAATATGGGTCGAAGAGAGTATTATAAAACAGAGATGTACTGTATTAAGGTAATGATATTTTTAATCGCGGCTCAAGCTTACTCGATATAAGGTGGAGCAACGCGATAGAGAAAAACCATAAAAACTTTCTCTACATTTTCCTTGCCTCGTTTGTCCTAGTTTTGTTTTCCCTGCTTGTACCATCCGATACTTAGATCTAGATTCCAGTTTTCCCTACAATTCGTCATATCCTCTATTGTTTTTCTACTTAGTGGGAGTTGGTGCTTGATAATATGGTATCAGAGCAGTGAATTATTGGACATTTCTTTCGCTTAGGATTTGCAGATCACATCGATTTAGCTGTAAAATTCCCATGGATTAGTAGAAGAAATTCTGGTTCATCTTCTCCACTCGCAAGCGCCAATTTCAACCTCGGAGATCCCCTTTCCGACCATGCGGTTAGAACATCATCCTAGGAATCCTTGGATCAGCGGAAGAGGAAGCTCGCTGACTTTCCATGGGACAGTCAGTCCATGAACGGTAGAGATGGAAACAAGGACAAAGATCCGACTTACCAGTTTCTTTCATTTTGCTGATTATGTAATAAAGTATACCGTATTAAGACACCGAGTGCACTAAGTGTAATGATATTCTTAATCACGGCTCCAGCGTACTTGATATAAGCTGGATGGGCGGCGCGATAGAGAAAAACCCTAAGAGGTCGTTGGCACCCATGTATTCATATATGGATTCATTTCATTTATATTATGATTTCAAAAACACCTACATGTTTGGCTTCCACCGGAATTTGGAAATGACTACGGAATTCCAAAATAAGTGCCATGTACTAGAATAAAAACACATGCATCAAGTGATTGCAATAGTACTTCTCATAACTTTTGGACCTCAAAATACACGTCATACAAGTTCTAAAGTTCTAGTCCATGTTTAGTCCATAAAACATGGATGCATTGATATAATAAATACAGATTCTAGAGTTTGAATAAGTTAAACGAGGTAAAATAGCACTAGTAGAAAAACGACCTTTCGTTTGGAGCTGCTCTGGCCTGTAGTCCCGGCCCAGTCTGGAACCGGGACTAGTGTTAGCACTAGTTCCAGTCTGTCACGTTTGACAACGGCTAGGAGGCAGCAACTGGCTAGTCCCGGTTCCTTGGGCACCTCTAGTCCCGGCCTGGGACCTAGGAATATAGTCCCGGGTGGTTCTAAAAACCGGGACTAGAGATAACCCCTCTCAAGGTGTTACCCAATATTGATCATCAGAATATTATTGGCCAAGCAATGGAATTTTCCAAAGGTAATGCGAAGACTGCATGAGTGGTACGACAAAGTCTCTATATGCGATAAAGCAGATCGATTGTCAGCACTGCTTGTGAGAATTACAAGTGAGCATTTTTATGGTGAAGACCAGCTGCAAATTTATTTTGATGAATTCTATATGTTATTCAAACAAGATGCACTCGGCTTGAGTCTCCTCGCTACCTATTGTCTGTAAGTAATTCATTTATTTCTATAATAAAGTCTCTAACTCAGCTCGTTCATTACATGTAATTATCTTCACTATGCTATTATGCAGAATGAAGAGCGATGAAGGTGACTGAAAGAAAATCTTTGGCACTGGGTTCATCGACCCACACCGGTTTAATCAAGCATTTCTAAAGGAATATCCCAAAGAGCTGGTGCGTAACTTGCTAAGAGCCTTGTTGAGGCAACATTACAAACAGATAATATTGTTTCCCTATAACTACAAGTAAGAGTATTATTGTCTTGTACACATTTACTTGATTGTGCTAAGTATAATTGATGAGTTACTGACGTATATAAACATCCACAACTATCACTCGATTGTGCTAAGTATAATTGATGAGTTACTGACGTAAATAAACATCCACAACTTATCGGTCTCTTTTATGCATATATATCTTGAGATATCAAGTAACTAATAACTTATTTATTCTTTATTTTTTGCCGGGCATGATTTGGAAAGCTTTCACCAATGCTACAGTTGGTGAATTTAAAGATAAGCTTAGTTTTTATCGGGTCGATGTAAGTAGTACGAGCTAGATCTACACATCTCTTCAATTCTAATTTCAATACCATTATATCATGCTTGATTACTATTTGATTGAATTCTATTCTCGTAAAGTGCGAGAGGTAGCCATGAGGGACTAATTTGTTTGGATACTTCGTGTATGAGTACATTCGCTCGGAGGTCAGTGAGCGGGACAGAGGGACATTTGTAGAAGTACGTGAACAATATATTCACAAATTGTGTTGAGTGCCATTCATAATATTTGTTATGACTATTGATATTCATATTGATCTTCTTATTTTATATATAGTTGGAAATATTGTGGGAGAATCTCCAACCAAGGGAGCGCCTGGTAGCAATTCAAGAGGAATTGGTGGGATTTATTTGTTGACCATGTCATACATCCAGAAGGAAAATACCATACCTCTGGCTTCTAGTGATTTAATGATCTTGTAATCGAATAGACGGTCTGTGATCTCCATTTAATCAAATTGTATATATATGTAACGTAGAATTATATCTATATAATCATGATTATATTGTATGTAATGGTTTCCTTCGTTTCATGTCACTTTACGCCAAACGCAACCCTCCTATACCTATCCTCCTGCCGCGGCAGAACCCCCCATCCGGCTACCGCCGCAGAAATCGACTCCAAAATTCTATCGCGGCAGAAACCCCCATCGGCTGTCGTGGCAGAAAATGGCCCCAAAACTCCGCCGCGGCAAAAAAACCCATCGACTGCCGTGGCAGAAATGTAGGGGTTCGTAGCATGGAAAACAAAAAAATTCTATCACATGAACACAAATAAGCCAAGATCTATCTACTAGATTGCAGCAACGAGTCGATAGGTACTAACCCTCGAAGATCCAAAGCGGTTAACGAGAGCAGATTCTCGTGGATGATGTAGTCGTACACTTCCGATCTCAAGATCGCGTAGACGATCCTTCCGGCGCTGCGTTCCGGCAGCGCTTCCGCAGTCGGTCACACGTTCGGTACTTGATGAAGACCTTCCTCTCCCTTGTTCCAGCAGGCAGCGGAGGTTGTAGCACTCTCCTCGTGATTCCGGCAGCACGACGGCGTGGTGTCGGAAGTAGAGGGGAGATCTCGCAGGGCTTCGCCTTAAGCCGGAGCGAGTATGGTGGAGTATGAGAGAGGCCTTGGCGATCTACAGTTTAGAGGGCACCAAGGGGAGGGCTTGGCCGGCGGCTAAGGTTTGGGGAAACCCTAACTCGCCGAGTTAGAGGAGGCCCTAGGCGGCGGCTTGGAGGTGGCCGGCGACTTGGAGGCTAGGGTTTGGGTGTGTTGGGTGTAGGGAAGAGGGGGCACCCCTGTCCCTTCTTTTATAGGTGGGAGGGAGGCACGGTTGGGAGGAGGGAGTCCTCCTCCAACTCCTCCTCCTTGGCTGGCGGGTGTAGGGAGTAGGACTTCCTCCCTAAGTAGGTTTCCTACTCTCCCTCCACCAAGCAAACTTGCCGTTTGACTTTTCAAATTGGCGTTTGACTTTCAAACTAGGATTTGAATTCTTCCTTTATTTTTCCCAGCCATGATACCTAGTACATGATGCAACCATTCCACATTGTCATGACACATTCATGTACCCTTACCCTCCGGAGTGCCGGACCTTCCGGACCCTTCTAGAACATTCCTGGTGAAAACACCGGAATCATTCCCGAACTCCGAAACAGGACTTTCCTTATATGAATCTTATTCTCCGGACCATTCCGGATCTCCTCGTGATATCACGGATCCCATCCGAGACTCCAAACAACATTCGGTCTCTTACTCATCATTCCATAACTACTCAACAACATCGAATCCTTAAGTGTGTCTCCCTACGGTTCGTGAATTATGCGGACATGACCGAGACACTTATCCGATCAATAACCAATAGAGGAATCTGGAAATTCATATGGCTCCCACATATTTCTACGATTACTTTGCGATCGAATGAACCACTTACATACGATACCAATTCCCCTTTGTCTCATGATAGTTTACTTATTCGAGGTTTTGATCGTCGGTATCTCTGCATACCTAGTTCAACCTCGTTACCGATAAGTACTCTTTTCCCGTTCCCGTGATATGTGATCCCTTGTGAGCCAGTCACATGCTTGCAAGATAATTGGATGACATTCCACCGAGAGGGCCCAGAGTATATCTATCCGTCATATGGATGGAAAAATCCCACTCTTGATCCATGTGCCTCAACACATACTTTATGAACACTCAATGCCACCTTTATAGCCACCCAGTTACGGTGTGGTGTTTGATGTCATCAAAGCATCCTTCCGGTGATGGTGATTAACATGATCTCATGGTCGAAGGAATTAGGTTACTATGTATCAGAAAGCTTATAGCAAATGAACTATATTAAATGACTTGATCTTTATGCTACGCTTATCTATAGGAGTATGTCCATCACATCATTCTCCTAATGATATGAACGTGTTGTTAGTAACATCTCTTTGTTCATGATCAGGAAACCATGATCATATATTAACCAACAAGCTAGTTTAACAAGAGGCTTTACTAGGGACTCTTTTATGTTTACAAATCACACAAGTATTAATGTTTCCGGTTAATACAATTATAGCATGGTATGTAAACATTTATCATAAGTATGAAGATATGATAATAACCACTTTATTATTGCCTCTTGGGCATATCTCCAACGGTCTCCCACTTGCACTAGAGTCAAAAATCTAGTTTCAAACCTTTGTGTATTCGACACCTATGGCTTTCTGGTGTCGTATGTACACGATTGCTAGTGGTCAACTGATCTCCGGATCTGACACTTCCAGGTCCGTGTGTAATTGCATGTCTTTGCGTTTCTACGCATCACTCATTCTCTAATGAGATGGCTTTGTACAAATTTGGTCCTTTGGTGTGACCTTTAGTTCTTTGGGGTTAAAACATGTTGATAATATTGTCGTACAATATATATTCATAGCATTATCCCTGCTGTGAACTACACCTAGTTTGATAACAAACTACTTGACACAAATGCCCTCTTTTGCTGCTATGATAGCAGTTATATACTTAGCCCTTTTGTTGTAGTATCTGTCACAATATCTTAACTTTGGAACTCATCCAAATTCATTATGGAACTCTCATTCCATCATATTGTGCCACCCTTAGTTTAGATTGAGATAAACTTAATTCGTACTTTGTGACAAAACTAGTATCAATGTAATTCATTTACAATGAACTAACCATCTATTTGTCACTTCTACAAAATAATATATTCTTAGTTCTTTTACAAGATCATAAGAATATCTTTACTATCGTCCAATAATCATCTTATGAATCATTCTGGTATATGCTCATAACATTTAGAGCATAGGACATATCTGGATTTGTACATATCAAAACATGATTGATATAAATACTATTTGTGCTTTCATACATAAAGTATCAATCTATACTTGAATCTTTGTTTCACTTACCAAGTGTCAATACACTTGAATATATCATCAATATTGAACTCATTCAATCCTTTCTGTGCGACAAGAACCTTTCTTGTAGTTTTTATATTAAACTCATTCAATATATCATCTATGTACTTTCGGCACAACCATATTAGCGTCTATTGATGCCAAATATTTGGGTTTTTCCTAAGTCATTTATCGAGATGAAATTCTTATCCTGTGTTAATAAAAATACATCATTTCCAATCAACAATATGTCTTCCACATAATGTATTAGAAGCATGTCTTAGCGCTCCCACTTAATTTCTTGCAAATGCAAGCATCTTCATCGTCTCCAATGAAATTAAACTCTTTTAACAGTTTCATCATAGTGAAGATTCCAACTCTGCGATGCTTACTTCAACCATTGAAATTTGCATATGCTTTTAGCATCCTTTGAATTAACAAAACCCTTTGGACCGTGTCATGCACACGTCCTTGGTAACCATTTTATTAGAAGAACTTGTTTTGTTTATTCAACACATAACAAAATTATATTTCGTGGTTGCTACATTAATCCGTCTAGACTAAATATCGCTATGAAAGATCAGATCTTGTCATAGTCAACCTTTGAACATTGTTGTGAACTCTTTCCCAACATGTCGACTATTTCATAGATGTGAAACATCCATGTCTATTTATTTATATATCCATATACGACTGTAAGGTCTTGTACCTTTCTAGAGGGTCTTTCAAGTTCAAAGCTTGATCTCTTGTATATGGAACTATCACGGATTCTATGGCTTCAAGCCATTTGACGGAGTCAGGGCCCATTATCGCTTCTTTGCATGTAGTTGGATCATTATTGTCAAATAATGATTTAACTCTCAAATCTTGGTATTTGATTGTTTATCCGACCTACTTGTTTCAATAGGAACTTAGATTTCCGTGACCACAACCTTTGAGGCACGTGAGCCATGAGCATTGTTGCTACCTCCGGAACACTTTTCGGCGCTGTGCAACTTTGCACATATAGCTAAGGTTCTTTTAACCTTATCAAAGTTCTATTGTCCTCCCACTTATCTTTTCACGAAAAATTCCTTCTCAAAGAAACTTGACGTTCTAAGCGACAAACACTTTCGTCTCCGATGTTATGGAGGAATAGTTATTCGAAATAACATACAAAGACAGGTTCATCCGACTTTGGTTGCAAACATCTTTCTTATGCATAGAATACCAATGTTTAAGAAAGGACAACTTAGGTTTTATCCCAAACCATAACTTTATATGGTGTCAATTCAACGGATTATGATGGAGCTCTTTTTAGTGGAAAAACGGTAGTCTCTAAAGCTTTTAATCTTTAAAATATAATGACAGTTTTATGAATTACACCTTTGATCTTATCATGTCAAACAAGATTTAATTACATATCTTGAACGCTCCATACTCTTATGGTGTTTTGGGAAATGCAAATCCACGGAACAATTCCTTAAATCTTAGGTATTATGCTAAACTTGTAACTCAAATATCTTCCTTTATGATCTTATCATAAACTATTTATATTCTTGTTACAATGATTTTGCACTTCATCTTGAAAGTCTTTGAACTTTTCAAAAGTTTCATACTTCATCCTTATTAAGTAAATATTCATATATTCACTCAAATTTTTGGAGAAAGCATATGAAGTTGAAATCCATCGATCTTGACTACACATAATGGACTTCGTACAACTATATGTACAAGTTCCAATAAGCTAGTCATTCGTTCCCTTTTTGGCCTATGAACGAAGTTTTAATTATCTCTAGGAAAGTTTCACAAGCGTCATTTGATCAAAAATCAAAGGACTCCAAAGTTCCATCCACATGGAGTTTCTTCATGTTTTCTTTCCAATATAATTCAAACGGCGATGTCACTTCCTAAGTGATCTTTCAATCGATTTGTCTTTCGACATTTTTAGCACTAGTTTTATGGATGTGATTTCTTCAACGAGATTTGTGAATCATCCATCTTTTATGGATTACGGCAATTATTTGAACAACCATTTTATTCTCATAATACCTGATAAAACAAATCTTGAAGGCAAGCTTTGATGTTTAACAAGCAGACAATAACCCTTTATTTGTTCTCGATGAACATCATCACATATTCTTTTGCTAGTTACTTAGGCCATTGTAGTTCATGAATTGTGTTGTTTCGTATGACGATTCACACCAACAAATTCAGTATCAAATACTTAAGAACCACATTGTTTAATAAGCAAAGAATATAGCCATAACATGTATATCATCTATATACTTAAGTTGAACAATTCTAGTCTTTTCTTTTATGCCATATATTTATGAGATTCTCTTTCAGTATTTCCTTTTATGTTTAAAAGAATCTATCAACATCAATAGTGGAGCCACATACATGACACATAGTCCAAAGCATGTATAGTTAAATACCAATGTCTTTGGACTTGAACTTTGAAGTAGATCACCATCATCAAATGTTTGGTGTTCTTTCAAATTCCTTTCTTTAGTAATCTCTTGGTGTAGTAAACATTTTACCTACATCAAATATTCACCCTTATCATGGATTTATCCATGATCAAGCTACTCTTATCTTATAACGTTGAATTACGAGTATAATGTTGCTCTCCAAAACCTTTTTGGAGGATTAGGACAACTAGTGTCTCCAACATTTTGTAAATTCTCATCAAATATGAGAACATAAACTTTGCCATATTATACTCTATCATGTTGTAACCAAAACATCATTTCAGACATCGCAATATCTTCCATACATGATGGTTTCTGAAACAACTCTTTCAACTCCTAGATTACCTTGATATTGAAACTATCTTTCGAATATCAAGAATCATGGAGATAAACATGATGCTTACATACTAACACTGGAATTGTTACTCTTGATTTAATACCAACTATTAAACTTCACGGAGTAATCGAAACTTACTGAAAGTTTGCAATGGGACTTTTAAACTTTAAATTAACACTTCAAAACAATACGATACCAGTTCGTAAAGTAACTAACCATAATTCTATAGTTCTATCATCTCAATTATAACTAAGCGCAAAGTGGTAAACGGATGCCAATGACTACAACAATTATGCAAATTCACTTTGATTTAATTTATGATAAATAGTGTTTAACTTTTAATCATATTGCCGTTGAACTCCCACTCAAAACAATATCCCTCACATTGTTTTAGTGATCACACGAACCAAATCCACCATATCAAAACCGATCATCACGAGAGTTGATGTAGCTTCTATGGCGAACAATCAACATGTTCATCATATCTACTATATGACTCATGCTTTACCTTTCGGTGATCCGTGTTCCGAGACCATGTCTGTACATGCTAGGCTCATCAAGATCAAACCTTAGCTTCCGCATGAGCAAATCTGGCTTGCTCACGTTGTATACACTCGCAGAATCTAACACACCTGATCATCACGTGGTGCTTTGAAACAACGAGCTTTAGCAACGGTGCTTACTAAGGATGAACACTTTAAACTTGAAATTGTGTGCTTGAGGGATCATCTTATAATGCTACCGTCGTGAACTAAGCAATACAAGATGCATAAAAGTATTAACATCACATGCAATTCATAATATGTGATATGATATGGCCTTTCTACTTGTGCTTCCGATCTCCATCTTCAAGCACGAACATGATATCCATCATCACCGGTGTGGCGTCAAGGTCAATGGCGCCGCTTCATGGTTGTCTTCCACCAGCATCAACTATTACAACTATCTTGAATAATAGTCACGCAGGACTTAACGGATTTAAAAGACAACCATATGGATCCTGCCGGTTGCCGACTTACAATAAGGAACATTGCATACATCATATATAATCACAATCATGGCCATATCACATCACAGCACACCCCTGCAAAACAAAGTTAGACGCCTCTAATTTTGTTTGCATGTTTTACGTGGTTTGGGGCTTTCTATAAGTGTCGTTCTAACTTACGAACAAGAACCACAACATTGATACTAGTATTGTCAATCACCCGTTGTAAATTGAATCTTAACTATGTTGGGAGAAACAGGCACCCGCAAAGCCACTTATGCAATACAAGTTGCATGTCAAGCGTGGAGCAAGTCTCATGAACGATGTCATGTAAGGTTAGCCCGGGCCGCTTCATCCCACCATCCCGCAAGATGCAAAGTACACAAGAAGCTATCAACAACAAAAGCATCAACGCCCACAATGACCATTGTGTTCTACTCGTGCAATAGATCTACATATAGACATGACTCTGATACCACTGTAGGGGTTCGTAGCATGGAAAATAAAAAATTTCTATCGCATGAACACACATAAGCCAAGATCTATCTACTAGATTGTAGCAACGAGTCGATAGGTTCTAACCCTCGAAGATCCAAAGCGGTTAACGAGAGCAGATTCCCGTGGATGATGTAGTCGTACACTTCCGATCTCAAGATCGCGTAGATGATCCTTCCCGGCTGCGTTCGGCGCCGCCGCTTGATCGTCACCGTTAACTCGATGAAGACCTTCCTCTCCCTTGTTCCAGCAGGCAGCGGAGGTTGTAGCACTCTCCTCACGATACCGGCAGCACGACGGCGTGGTGTCGGAAGTAGAGGGGAGATCTCGTAGGGCTTCGCCTTAAGCTGGAGCGAGTATGGTGGAGTATGAGAGAGGCCTTGGCGATCTACGGTTTAGAGGGAACCAAGGGGAGGGCTTGGCCGTCGGCTAAGTTTTAGGGAAACCCTAACTCGCCGAGTTAGAGGAGGCCCTAGGCGGCGGCTTGGAGGTGGCCGGCGACTTGGAGGCTAGGGTTTGGGTGTGTTGGGTGTAGGGAAGAGGGGGCACCCATGTCCCTTCTTTTATAGGTGGGAGGGAGGCGCGGTTGGGAGGAGGGAGTCCTCCTCCAACTCCTCCTCCTTGGCCGGCGGGTGGAGGGAGTAGGACTTCCTCCCTAAGTAGGTTTCCTACTTTCCCTCCACCAAGCAAACTTGTTGTTTGACTTTTCAAATTGGCGTTTGACTTTCAAACTAGGATTTGAATTCTTCATTTATTTTGCCCAGCCATGATACCTAGTACATGATTCAACCATTCCACATTGTCATGAAACATTCATGTACCCTTACCCTCCGGAGTGCCGGACCTTCCGGACCCTTCTAGAACATTCCTGGTGAAAACACCGGAATCATTGTCGAACTCCAAAACAGGACTTTCCTTATATGAATCTTATTCTCTGGACCATTCCAGATCTCCTCGTGATATCCTGGGTCCCATCCGAGACTCCGAACAACATTCGGTCTCTTACTCTTCATTCCATAACTACTCAACAACATCGAATCCTTAAGTGTGTCTCCCTACGGTTCGTGAATTATGCGGACATGACCGAGACACTTCTCTGATCAATAACCAATAAAGGAATCTGGAAATTCATATGGCTCCCACATATTTCTACGATTACTTTGCGATCGAATGAACCACTAACATACGATAGCAATTTCCCTTTGTCTCACGATAGTTTACTTATCCGAGGTTTTGATCGTCGGTATCTCTGCATACCTAGTTCAACCTCGTTACCGATAAGTACTCTTTTCTCGTTCCCGTGATATGTGATCCCTTGTGATCCAGTCACATGCTTGCAAGCTAATTAGATGACATTCCACCGAGAGGGCCCAGAGTATATCTATCCGTCATATGGATGGACAAATCCCACTCTTGATCCATGTGCCTCAACACATACTTTCCGAACACTCAATGCCACCTTTATAGCCACCCAGTTACGGTGTGGTGTTTGATGTCATCCAAGCATCCTTCCAGGGATGGTGATTAACATGATCTCATGGTCGAAGGAATTAGGTTACTATGTATCAGAAAGCTTATAGCAAATGAACTATATTAAATGACTTGATCTTTATGCTACGCTTATCTATAGGAGTATGTCCATCATATCATTCTCCTAATGATATGACCATGTTGTTAAGAACATCTCTATGTTCATGATCAGGAAACCATGATCATATATTAACCAACAAGCTAGTTTAACAAGAGGCTTTACTAGGGACTCTTTTATGTTTACAAATCACACAAATATTAATGTTTCTCGTTAATACAATTATAGCATGGTATGTAAACATTTATCATAAGTATGAAGATATGATAATAACCACTTTATTATTGCCTCTTGGGCATATCTCCAACAAGAAAGAGGCCCCAAAACTCTGCCGCGGCAGCCGAATTGGTGAAATGCTGCCACGACAGAAAATATCTAGTCCTGGTTCGTGATACGAATCTGGACTAAAGATCCTCCACCTGCACTTCTCGCAGCCACGTGCAGAACCTCCGGTCCTGATTTATGACCGGGACTAGAGGCTAGGACCTCTAGTCCCGATCCGTAGTCCGGTTGCAAACCGGTCTAGAGGTGTCTAGGACCGGGACTAGAGGCTCGATTTCCACTAGTGTAGCAGACTTCTACAACACAAAGGAAGATCCTAATCATGCATTTATATGCTTGAGAACCAACTTATTCTTCATCCCTCCGCTTCCCGCCCTTTCCCTCTATATATAGGCCGACCGTCATGGCCACCCACACATCAACACATTCCCCGCCGCCTACTTTAGGGTGCCCATCCCGCATACTTGTGGTCGACTCGGCGGCAATGACAGAGTACTAGGCACCATGGGGCATGTACGAGACTAGGCTCCGCCGGGCTGGCACTGGGAGGAGCTACCTTCCAGGACGCATCGCTTGGTGAGGAATCCAGGTCTCGTCGTCGACCAGGAGCTTCTCTGGTAGCGCTCATCTGGTCCACAATCGGTGCAGCGGGATCCGGCCCATGAGTAGGTGGTACAGCGTCGTGTCAGGAAGGAGGACAAGCACATCCGGTGCTACATGGTTGCGTTGGACGTCAGGGTCTTCGATACCTGGAAGGTTCTTCAGGAATCTCACCCGAGCTATGCTCGTGTGGTGTTTCCTTATATTTAGGTGTCCACCTCCCGCGGCTCAGGCACCGGGAGTCTTAGTCCACTTTGATTGAGAAAAATAATGTATTAGGTTTCATGGCTTTTGGAACAAATAACCAATGTTATATGCAGAATCATGGCAGAGTTTGTGATACTAGTATGTGCAGAAATGGTCCGAACAATGTAAATCCTTCTCGTGGTGTCATATTATGTGACATAGTTGCAAGGAAAAATACCAAACTTGGTATATTGACCATGCCTCAAAAAAACCTTCACGAAAAGACCTATCATGTTCGAGGTTTCATGGATTTTGGTCCAAATGACCAATGTTACGTGTAGAATCACGGCATAGTTTGTGACATTGTTCCCATATCGCGCACACACATGCATATTGGGACGTCGAACAATATTGTAGTAGGAAGTTTTCCTTTTCGTGGCACGGAAAAGCCATTTCCATTTTCCGGACGCAAAAAACGAGGCGTTTTGTGAAGCAACCACCAAAATGTTGTTTCAGAATGCTACCTCCCCATTTTTCAAAAATAATAGATCACCTTACATGGACGATCTACTAACTACGAGATCTCAAACCTTTCCGTCATTTCTGGTTGAATAAGACAAATGTCTGCTAAATCGACTGGAAGTGGGTCCGGTTTAAACTACATGTACATGATCTAACACTCATGTTTTTTTTTGAAAAAAATAATCATTTTAGACTCATAATATGTTGTTTCTGTAGAGATCCAATTCTAGCTAACGAGGCTCATCCCATATCTTCATGCACGTCGTTTTGACCATAGTTTGAAACATTAAAAATTCAAAACGGGCATAAGAAATTCAAAAATGGTCCGAACAATGTAATTCCTTCGTGTGGTGTCATATTATGTGACATAGTTGCAAGGAAAAATACCAAACTTGGTATATTGTTTATGTCTCAAAAAATCTTCTTAAAATGACCTATCATGTTTGAGGTTTCGTGGCTTTAGGTCAAAATGACCAATGTTATGTGCAGAATCGCGGCATAGTTTATGATACTATTTCCATATTGTGCACACACGTGCATCTTGGAATGCCGAACACTGTTGCAGTAGGAAGTTTTCCTTTTCGTGGCACGGAAAATCCATTTTCTATTTTTTGGGCGCAAAAAAACGTGGCGTTTTATGAAGCAACCACCAAAATGCAGTTTCGGAATGCTACCATCCAATTTTTCTAAAATAATAGACCATCTTACATGGACGATTTACCAATCGGGGGATCTCAAACCTTTCCGTCCTTCCTGGGTGAAAAAGACAAATGTCAGCCGAATCGGTAGAAAGTGGGTCCAGTTTGAACTACATGTACATGATCTAATGCTTGTGATTTTTTAAAAAATATCACTTTTAGACTCATAATATGTTGTTTATTCAGTGATCCAATGCAAGTTATAACAAGGATCATCCCTTATCTTCATGCACGCAGTTTTAACCATAGTTTGACCCATTAAATATTCGAAACGGGCATAATAAATTCAAAAACGGTCCAAGCAATGTAAATCCTTCACGTGGTGTCATATCATGTGACATACAAGTAAAAATACTAAACTTGGTATATTAATTATGTCTCAAAAAAACCTTCACAAAATGACCTATCATGTTCGAGGTTTCATGGCTTTTGGTCCAAATAACCAATGTTATATGCAGAATCGTAGCATAGTTTGTGATACTGTTACCATATTGTACACACAGTTCATCTTGGGACGTCAAACAATGTTGCAGTAGGAAGTTTTCTTTTTCGTGGCACGGAAAAACCATTTTTTATTTTTCGGGCGCAAAAAATGGGGCGTTTGTGAAGCAACCACCAAAATGCTGTTTCAGAATGCTACCACCCAATTTTTCTAAAATACTAGACCACCTTGAATAGATGATCTACCAACTAGGAGATCTCAAACCTTTCTATCCTTTCCGGGTGAAAAAGTCAAATGTCTGCCGAATGGATAGGAAGTGTGTCCGGTTTGAACTACAGGTACATGATCTAATGCTCCTGATTTTTTTGAAAAAATTTATTTTTAGACTCATAATATATTGTTTCTTCAGAGATCGAACGCAATTTCTAACTAGGCTCATCCGCTATCTTCATACACGCCGTTTCGACCATAGTTTGAAATATGAAAAATTCGAAACGGGCACAAGAAATTCAAAAACGACCCGAACAATGTAAATCCTTCGTGTGTTGTCATATTATGTAACATAGTTGCAAGGAAAAATACCAAACTTGGTATACTGATAATGTATCGAAAAAACCTTCACAAAATGACCTATCATATTCGAGGTTTCATGGCTTTCGGTCCAAATGACCAATGTTATGTGAAGAATCGCGACATAGTTTGTGATATTGTTCCCATATTGTGCACACATGTGCATCTTGGGACGCCGAACAATGTTGCAGTAGGAATTTTTCCTTTTTTTGTGGCACGAAAGAGCGATTTTCTATTTTTCGGGCGCAAAAAGCGGGGCGTTTTTTGAATCAACCATCAAATTCTATTTCAGAATGCTACCACCCCATTTTTCTAAAATACTATACCACCTTACATGGACGATCTCCCAACCGGGAGATCTCAAACCTTGTCGTTCTTCTCGAGTGAAAAAGACAAATGTGTGCTGAATCGGTAGGAAGTGGGTCCGGTTTAAACTACAGGTACATGATCTAACGCTCGTGATTTTTTAAAAAAGTCATTTTTAGACTCACAATATGTTGTTTCTAAAGAGACCCAATGCAAGTGCTAACGAGGCTCATCCCCTATCTTCATGCATGCCATTTTGACCATAGTTTAAAACATAAAAATGGTTAATAGTTTAAATAGTTACAATAATTATTTTAGAAAATAGAAAATGGTTTTGATAGTTATTCAAATTCAAACACTTCTTATGTTTAAAGTTTTTTAAGATTCGAAAATATGCAAAAAATTAGTTAATTCATTTTTATTTGGAAATGGTTAATAGTTTAAATAGTTACAATAATTATTTTAGAAAACAGAAAATGGTATTAAATTAGTTATTCAAATTCAAACACTATTCATGTTTAAAGTTTTTTAAGATTCCAAAATATGCAAAAATATTAGTTAATTCATTTTTAATTAAAATGGTTAATAGTTTAAATAGTTACAATAATTATTTTAGAAAACAGAAAATGGTTTTGAATTATTTATTCAAATTCAAACACTATTTATGTTTAAAGTTTTTAAGATTCCAAATTATTTACCTTTTAAAAAGCATTACAAATTTAAACTCCTAAATAAAAAATAAGGCGATGGACAAGAAAGTTGATTTTTTTTGAAAACAGACCCTTTAGTCCCTGTTGGAGATTCCAACCGGGGCGAATGGGATCTGCGCGCACTTCTTAGGGCTACTCCAAAATTGGCCATTTTTTGTCCCGGTTGGAGCCACTAACCGGGATGAATGACCCCTTCCTTAATAACTACGTGCCCTTCTCCTTCCAATTCTTCTCCGCCCAATCGATCGAAGAACAGAGGAACCGCCGCGAGGACCTCCATGCACCGCCGTCAGGCTTCCCAACCGCCACCCCGCCTCCAGCCTCCACGCACCGTCGCCGGCCTCCACGAGCGCCGGAGCTCGCCGCCCGCACCGCCACTGATCTCCCCCGCCGCCCGCACACCGGAGCTCGCCGCTCACACAGGTGCATGGTTCCTCGATGCCGGCTACCGCGCGCGCCCACCTCCGTCCACACGTACACACGCACTATAAGATTTTTTACCGTTTTGTCGATTTATTTCATTTTAGTTGTAAATATTGTGGATTTAGTTGATTTTAGTTGTAAATATTGTGTATGTAAATATTGATTTAGTTATAAAAATTGTAAATATTGATTTTAGTGGATTTAGTTGATTTTAGTTGGAAATATTATAAATATTGTGTATGTAAATATTTATTTAGCTGTAAATATTATAAATATTGATTTTAGTGGATTTAGTTTATTTTAGTTGTAAATATTGATTTAGTTATAAAAATTGTAAATATTGATTTTAGTTGATTTTAGTTGTAAATATTGTAAATATTAGTTTTAGTGGATTTAGTTGATTTTAGTTGTAAATATTGATTTAGTTATAAAAAATTTAAATATTGATTTTAGTGGTTTTAGTTGATTTTAGTTAGAAATATTGTAAATATTGTATATGTAAATATTGATTTAGTTATAAATATTGTAAATATTGATTTTAGTGGATTTAGTTGATTTTAGTTATAAATATTCATTTTATTATGAATAAAGATCAATTGATGAGCATTTTTATTATTGTGCATGTATATATTAGGGTTTCTCCGAATTAGGTTTATATCTCTCGGCACTAGGCCCTATCCCCTCAAATCTCGCCTACCTAACCTCCTCCCTTAGCCCCTTTGACTTATCCGCTTTTCCACCTTTGTAGAAAATATGAAACCACACGACAGAGACGAAGAAAAGGAAGAGTTGATCCATGGTGTGATTCGCGGGGAAGAAATGGATGTATCGACGTTTCTGAACAACACTGGTGAGGGTGATTCTCTTTTCCCTGGAAGAGACGGCTTCAGTGAGGGAGAAGGCGACGACTTTTGTGAGGGAGAAGGCGACGCCTTCCGTGAGGGAGAAGGTGACGACTCCGATGGAATATTAAATATTACAAACTCCGATGAGATGCATATAAATATTAATTAATCCTCTGCTTTCTATATACATATATTAACTCTCTTTCTTCTTTTATCCCTCCGGGTCGAGCAAATCTTCTATAAAGAGCAAACGAGGCCCAACCAAAAATTTGGAAGACCATGAAAGGTACAGGATCGAAGAAGCCGCTGAAGACGGCGAACCGACAGATCCCCTTCATGTCAAAAACAAATTTGTAGCAAAATGCAGAGTAATTGTTAGGGACTTCATCCCGATCACTATTAGAGATTGAAATAAGCCAAAGGAGGAAGGAGTTACATATACATATGTCCCGGACAAAGCCAAAGATTTACTTTGGAGTAGGCTCATGCTTAATTTCACCCTACCGACGATAGAGGTGGATCTAAATGCGTAGAATCCAGATGAGGAGGCCAAGCAACATGCCGCTTCCATGAAGCAAAAGGTCAAGGAGTGGGATCTTAAGAATATGGCCTAGCAATTCACCAATTGGAAGAAAAGATTGGACCTAGACTTTATCGTAAAATAGAAGACTCCGGATTTTAAGGGAGCGCATGAGAAGATAAAAGTCCACTGGGATGAGTTTGTGGAGTACAAAAAATCAGAGGTAGCTCAGAAAAGGTCTGAAACGAATAAGAAAAATGATTCTAACAAGAAGTATCACCATACTATGGGTCAAGGTCGCTACAGGGATGGCATTTATAAGTGGAAGAAACTTAAGTACGACCTACGTGCTAAAGGGGTCTTTCCAAAGACAACCGATTGGCCCAAAATTGTAAAGAATTGGTCTTACGGGCATGAGAGCATGTTGGACTCAGAAGGGAAGTGTATATATAACAGAGGACATGAAGAAAACCCCTTACCCATTGAAGACATAAGAAATGCAGTAAAAGCTGTTGTACAGGGGAGGTTCATTCCCGATAGAGAGAATGACGAGCTCACACTTCCATGGGAATCCGGAACACGAAGGATGAACACGAGGCACAATAGGCTCCAAACCATGGAACATTGGGTTTGTCGTAGACAGGAAGAAATATCCTGATAGAAGTCGTAAGAGGAGAAATGACAAAGAGGAAATTGAAGGAAAGATTCAGGCAAACTAGATGCATAACAATGAAGAACAATTAAAGGGGCAACAAGATCAAATTGACGCACTTAGCCAACATGGTACTACTGTCCCATCTCACCGGCACATGGTAGAACTTGCATTCGATGCTACCATCCTATCTAATAACCGGAAAAGCAGCGTGGCTTACATGGAGGTACCGGGTGATGATGATGGTGCATCGACAATGGATCATCTTGGATACCCAGTGGATGATATCATGGAGACGACACATTGTGAGTTACATGTCAAAGTTGTGAACATAACAATGAATGTGGCGGTCGGCTATGCCTTACCAATTGTACCTAAACCAACTTACCGTTGTCGTTCGGTTCCACAAGGCTACGCTGTTGTCGGGGTGGATGAAGTTATGCTCGAATTTTACCAGCTGAAGCTTGACTACCCTGCAGGTGAAGGGGATGTGACTGAACTAGAAGCCAAAAAACACCATTCTATGACGAAATAAATACATCGTGATTCCAAATCGGACACCAAGGCCATCGATTTGTCAGAGCACTCCATCTTCGCCGCCGCCTTACCCGTCTCCAACACAATAGTCGTCTCCACCACTTCACCGGTCTCCAGCGCAATAGTCGCCGCCGCGTCAGCCGGCTCAGGAAAAAAAGCGTAAGAGTACCACTGCTACTCTACGGAGTGGTAAGCGATCATCGAGACGTAAACAGGACCCCCTAGCAAAAGTACCAAAGGTTCCTCCTAAGAGACCTTACGACTATACTCCAAAGGAAACTGCGGTGATCGTAGAGGAGGAAACGACATAATTTTTTGCTAAACTGAAGCAGCCAAAAGAGGCAGAGTTCCCTATCACCGAAGAAGATAAAGCCCGAGTGATCAAAATGCTAAAGACCCTTCACCAACCTGAGCCAAGGTTATCATCAGACTATGAGCGATTTATTCTTAAGTCACTTGTGGCACAAAAGCGGTCAAATAGTAGTAGTGCAACCGGAAATCAGTTCCTAGCTCGAGAACAAAAAAATCGTGCCCCTGCTCAAGGTGATTTTCCATACCAATGTGGGGTCGAGCAAATATGCGGTCGAGAGTAGTATGATCGAGTTAGTTGCCTTTATGCGGAGAAGCGGCCGCTGCTCAAGATATGAGTCTTGCTAACTACTTATCCCAGTTACAATACTTCCCCGAGGCTGAAGAAGCATACAAATACCAGTACGAGAATCCTCTCGTCAAACCATAGGAGGTCAAGGATCTACCAACAAAAATGCAAAGATTGAATAACTGGTATATGATGCCTCAAAGGTTGGGACAAACTGGATAATACTAGGAGTTAAAAAGAGCATTACAGGAAAGGAGATGACGTGGTAATGTTTTAATTTGTTGAACTATTTCAGTTATTCAATCAAGATGCCATCGACAAATCGATCGTCCGTGCCTATTATCTGTAAGTACTGACTATGTAATTAAGTCTTTAGCTAGCTCACCTCCTTTATTGAATGTATAATCATACTCACTATATTATGCAGAATGAAGATTCTTGAATGCAAAAGTGGATGCATCTATGACATTAGGTTCATTGACCCATATTTTGTTCATGAATGTAATCTCAATAAAAGACCCAAGGAAATAGAGGATAATATTGTACACTCGTTAAGGTTTTAAAAAACTAGAACGGAAATACTATTTCCTTACAACTTCGAGTGAGTGTTATTGTCTTATACACATTCTATTTCGCTTACTCGATGTTAAGTGTATAATTGATGATTTATGCATGCGCAGCTTTCACTATATCCTGCTAATCATTTAACCTCATGGACTCGAAACATAAACCCCTTGAACAGTGGGTAGACATGCAGATCATGCTCCAGCGGTAATTTCAATCATTATGACACTATATCGGCAAGTTTTGTGAATTTCCTGATATCAAGTAATTAATAACTCCTTTTATTCGTTTTATCGCCGGACAACGCTTGGAAACGGTTCACCAGGAAGGCTAAGGGTGCTTGGAAAGAGGTGCTTATATTTGAATCACTATATGTAAGTACTACTAGCTAGATTCGCGCATCTCTTTAATTCTAGTTTGATACCATTATCATGCTTGATTATTATTTTGATTGAACCCTGTTCTCGTAAAGTGCCTGACGTAGGGACCCGGGAATAATTTATGCGGATACCATATTTGCGAGTTTATTCGTTAGACGTGCTATGCGAATGACAGAAATTTAGAGCAACTTCACGTACGTAAACAGTCTTTACAGTTTTTTATTACCATCAATTGTGTTTAGTTTCATTCATATATGTTGACTCCTTCTTTAAATCAGATCGAACGGCTGCGGGACGATCTTCTGCCAAAGGATCACGTACGAGCAATTCAGGAGGAATTGACGCGATTCTTAGACGAAGAGGTCCTAAAACCAAAAGAATAATACCATGTGGAGTTCGATATATAAGACAATAAGGACCATAAAAAGAGATTATTTTATAATATGTTCGACACTTCAATCTCTATATTCATGATGATGTTGTGTAATATAATGGTTCCTTCATTGCTGAGTAAAAAACACAAAATAAAAAGGAAAACAATAAATGGAAAAATACAAAATGAATTTCCTGTCGTGGCACAAAAAGTGGCCAAAATGCTACAGCAGCACAAAAAGCGGCCAAAATGAATTCTCTGCCGCGACACAAAAAAGTGGCCAAATTGCTTCCGCGGCTGAGAATCATCTGTTACGAACCGGGACGCATGATCCTCCCCCTCGCAACCGAGAGCGGCCACATGGAACCCTTTTAGTCCCGGTTCATAGCGCAACCGGGACTAAAGGGTGAGATCTTTAGTCCCGATTGCCCCGTCCCAGTTATGCGGGACTAAAGCCCCTTATGAACCGGGAGAAAAGGCCCAGTTTCCACTAGTGACAATTGCATCATTTGGTCTAATATTCTGATCGAACCGACATATTTTCTCATGCATACCTCCTATGAACATAGGCCTTGGAGGAACCCATCCGAGATGGAAATAACCCGTTGGCCCTGTAGGATATGTCGCCCATGGATTGAAACCCCATGGAGGATACTGAGGATAAATAGGAGCCGAACATCCCCAATATGGTGGCTCCGTCGGAAAAAGGGTTGCTGGTTATACAAATTCTCTCACCATTTCTCATGACCCTGAGGTCTTACCTCCAAGCCGATTAAACACACTACTGGTCTTGCGCGATGTGTATTTCTCTAGCAGCATACTAACAGCCGTCTTCGATCTCAGAGCTAATTTCTTGCTTCCATTGATTTTCCACACTCCTACTTCTGGAAATTTTTGGCTTGATCATCCTCAGAGGAGCATTATTATCAACAAGATTCTTCTCTCTCGCGGACTCGGCCTGATCCGACCGGATAAGCATCTTCTTTGTCTCAACTTCAGTTATATTGATAGGAAACGGGTCACTATCGAGCTTCATCTTAGAACCTTTTATAAATGTCAATCGTCCGTCATAATGGCCGATTGCACCTGTCGACAAAACACATTAGAATCAGTAGTAACATGAGAAAAAAAAGGAATGGTGCCACTTATAGTATGCTCGTATTCCCAATTCTTTCGGACTTGGAATTACATGACCCTCTCTCAATCTAATTAATTTTCTTTGCAGTAACATATCAAAAGTTCTATGACACTTGCTAACATCAAAAGTGTATCTAACTTCCTCTCTTCTAGCAGGTGTAGGTTTCAATGCAGAACATGCAAAATGTTTTGACTTAGATGATTGAACCCATTCAGCTACACATATATCAACGTCATCCTCACTAACCGAATCATCATCACAATCTATGGCATTAACATGGTTTTCCTTCTCCTTATTTTTATTATATTTAAACCGGCTATATTGCTTAACATCTTTAGCCCGATTCTCTTGCGCCAAAGCCTTTGCAAAACCTGATTAACATCTGAGAATTCTTGACCTTCTAACTTATCCTTAATATGAGTGAGCAAACCTGAAAAGCAAGATCATCTAAATCCTTTTCGGCGATGTTAAGGCTAAAACAACGATTTTTGACATCCCTAAACCTCATGATATCCTCATGAACACTTTCATTATATTTTTTCCTAACCATAGTTAAAACTAAAAGTCGAAGTTCAGTTTCACCTCTATAAAAATACTCATGAAATTTCTGCTTCAATGGTGCCCATGTTGAAATAGAATTTGGAGCAAGCGATGTAAACCAAGTAAATGCAGTACCGGACAAAGACAAAGAAAATAATTTTACCCTATAAACATCAGATGTGCCGACATCATTGCATTGCCAAAAATTCCCTATGTGTTCAAAAGTTGATCTACTATCCTCCCCCGTAAACTTAACAAAATTTGAAATTCTAAAATCACGAGGATATGGCGTCAAGTCAAAATAATCAGGTATGGCTTCTGGGATACGCACGTGCTCTACCCTTAGGTTCTAAACCAAATCTCCTAAGTATATTAGCAAGTTGATCCTTAAAACTATCGGTGGTTTATGGAGAACTATTTTATAAAACGGATGGAATAAAAGTACGTTGTGGCATCTCAGCCAAAGCAGTTTGAGAATATGTGGTTTGCTGTAGAGATACGTTAAAATATGAATCCGGTACCGGCCGAAAAGGAACCCCAATACCAACGGGTGGCAAAGGTGGTGTATTATATGATACCGTTTGATAACTAGATTGTTGTAAATTAGAGTTAAAACCTATGCTTCGTTTATGACTATTGTAAGCTTGTGGAACCGAAGTCGAAACTATTGCAGGAGAAACACTAGTTATAAAATTATGGACAAAACTGTTAGCATAATTTCGGCCAGCTTGACTGTCGTTTAAATTAATGTGAGGTTGTGCTATATTAAATGATGCACCGGGTATATAAGTATAAGTAAATTTTTGAATTCATTATTTTTCGGAAGCACTGGTTATTTGTCACGACTGCCTGGCTCGTACCATTTAAATTCGATGCCTCCACGGTATTGATTGCTATAGATATCTTCTTGTTTAAAATTTCCATTTACTGTCCTGGGCAAATAACTTGTCTGATCTCCCGCCGTAGCACTTACTTGATGCCGGCAAAATATGCGTTTTGAACTTAAACAACAAGTTGAAAAATATATGTCAATAATAATCTATCAGCAGACTTTCACTAGTAGAAAACAGGCCATCCGTCCACGCCCCCTCAGAGCATTAGTCCCGGTTGCGCCAAAGAACTATCTTGCTGCGTCCGGTTGGAGCGGACGCAGGGCCAGAGGCATGGGTCCCGGTTGGTAAGGGCATGCGTCGGTTGGAGCCACCAACGGGACTAAAGGTTTGGCCACAGCCACGTGGCCTGGCACGCCTTTAGTCCCGGTTCTTGGCTCCAACCGACTAAAGACCACCCTCTATAAATCGCCCCAGCCCCTCCTCTGCCTCCACTCTGTTTTTGAATGGTGTAAGCTGTGAGGGTGTGTGCTAGTTTTTCTCATGCATGCATTGAAGGTGTTTGTTGAAATGTTTGAGTGAAAAATCCGTTGAATTTCTCATAGAACAAAAATATAGAAGGTGTCCGAGACGCCTTGAGCTTATTTCCCTCGATCGAGGTTAGCAATCTTATCTTTTCTAGGTCATTGATACAATTCATGTGTCGGTGTGAATTGGTTATTTCACTATTTATGATGTCCTGTTTTTGATAAACTTACTTATATGATGGATGAGCGGTCGGGGAATGGATGTCGGTGACGGCGGGTAGCCGGTATATCAAAGGCGTGGATAAATTTATCGATGTGGCTACGGCAAACAAAGAGAATGGATTTATCGTTGTCCATGTGTTCAATGTCGGAACAACAAGGAGTACTCTTCCTCGAAAATCATTCGCGCCACCTGATTATGAAAGGTTTCATGCCCAACTATAATTGCTGGACCAAGCACGGGGAAAGAGGGGTTATGATGGAAGATGGTGAAGAAGAAGATGATGATAACAACTATCATAATATGTTTCATGAATCTGATAATCTGCAATGGAAGACAATGGAGAGGAAAAAGGTGAAGAACGGGCATCGGATGAGCCAGCTGATGAACTTGGTAGGGTCCTTTATGAAGTCAAGAGAGACTGTGCAGCAGAAAATGTGAAGTTCAAGTAAGAGAGCATGTTAGAAGATCACAAGAAATTGTTGTACCCAAATTGTGAAGATGGCAGCACAAAGCTCGATGCGACTTTGGAATTGTTGCGATGGAAGGCGGTGGTCTAACTGACTCCTCATTTGAAAAGATGCTGAAAATAATGAAGTCAAGTTTCCAAAACATAACGAACTTCCGATAGTACCTCTGAAGCAAAGAAGACTCTCATCCTCTGGGATTAGATGTGCAAAAGATACATGCATGCATTAATGATGCATCCTCTACATGGTAAGGAGTATGAGAATTTAGATAAATGCCGGTATGCAGCGTTCGGTATAAGATCGACGAGATGACCACGGTGATGTTGAGGAGAGCCCCTCGGAAGAGGGTTCTGCTAAGGTTATGTGGTATGCTCCTATAATACCAAGGTTGAAACGCATGTTCGAAACAAAGAGCATGCCGGTTGTTGCGATGGCACAAAGAAGACCGTAAGAAAGGCGGGAGTTGAGACACCCTGGCGATGGGTCAGTGGAGAAAAATCGAGAGAGACTTCCCGGACTTTGCGGGTGGCGCAAGGAACTTATGGTTTGGTCTAAGTACGGATGGCATGAATCCTTTTGGGAGCAGAGCTGCGATCACACGACTGGCCCGTGACTCTATGTATCTACAACCTGCCTCCTTGGTTGTGCATGAAGCGTAAGTTCATTATGATGCCAGTGCTCATCCAAGGCCCGAAGCAACCGGGCAACGACATTGATGTGTACCTTAGGCCATTAGTTGAAGAACTCTTACAGTTGTGGGGCAAACCAGGTGTGCGTGCATGGGATGAGAACAAACAGGAGCCATTTAATCTACGAGGGTTGTTATTCGTAACCATCAATGATTGGTCTGCTCTTAGTAACCTTTCAGGACAGACAAACAAAGGATATAAGGCATGCACCCACTGTTTAGATAAGACCGAAGGTACATATTTGCATAAATGCAAGAAGGTTGTGTACCTAGCGAATCGATTTCTTCCCACCAATCATCCCGTAAGAAAGAAAGGCAAGCATTTCAAAGGTGAGGCGATCACGGAAGAAGCTGAACTCCCTGGTGATGATGTATTTGGTATGGTCAAGGACATAGAAGTAATCTTTGGAAAGGGTCCCGCGGTCAATCAGTTCGAACGACGTCGCTCGGACACGCACCCATGTGGAAGAAGAAATCTATATTTTGGGAGCTGCCATATTGGAAAGTCCTGCGTGTCCGCTTCAATCGACGTGATGCACGTGGCGAAGAATCTCTGCGTGAACCTGCTAGGATTCCTAGGCGTGTATGGGAAGACAAAAGATACACACAAGCACGGAGGACCAACAAATTATGAAAGACCCAAAGAACATGCATACTGAGATAACAAAGGCGGATAAAGGCGTCACTTAAGTCGTGCAGCTATGCTCTTACCAAAGCGAGAAGGAAATCTTTTTGAAGTCCTTTACAGTATCAAGGTGCGTCGGGCTTCTCATCTAATATAAAGGGATAATAAATATGGCGGAAAAAGTTCCAAAACCTGAAGTCTCATGGTATCACGTGATTATGACGTGATTGCTTCCGATTGCATTGAGGGGCTTCTACGAAAATGTTCGAGTACCCATTGTGAAGCTGTGTGCATTCCTCAATGCAATATCTCGAAGGTAATCAATCCAGATATTCGCCAAGGTTCTGAAGGATGTGGTACAATGTCTTGTTAGTTTTGAATTGGTGTTCCCACCATCCTTCTTCAATATTATGACGCATCTCTGGTTCATCTAGTGGAAGAGATTGCCATTCTCGGTCGGTATTTCGCACAATATGTTCCCCTTTGAGAGGTTCATGGGAGTCTTAAAGAAATATGTTCATAACCGTGCTAGACGGAAGGAAGCATCTCCAAGGGATATGGAGCAGAGGAGGTCATTGAGTTTTGTGTTGACTTTATTCGACCTTAAGCCGATTGGTGTTTCGACTCGCGGCATGAGGGAAGACTAAGTGGAAAAGGCACGCTGGGAAAGAAAGCACCGATATGTAGGACGGATTCTTTCACTAAAGCACACTACAGTTCTACATAATTCCACCTTGGCAGCTCCGTATATGGAGGAACACAAGAATATTGTACGCTCCAAAAACCCGGGGAAGCCTGAATCATGGATTACAGATCAACACATGAAGTCTGTCGGTGGTTGGATGCGGACACATCTATTGAATGACACCACTGTTGGAGATCAGCTATACTTGTTGGCGCGTCACCATCTTCTCTTGTATTGAATTTCCAAAGTGCGAAATAAATGGGAATACATTCTACACGATCGCCCAAGATAAAAAGAGCACCAACCAAAATAGTGGTGTCCGCTTTGATGCAATAGACGAGAATGGACAAAAGGACACATATTATGGTTACATAGAGGAGATATGGGAACTAGACTATGGAGTCTCTTTTAAGGTCCCTTTGTTTCATTGCAAATGGGTCAACCTGAATGGGGAAGGGTAAAGATAGACCGGTTATGCGGAATGACAACAGTGGATCTCAACAATCTTGGTTATAGAGATGAACCATTCGTCCTAGCCAATGATGTGTCTCAGGTTTTCTATGTGAAGGACATGTCCTCCAGACCGAAAAAAAGAAAAAATATGCAAACGAATACATCATATGATGATCCAAAGCGTCACATAGTTCTTTCGGGAAAAGAAACATCGTGAATCGAGGGCAAACAGACATGTCGGAAGATTATAATAAGTTTGATGAAATTCCGCCCTTCACGGTGGAAAACGGCCCAAGCATTCCGTTAAGTAAAAAAGATGCTCCATGGTTATGTCTGAAGCGGTCATAAGGAATGACATATGCCAAGAAGTTCATGCTCATATTATGTAACTCTAGTTCATGCCTTTCGCGGTTTGTGGCTTGACCGAAGGATATCTTTCGCGGTTTGTGGCCTTTAGTCCCGGTTTTGTAGTCTCAGTTTTTAATATTAATAAATGTCTTGAGTGTTAGTCCCATTTTGTGGCTGGACCGGGAGTGCCTCTATGACCAGTTTCTCGGAGATGCCGGAGGACTGGGCTCCGTCGGCATCTCCCTGAAACTGGCCGCAGTGGTGTCCCTGCTCTCGAAAACCATCTTGCAGCTTGTAACTTCACTAACTAGATCAATCGCCTCGGAGCTAACTAATTTCACATATTAGGTGCCTCTATGACCAGTTTCGGAGATCTGGGAGGCCCAGGCTCGTCGGCATCTCCTGGCCGCTTGATGGTGTCCCTGCTCGAAAACCATCTTGCAGCTTGTAACTTCACTAACTAGATCAATACGCCTCGAGCTAACTAATTTCACATATTAGGGAGTGCCTCTATGACGATTTCTCGGAGATGCCGGAGGAGGCTCGTCGGCATCTCCACAAACTGGCCGTGATGGTGTCCTGCTCTCGAAAACCATCTTGCAGCTTGTAACTTCACTAACTAGATCAATACGCCTCGGAGCTAACTAATTTCACATATTAGAGTGCCTCTATGACCGATTTCGGAGATGCCGGAGGACTGGCTCCGTCATCTCCCCGAATCCCGTAGTGGTGTCCTGCTCTCTAAAACCATCTTGGAGATGCCTCAAACTGGCTGGAGGACTGGACTCACAAGGATGCATATTTATAGTACAAGCAGCTCGGCATAATGTCGACACTCACGACATAATGTCGACACTCACCCCTATTAATAGTCTTGACTCATCTTTAGTCGGTTGGTGTCTCCAACCGGGACTAAATTCATCTTTAGTCGGTTGGTGACACCATCCGGGACAAGGTAAGCCACGACATAATGTCGACACTCACCCTATTATTAGTGTTGTGCCCACTGCCAATCCCTTTAGTCGGTTTGTGACTACATCGGGACTAAATGTGCCGAACAATGATCATGTGTGTGTGGACATTGGTATGTAGAACAATGTTGCGGAGGAAGTTTTCCTTTTGTCGCACGGAAAATCCCTTTTCCATTTTCCGAGCGCAAAAAACGGGTCGTTTTGAAGTAACCACCAAAATACCGTTTGAATGCTACCGTCCTATTTTCCTAAAATACTAGACCACCTTACATGGACTATATCCCAACGGTACAAATTGGGACTAAATATGAACCCTCTCTTTATAGGCGTTTCCCTCTATTTATTAGGTAACACTTAAGACATTTATTAATATTAAAAACCGGGACAAATCGGGACTAGCTAACACTCGGCCTAAAGCCGCCCCCTTTAGTCATAATCATGCCTAGTCCTATAGTACGCAGCTTCAGGGTCTTCATCGTGCCGTCATCATCATCGCCATCATCGTCCTGCCACTCGGGATCCTCGGCCCATCCATGGCATATACCAGGCCATTCCAGCCTTGGATTCACGGCGGGTGGGAGAGGGTCTCTGGAAGACGATGCCGCTACCGGAAGGACGATGTGGGGCTGTGGCGGGTGGACTCGTGGGCACCGTGGCGAGATGGTCTCCCGGCGATGTAGCGCATCACCCGATGATAGTACGGTTCTCCCACCACAGACGGCCGACCGTTGTTGTTCACCGGTGGCGGGCCATCACCCTCGTACTGGCGAGCTCCCTTTCCGCCTATTAGCGAAGAAGGCATTCGGTGTCATAGTTGTCGGGATCCCACTGGGATCCATCCGCTCCGGCGTGAGCTCGTGGTAGTGGTTTGTGATGGCCGCTGGCGTGCGGAACCTTGAGGACAGGAGGGACAGAACCCTCCGCGCTCGGCATCCGGCGGGCGGCGGTACCCGGTGGACAAGGGTAGTTGGGCGCCAGCGCCTCGGTCTCCTCGAGTCGAATGGCCCAAGATGGCGTTGTCCATTGTTCTAAGAGAGGAAGGTGTGGATGTGTGGATAGCCATGACACGATCACCCTAAATATAGAGGAAAAGGCGGAAAACTTGGCATGAAGCTTTGGGAAATGGCGGAAATATCTTTAGTCCCGGTTAGTGACTACATCCGGGACTAAAAGCTCTAGTAGAAAGGAAAGGCGGAAAACTTGGCGGGAAGAGGTGGGAAATGGCGGAAAATATTTTTAGTCGGTTTGTGACTACATCCGGACTAAATGTGTCTTGAACAATGATCATGTTTGAAAAAACCTTCACAAAATGACCTATCATGTTCGAGGTTTCATGGCTTCGGTCCAAATGACCGATGTTATGTCTTGAATCACGGCATAGTTTGTGATGTTGTGCCCATATTATGCATGTGTGTGGACATTGGTATGGAGAACAATGTTGCGGAGGAAGTTTTCCTTTTGTCGCATCGGAAAAACCCTTTTCCATTTTCCGGCAAAAAAGCGGGTCGTTGTGAAGTAACCACCAAAATGCCGTTTGAATGCTACCGTCCTATTTTCCTAAAATACTAGACCACCTTACATGGACTATATCCCAACCGGTACATCTCAAACCTTTCGTCCATCCCTGGTAAAAAGGACAAATGTCTGCCGAATCGGCAGGAAGTGGGTCCGGTTTGTACTACAGGTACATGATCTACCGCCGTGATTTTTGAAAAAATCATTTTAGACTCGCAATATGTGGTTTCTTCAGAGATCCAATGCAAGTTCTAACAATGCCAGTCCCCTATCTTCATGCACACCGGTTAGACCATAGTTAGAAATTCAAATAATTCAAAACGTGCATAATAAATTCAAAAAAAATCCGAAAAATGAAAATCCTTCGCGTGGTGTCATATTATGTTACATAGTTGAAAGGAAAAATACGGACTTGGTATATTGATCATGTTTAAAAAACCTTCACAAAATGACCTATCATGTTCGAGGTTTCATGGCTTTCGGTCCATATGACCGATGTTATGTCTTGAATCACGGCATAGTTTGTGATGTTGTGCCCATATTATGCATGTGTGTGGACATTGGTATGGAGAACAATGTTGCGGAGGAAGTTTTCCTTTTGTCGCATACGGAAAAGCCCTTTTCCATTTCGAGCGCAAAAGCGGTCGTTTTGAAGTAACCACCAAAATGCCGTTTGAATGCTACCGTCCTATTTTCCTAAAATACTAGACCACCTTACATGGACTATATCCCAACGGTAGATCTCAAACCTTTCGTCCATCCACGGTAAAAGGACAAATGTCCGCCGAATCGGTGGGAAGTGGGTCCGGTTTGTACTACGGTACATGATCTACCGCCCGTGATTTTTGAAAAAATCATTTTAGACTCGCAATATGTGGTTTCTTCAGAGATCCAATGCAAGTTCTAACAATGCGTCCCTATCTTCATGCACAGTTCGACCATAGTTAGAAATTCAAATAATTCAAAAGCGGGCATAATAAATTCAAAAAATCCGAACAATGAAAATCCTTGGCGTGGTGTCATATTATGTTACATAGTTGAAAGGAAAAATACCAGACTTGGTATATTGATCATGTTTCAAAAAACCTTCACAAAATGACCTATCATGTTCGAGGTTTCATGGCTTTGGTCCATATGACCGATGTTATGTCTTGAATCACGGCATAGTTTGTGATGTTGTGCCCATATTATGCATGTGTGTGGACATTGGTATGGAGAACAATGTTGCAGAGGAAGTTTTCCTTTTTCGCATGCGGAAAAGCCCTTTTCCATTTCCGGCAAAAAGCGGGTCTTTTTGTGAAGTAACCACCAAAATGCCGTTTCAGAATGCTACCGTCCTATTTTCCTAAAATACTAGACCACCTTACATGGACTATATCCCAACAGGTACATCTCAAACCTTTTCGTCCATCCCTGGTAAAAAGGACAAATGTTTTTGAATTATTTATTTAAATCCAAACACTTTTTATGTTTAAAATTTTTCTAAATTCCAAATTAATATTCAAAATATAAGTTAATTCATTTTAAAAGGTTATATTAATTATTTTTTAAAAATAGAATATGTTTTTGAATTATTTATTCAAATCCATACACTTCTTATGTTTAAAGTTTTTCTAAATTCCAAATTAATATTCAAAAATATAAGTTAATTAATTTTAAATGGTTACATTAATTATTTTTTAAAAATAGAAATTGGTTTTGGATTATTTATTCAAATCCATACACTTCTTATGTTTAAAGTTTTTCTAAATTCCAAATTAATATTTAAAAAATATAAGTTATTTCATTATTAATTTTAAATGGTTCGTTGTTTAAATGGTTACATTAATTATTTTTCAAAATGAAAATGGTTTCAATTAGTTATTCAAATCCAAACACTTTTTATTTAAGTTTTTCTAAATTCCAAAGTAATTATCATTTAAAAACATTACAAATTTAAACCCCAAAATAAAAAATAAAAGGAGAACAGAGAAAATAATGAAAAAAATTTGAAAATAGAATACGTCGGTTGGAGCCACCAACCGGACGAAGAGCCTCGCGCCCTTCAATCGCTGAAAATTTGGACTATAGGTCCCGGTTGGTGGCTCCAACAGGACGTATGCACCTTTTAGTCCCGGTTGGAGCCTAACCGACTAAAGGCCCTTTATAAGGGCGTGTGCCTCCTCTTCTTCTTCCCTTCCCACTCTTGCCGCCATCGCCAAGCAGCTGAGGCTGCCCGCCACCGTCGCCCGCGTCTCCTTCCTCCTCCGGCCGCCGCCCTTCTCGCCTCCGTCGACAACCGCGCTTTTCCCTTGCTGGCTGCACGCCGCCCCTCCTCTCTCATCCTCCCCTCCCGGTGGTGGTCTGCTGGCGCTGGTCTTTGGTGGTCTTGGGCGCTTGTGGCCGCTGCTTCCTCCATCGATCGCCGCTTGCTTTGCTGGCGCCCGCCGCAGGCCAGGCACATGGCGGGCCACGGCTGGCTGCGCTTCTTGGCCGGCTCGCTGCTTGTCATTGCTACAGCGTCATGGGAGGGTGCGGCGATAGGCTAGGCGGGCAGTGGGCTGGTCGTAGATTAGTCTAGTTATTTTTTTTGTTGTTTCATTTATTCTTTTCTGTTTTAGTAAATCTTTTGTATCTTTTTATTTATAACTCCAAATGGAGTGATTTTAGTCTTCAAATTTTTCTAAAAAATCTGAGGATCAACATAGGATCATAAATGCAATCTTTTTACTATTTTGCAAGTAGTGGATTTATAAATCCTTGCATAGTCATTTGTAGGTGCATTTTGGTGATTCAAAAATAGGGCTTCAAAATAGTGTTTTGCAACTCAAACTTTCACGAACATAATGCAATGCTTATGAATGACATGCAAAACTAAATCTAAAATTTGGGATGTGACAAGTATAATTATAAGAACAAATGCACCCCTCTCATATGTTCCGGAGTTTCCCCGAGTTAGGGTTTTCACCCGTCGGAACCCCGATTAAATCGTCGAGCATGTCTTAGGGTTACATTCCAATGCAAATTAACTTGTCATATCATCATACTTACTTGAGCATTGCATCGATGCCATGTGTTGATTGTTTCCCTTTCTTTTCGGTGTTTCGATTATTAGGTTTATTATTAGTTAGGTATTATTAGGTTTATTAATTAGTTTGGTATTATTGGTCTTATTTCTGGTCAGTCAATGTGGGTAGCCCTGACCCGATTCATTGCCGATCCTTGTGGTTTGATAAGGAATCATTAATACCCTTAGGTGCATGTGGGTCCCTCTCATATGCATCGGAGGTTTCTCGAACTAGGTTACACCCTCGAACTCGGAATATTGATAAGTTGATTTTAGCTAGAGTTACCTATCTACTACACGGTTTCCTTTTTGTAGCTAGGTTTAGGGTTTCTCTTCATTTTTTTATTGTGTATGTATATATCAGGGTTTCTCCTTAACTTTCTCCTTTAGCCGCTTTGACTTATTCGTTTTTCCACCTATATGCAGAAAATATGGATCCACGCCGAGACGAAGAAAGGAAGAGTTGATCCAAGGTGTGATCCGTGGGAAGATAATTTAGACGTATCAACGTTTACGAACAACTCGGTGAGGGTGATCCTCTTTTACGGAGTAGACAACTTGTTTGAGGTTGAAGGTGTTGCCTTCATGAGGGAGAAGGCGATGCCTTGTGTAACCGAGAAGGCATCGCTCCCATGAGGTGCATGTAATATAAATCAATTCATTAATTAATCATCTGCTATCTATATAGAAATAGTAACGACGATCTTTCTTCTTTTAGCCCTCGGATCGAAGGAATCTCTTGAAATGAGCGACGAGGCCCAACCAAAAAGTTGGAAGACCATGAGAGGTTCAGATCGAAGATGTCGCAGCAGACGGATCGACCGCTCCGAAGTTGTCGCAACCAAATTTGTGGCACAATGCGGAATGTCGTTAGGGACTTAATCCCGATCACCATTAGAAATTGGAATAGGCCTGCTAATGCGGATGAAGAGGAACATGTTTATTTGTCCCTAACCACGCCAAAGATTTCTTGTGGAAGAGGCTCATGGTTAATTTCAAACTACGAAGATAGAGTTGGATCCAAATGCGGAGGATCCAGTTGAGGACGCCTTACAACATGGGAGAGCCATGGAGGCTAAGGTCGAGTGGGCTTTGAAGAAGATGGCCATGTTTCACCTGAAGAAAAGATTGCACCTTGACTATGTCGTGAAAGAGAAGACTCGATTTCAAGAAGACTCGGTTTGAGAAGATAAAACCATTCGGCTGAGTTTGTGGAATAGAAGACATCGCAAAAAGCTAAGGAAATGTCGCAAGAATAAGCTGAATGTCGCTAACAAGAAGTATCACCATACTATGGGGCAAGGTGGCTCTGGTGGCATTCCTAAGTGGGAGAAACTTGAGCAGGCTGCGTGATAAAAATATCACCCGAGACGACGATTGGGTAGCGTGCAAGGAATTGGTTTTACGGGCATGGGGGCACGTTGGACTCGGAAGGAGGTGTATATATACCATACGACATAAAGAAGACCCTTGCCAATCGAGAGGATGAGAAAAGCAAAAAGCTGTTAAAGATGGGGACTTCATTCCCGATAGAGAGAATGATGAGCTCACACTCGCCTTGGAAATAAGGAACATGATGGACGAACACGAGGCACAATAGGCTCCCAATCATGGAGGACTGGGTTTCCGAAGAGGAAGAAATATCTGATAGAAGCCGTCGGAGGAGTAAGGGCAGGCGGCGGTTGAAAGTCGAGAAAAGAGCGAATGCGTTTAATTGAAGAACGATTAAAGCAACAACAAGATGAAATTAACTCACTTAAAGAGCAAAGTACTACGGCGCCCCATCTCGACAGCACTGCGCATTCGATGCTACCGGCCTATCGAATAATCGAAAGCGATGTGGCTTCCACCGAGGTCGGGTGATGACAATGGCGATGCCAATGATGCACCGACGATGGCTCTGTTGGCTACCCAGTGGATGATATCACGAGATGACACTGCGATCTACATGTCAAAGTTGTGAACATATCAATGAAGGTGGCGGTCGGCTATGCCTTACCAATTGGACCCACACCAACTTACCACGGTCGTCCGGTTCGAGAGGGCTACGCTGTTGTCGGCGTGGATGAAATCATGCCCACCTTTGAGGTTTTGGATCTTCACTACCCCTTTGGTGAAGGGGATGTGATCGTTTGGTGACGAAAAACGTCACCATTCTATGGCGAAGGATTGTATCGTGCTTGAAATCACACGTCAAGGCCATCTTCGCCGCCTCACCGTCTCCGGTAATTGCGTCGCCGCTTGGCAGCAGTCTTCGTCGCCTCACCCGGCTCCGTCGCCTCACCCGTCTCGGTGCAGCCATCGCCATGGAGCCATCGCCGGCCTCGGGATAAAAAGCGTAAGCGTCGCTCTTGTCGTCGTAGCGATCGCGAAAACGTAAACAAGAGCCTCTTCCAAAAGTACCAACGGTTCCTCCCAAGAGAGCTTATGGTATCTTGAAGAGGAGACCGCGGCTCGGGTTGATGCGGAAACGACAGCGTTTTTCGCTAAGCTGAGGCGGCCGAAAGAGCCAGAGTTCCCCAGCACCAAAGAAGAAAAAGCCAAAGTGTTGAAAATGCTAAAGACTCTTCATCAACCCGAGCCAAAGCTGTCATCAGACTATGAGCGTTCTATTCTCAAGTCACATGCGGCACAAAAAGCCTCGAAGAGCAGTACTGATGCAAGCGGGAAATCTGTTGCCCAGCTCGGAGAACAAGCAAAACAGACTTGCGCCCCTCTCAAGGTGATTTCTCAAACCAATGTGGGTTCGAGCAAATATGGGGCCGAAGAGCAGTATGATCCAGAGGTAGTTGCTGTCGGAGAAGCCGCTGCTCAAGGTATGAGTATTGCCAAGCTTATCCCGATTAGAGTTCTTCCCGTGAGTGAAGTAGCATACAAATACCGACGGCAAACCTCTCGTCAAACCCGAGGAGGTAAATAATCTTTCAACAAAAATGCGAAGATTGCATAATCGGTACATGCACGCCACAAGGGCGGGGCTAAGCTGGATAGTCTTGAGGGTTACAAAAAGCATCATGGGAAAGAAAGTGATGACATGATATCCATTGAATTTAATGAGCTATTTCAATTATTCAATCAAGACGCCTTGGACAAATCGCTCATCGATTGCCTATTGCGTAAGTACTAATTCTGTAATTAACTTAGTCTCCAGCTATCTCACTTTGTTTATTGCATGTATATAATCATCTTTAATATGCAGAATGAAGATTCTCGAATGCGTGAGAGGACAAATCTATGATATTGGCTTCATTGACCCATATTGGGTTCATGAAGCTAATCTCAAAATAAGCCCCGAGGATACGGAGGATAATATAGTACAGCGTTAAGGTTTCAAGAAACCAAAGGAAATACTTTTTCCTTACAACTTCCGATGAGTGTTATTGTCTTGTATACACTTTCTATTTCGCTAACTCGATGTTAAGTATATAATTGATTAGTTATGCATTCGCAGCTTCCACTATATTCTCGTTAATCATTCAACTTGACAAAGGCGTGTACTAGTCATGGACTCAAAACATAAACCCCTTGAGACGTGGAAGGACATGCAGATACTTCTCCAGTAATTCTAATCATTACGACACTATATCGGCAATGTTCGTGAATTTTATGATATCAAGTACTTAAGAACTTATTTTATTCGTTTTCTCGGCAGCGCTTGAAACGGTTCACCAACAAGGCTAGGGGTGTTTGGAAAGAGGAGCTTACATTTCAACCACTAAATGTAAGCACCACTAGCTATATCCGCGCATATCTTTGATTCTAGTTTTGATACAGTTATTATCATGCTTGATTATTATTTTGATTGAACTATGTTCTTGTGAAGTGCCTGACACAGGGACGAGGTAACAATCTCTGTGGATACTATTTTTTTGAGTTCATCCGGCAGACGTGCGATGAGAAGGGCAGAAATTTAGAGCAACTCCACGTATGTAAACAATTTCTATAGTTTTATTTTCAAACAAATTGTGTTTAGTTTCATTCATATAGACTGACTCCTTTTTTAAATTAGATCGAACGTCTACGGGACGGTCTTCTGCCAAAGGATCGCGTACGAGCAATTCAGGAGGAATTGGCGGGATTCTTGGATGCAGAAGTCCTAGACCCGAAAGGGGAGTACTATTCTGCTGTATATAGACAATAGGGATTGTAAAAATAGCAACTCGGTCCGTGTATAGACAAGGGGAATACTTTTGTATGTAGTGCATGAACTCGATCCGTGTATTGAATGTAATATTGTCATGATGATCTTGTGTAATATAAGGTTCCTTCATTGATAAGTGCAAAACACTAAATAAACAATAAAACAACCTAAATGAATTCTCTGCCGCGGCACAAAAAGTGGCGAAAATGCTGCCGCGGCAACAAAATGTGCAAAAATGAATTCTCTGCCGCGGCAGAGAAATGGGCCAAATCTCTGCCGCGGCAGAAGGTTATTAGTCCCCGTCAGATACGAACCGGACTAAAGCCCCTCCCTCCGTGCAGCTGCCACGTGTATGATCTTTTGTCCCGGTTGGTGGGGCAACCGGGACTAAAGGTTCGGGCTTTAGTCCCGATTGCCCCGTCCCGGTTGGGCAACCGGGACTAATGCCGCTTACCAACCGGGACACATGGGGTTGTTTCCACCAGTGTTTAAATAAATTTGGCCTATAAAAATAGATGCCATAGGGAGGTATTGATCCTTGAGTTCTAGCTCTATTCCTAGTCTTATCTGCTAGTACAAGATGCAATCCATACATTCATATATAGCTATTGTTGGCGGGATGCATTTATTTGGCAAAGGATCTGATGGATCTGAGATTTGTTTAGAGTACTTCATTATATGTTCATCCAAGTCGGGTGTCGTTGGATTGATCCAATTTATCCCTGCCAAACCTGGCTAGGTAAACAGGATACGGAGATTTTGTGGGAATTAAAATAATCACCTTCGATTCCCATGATTAGGCTAGTAAATATCTTAGGTGTATGACATTTTTTCTTCTTCTTTTTTATTCATGTTTTTTTCAGATTAAAAGATGTCCAATCGTTTGGTGAACCAAGCCCATAGGTTGGACAGCTCGGATGCAAAGAAGACATGCATAGACAAGGCCCACCGACGCCAACCTCCTTATTCTTAGAGCAAGCCCAGGAGCTGCTCTAAAATTTCCCCCTATGTCTCCATGTTGGGGTCTTCCCTAAAAGGATGCCTCAGCTATAATTTGTTTATTTCTAGCAGCTCTTTTATATCACTTTCACATATATTTTATCAATATTTCATGAATGATTCTTAACCGCCATATTTCAAATGACTATTTTCAAGTACTACTTTTCAACAACATTATTTTCAACGGCTAGTTTTCCAAGGGTGCTATTTTTAATGGCTAATTTTCGCGGTCTATATATACAACTCCATCCCTCACAGACCTCTCACACATTCTTGGATCTTCCATATATATTTCTCTCATTTTGTATCCTCTCCGACAACGAAATGATTGCCACCGGAGCTTGGACGTGCGGAGGTGGATGGAGGAGGAGTCTTCATCCAATGAAGAGGAGCAATATGTGATGGCAGCTGTCGCAGCTCAAAGAAGAGGAGCACTTGAATGCCCCACAATATCGCGGTTCTGTGCCAGGACGCCAAGTTATTCACCATTAGGGAGCGAAGGGTTATACTCCCTCCGTCTCAAAATAGATGCATTAAATTTTTCAAAATTTGATGAATTTAGACACTATTTAATATATAAATTCTTCCAAATTTTTAAAAACCTAAGACATCTATTTTGAGACGGAGAGAGTATTAGACTCCGCAAAGACTACTTTATATATTGAATATGGGATACCCCGCAAGACTATTTCGTCAAAGGTAATGCCGATTGTTGGAAATGTTCATCTTTTTACTTGTCTTGCTGACATGGGTCTCATTCCTTTTACTTTGTGTTTGGATGTTGGAATTTTAGCTTGGAAATGAATTGGGCTGGAAATTCCAAATCCAAGATGGAAAGGACATGGCCTCCTTTTCCAATTCCATTGTTTGGATGTGTATCAAATTCACAATCGGAATCAAAGAGTAACACTCAATTTCAAAACATGTTTGGAGTCTAGACCGTGGAATTGAAAGTTTTCTTGAGTTTTGACAATATATCCTTGTGTACATGTATACAGATAGTTGTGTATACACAGATTCTGCAATTTCAAAAAAAAAACAATTTTGCCAATTAGAACATGCTTTGTACATGAACTAGAAGAGGGCAGGGAGAGGCCGTTGGGGTGGCCACCGGTCGCCTATGGTGGCCGTCCCCTATCGCCGGTCGCCTCTGGCCGCCATTCCATCGACCACCACTTCCCTTCCCGCTGCCGTTTGGCTCAGGTTCGATCTAGGGTTAGGGGTAATGGCAGTGGAGAGGGCGCAGGCCGGCCGCCACTGGCCTGCTCTGAGGGCGTGGGGAACGATAAATACGAGCAGGAGGAGGACGAGAATGGGGAGAAGGAAGGGAAGGCTCACCGGAGCGCCACCGTCGTCTTCCCACTATCGCGTAGCTGGCTCCTCCTACGAGCTGTGTTCTATCGAGGCTGGGCAAACGGGTACGCGAGCTATCTTTCTAAGCGTTTTCGAGCTCGGAAAAGATAGAGCACGACTTACATGGGGTGTGGGTGGGCATAAGCCATCCAAACAGCCCAATTTAGCAGGGCTATTTCCAAAAGGCCATTTCTGAGCCTCAATTACGACATCCAAACACAGTGTTATTTATTTGTAGGTTTAGAATGCATCGACCTTTGTTAGTGGAAATCTAACCTATCTGTGATTGCATGGCACCAAGATAATTTCACTCCGGCGTGGCCTGCAAATTTTTTGATGGGAACGGGACGACAGAAAAACAAAAACTCAAATTGTTTTTAAAGGAAAAAACCTCGTGTGTATTTTTTTTTTAGTTTTGAACCGCAAATTACGTATCCAGCGTGTCCTTGAATTAACATGGAGACAATCCTAGTCCGGCCCAGCATGAGAATTAAAGCCCACTAATCGTATTTTTTGCTGGTCACTCGGGAGCAGGAGGAGAGGCCTAATTCCGGAACTACCACATCGATTCCTGATCTGGTTCCTTATCCGTCTCCGACTCAAAATCGGGGGTGCACTAGTACTACATAAGGCTGGCCAAGAGCGGGCTGCTGGGACAAACAGATCCACTCCAAATTCCTGGGAAAGCAAACAGCTCTGATCACTATCTAGACTGTATGATCGCCCAACTCGGATCGATGGCCAGAACGCTATTCATGGCTGCTGCTGCCAGAGGTGGCCAAACCACGAAGACGAAGAAGAGGGCGGTTGAGGCCGAGGATATGCTGGGGGAACAATACACAGAGAAGAGGGTGAAGACCAACTGCTGGGAGCGGTTCGACCAAGAGAAGCTGGAAGCCATCCAGGAAAGAAGACGTGCCCGGTCGATCAGTTTCCAGAGGCTCATGGCCGCCTCTGACAGGGTAATCAAGGAAGCTGAGGATTTCCTCGAGTATCGCAGCAGATTGCCCGCCAAGAAATCGTCGTCGTGCTGGTCTCGCGTCTTGCGGCGGGCTGTGGCTGCCGCTATCAACGTACTGCGGATCTTACATGTTTGGCATGGGAATCAAAGTGGACGAAAAGCTCGGATTCGTCTCTACTAAAGGTGGTTCCGACAGAATGAAGAAACTATAAACTTTTGATGTGTGACATCGCTCAGGAATATGGACACCTTTTGTATTGCTGTTTCTCGTGTCAATGTTGTTGGTAACTCAGTGTTATTGTTGTTGTTGTTAATTCATGTGTAATACTACGTTCCTTACTATTCTGACGTGCTAATCTTTTTTCCTTACTTACTTCTGACGTGGTAATCAAGTCCGGAAAGTTCCGAACCCACTAACATCGTTCTAGGGCATATAAGGGTTTAAATACATCAAGCGGGATTGCGTGCGCATGACCACACGCCTCACCCTTCTCCACTGTGGGAGTGAAATGCATCCGGCCTTACAAGTTACTGGTGATGTCTAGGACTCTAGAACCCTTGAGACAAAATTATCTCCCTCAATACTCATTTTCACAAATAGCAAGCTATCATCAACAAACAATAAGTGGTTGACTGGCGGGGCAGTGCTAGCCACTTTTAAACCTTCGAGATTCGATGATGAAAAGGAGGCACGAGAGGCCCTCTGTTGTAAGCAAAAAAAACATGGATATGGGATCACCTTGGAGAATACCTCAAATGGTTTAAAGGACTCCAAAGATGTCCCATTCATCAAAACTGAAAATGATACAGTCGAGATCATCTTCATCACCAAACTCACCCACCTTGCATGAAAGGCAAGTCGCATCATCATTGCTTCCAGGTATGGCCACTCCACCGTGTCAAATACCTTCCTCATATCCAACTTGATTGCACAATGCCTACATTTCTTCCATTTATTCCTCTTCATAAAGTGAGGGCACTCATATGCTGATATTATGTTGTCTGTGATTAACCTCCTAGGAACAAAAGCTGACTATTCTTGGGAGATAATCTTTGGCCACGGGTTCTTTAATCCATTGGTGATGACTTTTGAACCTTTAGTCCCGGTTGGAGACACCAACCGGGACAAAACATGGGTGGCGAGACTATGCCTGTGAGTGGCGACACTATGCCAGTGAGTGGTAACACTATTTCAGTGGGTGGCAGCACTTGTAACACCCCTGGTCACTACGGACCGACGGCTGTCACTTCTGGCATCTCAATATGATCTCTAGACTTACCCCACAGACCAACACTAGTCTTTTATGCGCACTTTGTCCTCACTCGTGCGCACCCGGTACCCACTTCCCGATCGGTCACCCATCCTAGAATTGCTCTAGGTCAAACACGCTTAACCTTAGAGTTCTTTCGAATGAGCTTTCAGAAAAAAAGTTACAACTTGTTGGTATGAGTTTCCTATCAATCCTATTGAGCCATGTGCCAGGATCTCACATACACCCACCCTTAGAAGATCGACGTCTGATAGCTAGGTTATCCAACAGGCTAGACCGATAGCGTATCGTAACTACTGAGTGGCCAAAATGAATTCTCTGCCGCGACACAAAAAAGTGGCCAAATTGCTTCATGGTGAGAATCATCTTCTGAACGGACGCATGATCCTCCCCTCGCAACCGAGCGGCCACATGGAACCCTTTTAGTCGGTTCATAGCGCAACCGGGACTAAAGGGTGAGATCTTTAGTCCCGATTGCCCGTCGATTCTTAACGGGACTAAAGCCCTTATGAACCGGGAGAAAAGGCCCGGTTCCACTAGTGACAATTGCATCATTTGGTCTAATATTCTCGAACGACATATTTTCTCATGCATACCTCCTATGAACATAGGCCTTGGAGGAACCCATCCGAGATGGAAATAACCCGTTGGCCCTGTAGGATATGTCGCCCATGGATTGAAACCCCATGGAGGATACTGAGGATAAATAGGAGCCGAACATCCCCAATATGGTGGCTCCGTCGGAAAAAGGGTTGCTGGTTATACAAATTCCCTCACCATTTCTCATGGCCCCGAGGTCTTACCTCCAAGCCGATTAAACACACTACTGGTCTTGCACGATGTGTATTTCTCTAGCAGCATACTGTTATCGCCATATTTTGGCCAAAGACGGAGATGGGCCGTGATCAAGATGGGCTTGGAAGATACGTATATTCAACGTGTTGTTGAATCGGCCTTGTGCGTGGATTTGGGCTAAATTGCCCGTGTATCTTGTATCATAGTAGGTTTCGTTTCAGTTTAGGTTCCGTTTCAGTTTAGGTAAAGATAGAGTTGTAGAGTTATTCCAAAGATAGAAAGTCTCCGGACTATAAATATGTACCTAGGGTTATCAAGAAAAGGAGGACAATCACGTTCACAACAAACACAATCTCGGCGCATCGCCACCCCTTGTTTTCGAGGGTTTCTTTCGGGTAAGTGTCATGCTGCCTAGATCGCATCTTACGATCTAGGCAGTATTTTTACTTATGCGTTATTTAGTGTTACTCGTACTAAAGCCTTGTTGATGGCGAGTAACACTACTATCATAGATTTTGTTGAGGCTAGCATCGGTGCTTTTCGCTATAATTGTTTAAAGTTATGCCGCCTCTAGTTACCTCGCTACCTTTGCACTGTTTCCCAAGTGCGAGGGTAGCATCTTGCTTGATCTTTATTTAGCTGATTCGATCTGTTATAGTTGTGCCTTGCTCACCAAGGTTTAGTTTGATATCTACGTAGTCAGGCCTTACAAACGGGTTGAACGATCCAGTAGTACGTGGGGGCGTGGCTTACTCGTTCTAGAGAAGTTGTTCCGGTAATTGACTTTACGTTGGTTATTAGGCCTCCTCTAGGGTTAGTATTCTTCATCTTTTGTATATACCAGGCTCAATTACGTGTAGGACGTTCCAGTTACGTGGTGAAAACGTTAAACTGTCGTAGATCGATTTAACTTGTAATGATAAAGCAAAACCCCATGTTATCGTAAATCTAATGCAGAACCATGGGATAATCGGCTCTAGGAGCCGATTCATGGGGAAACCTGGGAGCCGGTCATGGCTCGAATTTTACGTGTACTTGTTTACCATGCAGGAAATCAATCGGAGCAATCCTTCACCTTCCTGACCAGGTATAGGTCAGGTGGCACGCCCTCGAACCAAGCCAGGACGTGTGCCGGAGTTTTGCGGGCCGTTGCCCGAGGGACCAGGGCCCACCAGCAGTTCTGGGAGCCTCCCGGCTCTTCGTGTTGCTCGTCGCTGCTCGCCGGTGAGTTTTGGCAGGCAACACATTCTGGCACGCCCGGTGGGACCTTCAACAACGTCTACATCAACATCCGACGCTGCGATGGAGAACGGACCAGTCACGTACGACGAGCTGCCTGAGGAGCACAAGGCGAAGTATGATGACATCAAAGCTCTCTTCGAAGCCGATCTCATCGGCTCTTTTGAGCGGACTCGTAAGCATGGCATCAGGTGGAAAGGGTTCTCACCCGAGGGTGCTCTTGATGAGGTGGATCTGCATTTCCTTGAGAGCGCACCAGAGCTCTGCGACAGGAAGTCAATTACATGGTGGCTCATTCTCTTAACCGCCATTCTGAGAGCCTGGTGAACGCTTTCGAACGGATTGCAGTTCACGTAGTTCAGGAGATCATGAAACATCAGTACTCTCCATCGGGGCCTACTCTGGGGAATCACCAGGGGGAAAGACCGCTCAGACCAGGCCGCTGCCGTTCACTTGCAGCTCCGGAGCCACGGGGCAGCGGCATCGTCGTCTATAAGGTCGAGGCGACCAGGCGATTGCCGTTCTGTTTGAACCACCTAAAAATCCCACATGGATACGTGTGCACTTACGTGCGGATCGCAACAGCTTGCGCACGAACGATTGCAACCGCAGGGATTCTCAAGGCAGGAGTTTGGAGCGGTGGCTTGAGGCGGTGTTTCGGCAGGAATCTGCAGGATGGACGGACAAACAAAGCGTGGTTAGCCAAGTATGCCATCGAACGAGTCATGAGAATCTCGCCCCTACCCAAACAACGGAACAAATCCGTACCATCTTGAGAGACCAGTTAAACCGTGCGAAGAAGGACAATCGGCTATTCAAAGCCGTACTAACGATTTTGACCGATCCCGCTGCCACCCAAGTATCGGCTCCACGAGTTATCAAGGTTCAGGATCGGAAGGATCGAGCTCGATCGAGCACGTGAGCCGATACCGCACGGTTGGGCATGATTTCACATCGGATCGGTCAGCGTAAGGTTCTTTGGCGCAATCTCGCGGACCAGCTTTTGGATGGTACACCTCGCCACCGATTTGATTCAGACACGGAAGCAACCGGAAGAGCAGTTCCACATTCAAGATCATTCAGAGGCTACCGAGGCGGCATTGCGCACTGGCGCAGCGGCAAGCGAGAAAGCAGAGCCGAGTACATCCGGTAACCGGGACCGTAAGAACCGATGTTACTCAGCTCGTTTAAGCGAGAAAGAAGCGGTCGAGCTAATGTTGGGTCTCGGCACCCATCAAGGATCGCTTTCGGTAGAGTACAACTCGTTGGCGCACATGGCCCGAAGGCGACAATGTATGAACAGCGCCACCGAGTTGTACCAAGACAAATTCAAGCGTCCGATAGGCTGGTCGTCTGAAGAAGATGATCCTACACAAGACCAGGAGGTGGCCGTAGCTGAATGGGCTCGGGGGGCAGATCCTATATCCTGCAAATGGGTGAAACAGCAAGGGCCTGCAAAAGGGTTCGACTTCGATGTGAGCAAAGCCGAGCAGATATTCGATTTACTGCTGAAGGAGAAGCAGCTGAGGTTACCCGAAGGCCACAAAATCCCCACGGCTCAGGAAATGAACGGGAGACCATACTGCAAGTGGCATCACTCGTTCACCCACACCACCAATGATTGCAAAGAGCTACGTCGCCAAATCCAAACGGCGATAGAACAAGGCCGTCGATCCTTGGGCGATTCGCCATGAAAGTGGACACAAACCCATTTCCGGCAACATGGTAGAACTTCGGTCGCTCATGGCGTCAGCTGGATTTCTCGTTCGGTGTTAATATGGCAGGGTCTGGGTACCACCATGACACGTACAAGGAGGAAGGTGGTCGCTCTCGGGGCAAAGAAAGAGAGGAGGCTGGTCCATGCGACCGGCCCAGCCACAATGACAGGCGGTATTTAACAGGAACAGGTGAGAGTGCGGTATCGAAGCCACATTCCGCATCTCCTTAACAAGTATGAGCGTCAAGATGACCAGCGGCGCGCGATGGAGCGATGAAGGATATGAGCACCTCGCTAGGGACCGTCAAAAGAAAGGAAGGCGCAGACAAACATTGGGATTGTCCTTCTTCAAGTATTCTTTGGGACGCGGGAATGAGCCGATTGCCTACAGTCGACAACTGCCCGGAATGCGGACAGCAGAAGGAGGACACGAGGCCAGTTTCAGTGTTCAAACGTCTAGGGCCTCTCCCACCTCAGAGCCGTTACAGGGAGTCCGCTCGAGCAAAAGACCTCGAGAAGCCAAGGGATGACAAAGAAGAAGACAGATATCACCGTCCAAGGTGGTGTCCCGACGGACTCAGACATACCCAAAAGCATAGAGTGCAGCGGCTGCGTAACTTGGAGGAAGCTGAAGCGCAGTATCTCCACGCTTTAAAGAAAGCACGGCCCGATCTGGCCGTTAAAATTAGGCAGACCTTGGAAACGGGAGACCGCCCGACAAGGAAAGAGTGGCGCCCCAAACCAGTAAAAGCCGATGCACAGACATCGGCTGGCACAAACATGGTGTTCATACTTCCGTCAGAATTCTGCGCGCCAAGAACCAATGAGCTACCAAAGTACGGTTATTTGTGGCCCACGGCGATTATCTTTGAGAAGCCACGTGAGAAGGGTTACAAACATCTGAAAGCCACGTACCTACGAGGTTACATCAATGGGCAACGTCGGCAAGATGTTGGTAGACACCGAGCGGCGATCAATATCATGCCATACTCCATGCTACGACGTTTGGGACGCTCCTGCAGATCGATCAAAACCAACGTCACGTTAAGCGACTTCAACGGTCGACTTGAAGCAAGCGTCTTGAGCGTGGATCGACCGTGGCAGGAAAACCATACCCACGTCATTTTTCGTGGACAGCAAAAGCACCTCGCTGTCTTGCTAGGAGAGATTGGATTCACGCGAACTGCTGCATTCCGTCCACGATGCACGGTGCCTAATACAATGGAATGGAGATGAAGTGGAGGTCATCCATGCGAGATGATTCTATCGAGATCTCCATAGCTGGCATGAACGTCTGGAAGCGAAGACCAAGAGCCGATCTCGGAATCAGTCTAGACGGCTGTGGCGCATTGAAGCTACAAAAAGCGGGGTGAGGCTGGTCTTATCCATTGTCGACAGAGTAGAAAAGTCCACGATCATCCGTGGTATGGCCGATCCCTGCGATCGGCCACAAAAAATAAAAAGCAGCAATCATACGACAAGCAGATCACGTAGTCGTAGCAGGGAGATGCCTTGCCATTGTAAAACAATAAGGTGTAAACCGTCCTTGACTAATGCAATCAGAAAGGGGGCCGATTCAGGCAATCGGCCCAAATTATTTTTGTTATCCTCACCTACCGTTTGCCCTGTGTTTAGCATCAATTTGATAGGTGACGGAAAGCTAGGGTATGGGTTTACATCCGCTGATGAACTAGAAGAAATCGACATTGGTCCTGGGGATAAGCCACGACCAACATTTATCAGCAAGAAGTTAGATCCGAGTATGCGGGGTCCTATGATAGCCCTGTTGAAAAAATATCCAGACTGCTTCGCCTGGGACTAAACAGAGATGCCTGGGTTAGACAGGAGCATCATTGAGCATCGACTCCGCAAAAAGGATTTCGGCCATTTCAGCAACGAGCACGACGGATGAAGGACGAAATTCTGGAAGAAGGCAAGAAGGAGGTCGAGAAAATGTTGACAACGAAGTTAATCAGGCCATGCGGTATCTTTGAGTGGATTTCTAGTATCGTACCTGTAGAGAAAAAGGATGGCCGTTGGCGTGTTGCCATAGATTTTCGGGATCTCAACAGAGCTACCCCAAAGGATGAGTATCCGATGCCGGTGGCAGAAACGTTAATCAATGCAGCGGCTGGTCATAAGATCTTGAGCTTCATGGATGGCAATGCCGGTTACAACCAGATTTTTATGGCTCCAGAAGACATACACAAGACTGCATTCAGAGTCCCAGGGTCGGTGGGGTTGTTTGAATATGTAGTCATGACGTTTGGACTGAAGAATGCTGGCGCCACGTACCAAAGGGCCATGAATTATATTTTCCATGATCTGATCGGCAAGCTGGTGGAAATTTACATCGATGACGTGGTGGTCAAGTCCGCTTCAGCGCAAGGACACCTGGACGACCTGCAACGCGTCCTGGACCGAACAAGAAAATTGACTCGGATGAATCAAGAAGTGTGCCTTCGGGTGGCCGGTCAGTTCTTAGGTTTTTGGTCCATGAGCGGAATTGAGATCAGCTGAAAAGTCGAGGCGGTCACGAACAATGAAGCCACCCACCACAAAGAAAGAACTGCAGTCTCATCGCAAGATCAACTTTGTCGGAAGATTCATCTCTAATCTGTCGGGAAGGATAGAGCCGTTCATGGGACTAGTGAAAATTAAATCGACGAGGAATTCCGGGGGCGTAACAACAACGAGCCTTGACGAGATCAAAGAATATCGGCGAAGCCGCGGTGTTGGTTCCACCCCAGACGCATTCGTTCTACATTTACTTCTCGATGGCCGACCGTCCATCGCCTCGGTGGTGGTGCAAGTTTATGATGGGCTGGGCGAGTCGTATTTTACATAAGCGAAGGATCTGGGCCTTGAGACAAGGTATCCGATATCGATAAGTTGTGCCTCACTGTTTTCACTTGCACCAAGCGCCATATTTTGCTATCCGGAGATTGTCATCATATGCAAGTCGACGTCATAAAGCACATCTTTGTCGGCTCCTATGTTGAAAGGCCGGGCAAATGGATGTTTGCATTATCGGAGTTTGACATCCGGTATCAACCCGCGAAAGCGATTAAGGGACAGCATTGGCGACCTTATCGCTGAAAGGATCAACACTAACATAGCGGCTTTGTCTATCTGCGTGGGCTATGTTTTTCGACGGATCGGTTTGTGACGATGGGTGCGGCATCGGCATGCTACTCGTGTCGCCCCGGGGGGCAACATTTTCTTTCTCCATCAGGTTATCGGCCCCTCGCACCAACAACGTCGCTGATGAGGAGATACGCAAGGGAATGGAGTTGCTCATCGAAGCTGGAGCAGAAGCGGTGGAAATTTTTGGAGACTCCAAGTTGGTGATTTCTCAACTCACGGAAGAATACAAATGCGAGAGCGAGTCCCTCTACCCATTATGGCTGCACTGCCGCGAGCTGATGGCACAGTTCCGGTACATAAACTTCACCTGGATCCCGCGTTCGCAGAATACCGAGGCAAATGATCTTGCACAAATGGCTTCAGGCTACAAGGACGTAGCAGAGGGAGCCGATGTTCGAATGAGTTCACGAAGGCGGCGATGGAGAGCCGATATCTTCAACTACTTGAAGGATTCGGCTCGGGGGGCACCTAAACGGATAAGGTACAAGGCCATGAAGTATGTGCTTATTGGGGATGACATGTTTTACAGGACTCTGGAGGGGTTATTGCTCAAATGCCTGGGAACACCCGAGGCCAATAAATATTTCCCAAGCATGTGGCGGTCAACGGTCAACATCTCAAGAAATATTTCCCAAGCATGTGGGATGATGGGCAGTAAAATATGGGGGCCGATACATGAAATCGGCCAAGTAAAAAACACGGGAGACGTTGGACAGTAAAATGTGGGGGCCGATACATAAAATCGGTCAAATAAAAATATATAGCCGATGCACGGTCATCGACTCTAGAGGTTCACATATGTTACAAACAGGTGCCAGTTTACACATACGAGCTACTGAAGAAATGCTTCGAAGGCGTGGAGGGCGTCAGCACGGACACGATCCACCTCGGCGATCTCGGCTTCGTCGTCTTCGTCCTTGCCCGTCACTAGCTGCTTGTTCAGGGCACGTATTTCTCCCAGATCGGTCTTCATTTGAGCTTTGAGGCTTTCTGCTTCGTCTTGGGAGCGGGCGATGGATTCTTCTTTATCACGAATGAGCTGTTTAGTCGCCCGGACCTTCTCTTCAAGATCTTCCAACTCCCTTTTCAAGGATGCGAGCTCGGCAGCAGAGGTGTCGGTTTGGCATCGAGACGCCTTTTCTCGTTGAGTCTTGGCATCTGTCTGCGATATTGGCTTTATGGGAGTTGGGCGCAGATCGATCCTCTCACGAGCTAACTTCACCCTTGGCCCGTAGAAGACAGGTTACGACCGCCAAAGCTTCACTGCAATGCTCTTGGGAGTTGGTCTTTTATTTCAGCCAGACGCTCTTCACCTCCTCGAACCCTCGATCAGCTCTTCGATTGGGGAGACGGCAGGCTTTGAGACGCGCTGGAATTGAGGTGGAACAACCTTGGCTCGTGGTTCATCAGCAGCAACGGAGGGAGTTGGTTCGATGGATTCAGGGTCGAACGACAGCAAACCTGAAATATCACAACTCTGGCAGCCAGAAAAGCGTCAGTATGCACCCAAATGTGTAAGGATGAGCCGAAGGAACCTAAACGTACCTCTCCTAAGATCGAGGGGATAGCCGATGAGGAGACCATCGGTTTGTGTGTGGTCGCTGGAGGCTTGGCCAGAGTGGTAGCCGTTTCATCTGCACCTTCGGGGATTCCTGGGCGTCGGCCTTGCCGGCTTTCCCATCGAAAACGTCGGTTCTGCATGAAAGGTGTTCTTAGCGATGTAAATAATGATAAATCGGACAAAAGGAAACAAGTAGTAAGAGTATGAAGGGTGGTGATTTTGAAACCTCCGGCAGCGAAGAAGCTTGTAGTCCTTTGCGAGCTCTCTTGGGACCATGATTGGCCCCGCCTCGTTGGTGCTCGGGGGGCAGTTCGAGCCGACCTTTTCACGGAAGCCGATGGTGGTGAATCGGCTGGTTCGGTGTGATGGTCCTCTCAGAATCCGTTGGGCCTAGTTCTCCTCGATTGGTCAGGTATCCTCCTTTGGAGGTGTCTTCGGAAGCTTGTAAAGAGGAGAACCGATGGCGAGCATGTGCAAGAATGGAAGAATGACAAGGATCGACCAAGGCCTGAATTAGCTTACATGCGGTATGCGGAGAAGGGCTCCGGCGCCTCATGGTCTTCTGAGCTACCTTCCTCACCATCGTTCGGTTTTAGTCGGAACTCGAGGCGGTGACTTAGGAGTTGCTGGTTTCTTGGAAGCCGATTGTGGTGTTATCGGCTGTTTCTGCATTATGACCTTTTTCAGAGGTGGCGAGTTTTTGCAGAAAAGAACCACAAGAGCTGGCGGGAAGAACTCGAAGGGGGAGCCATCACTGTGCGTAGGCTTAGGGCCATCTTGTTGCTGCAAAGAGAAAGAATGGATTAATAAAAGGATCAATTGCAGGCTGCATCAAGAAAATTTGCAAGTAGTGGTACCTGTTCCACGGGGATGTCATAGTCAGCATCGAGCTGTTTCAGCAACGGTCCCAGAGCTCTCCTGAAGGCGTGAGTCTTCCACATCGACCACCAGTCTTCAAAGCCATCGGTTGATGAGGCAAAGGTGAGGTCGTTGGGAATTGGGATGGTCAGAGCATCAAAGAAGGAATAACACCTTTGGCTGGTGAGAGGATCAGGCAGGTCGGCTCTGCTCTCCGTAAGGTGATGGAGAAAGAAGTAGGGAGCTACTTGTCCAAGGCCGAATTGGCGGGCCACTACGACTGGCTGGTAGAATTCATACCCAGGTTTGATTATTCTGTTGGACGTACTCATGCCAACTGGAAGGAAACAGGGACGAATCACGGTGGAAAAGAGCTGCCGAGTGCTAGTGTCATCGGCAAAATTGTCCAGCCTGAAGGAGAGTGGATTTTCAAAGTGTTCTGATTCCTCCATGTAAGGGAAGAAGGTAGGGTTGTCCAGGCCTTGGAAGAAAGTGCTGAACCACTTGGTTGCCTCCTGAGGGTCGGTTCTTGCTGGCGGTCGATACAAAAGCTTGGCCATAGGTGCATCGGATCTGCTTCCCTTTACATCTGGAAAGGTGCATCGCCAAAAGGGGAAGTTTGGGATGTGATTTTGGAAATACAATGAGCCCATAGTGAATAAACCACCAAGGACCACCTGTTTTGTTGCTATGCGGAGAACGACAGCAGACATCAAGCTGGAGGTATCGATAGACCTCTCCAAGCAGTTGCCGAGGCCAAGTTGAGTACCTTTGGCGGTTCGTGGGCTAAGGAGAGATAGTTTTGGTTGGATCAAGGGAAGGGCAGAATATGAAATGCTCAGCGGAAGTTGAGAAAGGTGTATGTTCTTTCTGAAACAGCCCTTTGTTTTCATATGGCGTTGAGGTAGGCACCCGGTTAAATGCGATCTATTTTAGAAGACAGTTGTAAGGGACTTTGGTCAGTTTAAAGCGGAGGGCTGGGTGATGTAACATCGGACCAGTGATCATCACCACGTCTAACAAGGTTGGTGACATAGGGCCATGACCAAACATAAAACAGTTGAGCGTCGGACGAAGTAGCCGATGGTTTTGAAGGTTCTCATGTTTCTCAAGAGGAGACATGATAAATGCAAGGCATCGGCTATTCCTGTGGTTTCCCATTGGGATTGGTAAGCTCTAGCTACTCTGAACCAAGAGACCCGGTGTTCAAGGGGATTAGGCAGCTCGCAGCGATCGGCCCAAGAGTTCAGATCTAGGTCTTGGCTTACGAAGGATTCTATTTGCTTCGCAAGAAATTAGATGGGCAGGACTAGAATCTGACGAGGCCAAGAGAGGAATTTGGGAGAGAAGGATGCGGCAGAATGTCCGAAACCTAGAAAGTTAATGGTGGAATAAAGGCATTAATTCGGTGTTCGCCATTAAATTCTAGCATCGTTCATCATTGCGAGTAGTACCTTGAGACGGAGACCTCGGATTGGTGTTGGACGATTCCGCCATCTAGTTTACGGCGAAGATGGATCTATGCGATTGAGTGAGGGTTCTTGTTCTGTGAGCTCGATCTGGTCGGTGGGCAATTGGAGATGGGTCGCCCTTTTGAAGAAGGTCTCGAGTTACCGTTTGAAACTAAGAAGTGGCCGTTTAGTTTTGCCTAAGTATGCGACCAAGTTTTGACCCATCAGCGTTTTTGGGAAAGCCGATCGTGGTCATCGGCTCTTTTAATTTGACTTGTTTGATCACTGAGTGCGTATGTTGAAAGCCGATCTGATGTTATCGGCTTCGAGCATCGACCTATTTTGGTTATCGGCAAAATTGGGGCGACAAAAGCAATCTTCGAGAAACAGATTTTCATTCATTCAAAAGCTGATTGCTTACAAAAGGCTGATTGATTACAAAAGGGGAGCTTATTGCTACTACTGCTACTACTACTGGTTCCTAATCTAGGCCGAGGTCGTCATTTGTCGTCGCCGCCCGTCTTGTTCGGCCTCAAAGCCTTTACGGCGTCGTCTTCACTGCTGCTACTGAAGAAGCTAGCGGGGGCCTCTTCGTCCTCGTCGTCATCGGTGTCCTCGCTGGACCCGGCACGGAAGTACTTCACCGGCTGGTACTCCTCGGAGGAGGTGTCCTCCTCTTCCTCCTCTTCATCGGAGGAGTCGACGCCGTCCCAGGACATGGCGTCGTCGGTGCTGTCTGCCTCCAGTCCTCCATCGGCAAGGAACTGAAGGTTGTCCTCGCCATCGGTCAAGGACGCGTCGTCCTCCGACCAGGCGGTGAAGTCCCAATCCCTCTCGTCCCACCATTGTGGGGCGAGAGTGTTGTACGCCGCCGTTGGTGGGTGCTCTAGCGTCGGCTCTCGGTCGCTCATTGAGTTGGAGGCTTGGGAGGACAGGCCAGAGGAAGCAGAGGAGTCCATGTCGGAGAAAGAGGGTTTTTTTCGGCAGAGGAAGAAGGGTTTTTTGTCTACTGGAGGAAGATGGGGACTGCGAACTGCTTAGATGGATTTAAATAAGGGGAATAGTATGAAGCGGTTCAATGCCATAGCGGTTTTCCAGAATGTGCTGCCAAAATCGTCAAATCATGCACTGCGAAGGAGTTGAGAAGACATGGCATCATGATGAAGGGGTAGCGTGACGATCCTGTTCTGCAACGCATTCTGTCAACGCGCAACCTGATACAAAAAAAAGGGAAGGAGAATGAAAAAAACAGAGTGGTTTTGGAATTATTATTGCCAAAACCAGGGGGGCATGTGTTATCGCCATATTTTGGCCAAAGACGGAGATGGGCCGTGATCAAGATGGGCTTGGAAGATACGTATATTCAACGTGTTGTTGAATCGGCCTTGTGCGTGGATTTGGGCTAAATTGCCCGTGTATCTTGTATCATAGTAGGTTTCGTTTCAGTTTAGGTTCCGTTTCAGTTTAGGTAAAGATAGAGTTGTAGAGTTATTCCAAAGATAGAAAGTCTCCGGACTATAAATATGTACCTATGGTTATCAAGAAAGGAGGACAATCACGTTCACAACAAACACAATCTCGGCATCGCCACCCTTGTTTTCGAGGGTTTCTTTGGGTAAGTGTCATGCTGCCTAGATCGCATCTTGATCTAGGCAGTATTTTACTATCGTTATTTAGTGTTACTCGTACTGAAGCCTTGTTGATGGCGAGTAACACTACTATCATAGATTTTGTTGAGGCTAGCATCGGTGCTTTTCGCTATAATTGTTTAAAGTTATGCCTCTAGTTACCTCGCTACCTTTGCACTGTTTCCCAAGTGCGAGGGTAGCATCTTATGATCTTTATTTAGCTGATTCGATCTGTTATAGTTGTGCCTTGCTCACCAAGGTTTAGTTTGATATCTCGTAGTCAGGCCTTACAAGCGGGTTGAACGATCCAGTAGTAATGCGTGGCTTACTCGTTCTAGAGAAGTTGTTCGGTAATTAACTTTACGTTGGTTATTAGGCCTCCTCTAGGGTTAGTATTCTTCATCTTTTGTATATACCAGGCTCAATTACGTGTAGGACGTTCCAGTTACGTGGTGAAAACGTTAAACTGTCGTAGATCGATTTAACTTGTAATGATAAAGCAAAACCCCATGTTATCGTAAATCTAATGCAGAACCATGGGATAATCGGCTCTAGGAGCCGATTCACAGGGAAACCTGGGAGCCAGTCACGGCTCGAATTTTACGTATACTTGTTTACCATGCAGGAAATCAATCGGAGCAATCCTTCACCTTCCTAACCAGGTATAGGTCAGGTACGCATCTCAAACCAAGCGGGGCGTGTGCGGAGTTTTGCGGGCCGTTGCCCGAGGGACCAGGACCCACCAGCAGTTCTGGGAGTCTCCCGGCTCTTCGTGTTGCTCGTCGCTGCTCGCCGGTGAGTTTTGGCAGGCAACACATACTAACATCCGGCTTCGATCTCAGAGCTAATTTCTTGCTTCCATTGATTTTCCACACTCCTACTTCTGGAAATTTTTGGCTTGATCATCCTCAGAGGAGCATTATTATCAACAAGATTCTTCTCTCTCGCGGACTCGGCCTGATTCGACCGGATAAGCATCTTCTTTGTCTCAACTTCAGTTATATTGATAGGAAACGGGTCACTATCGAGCTTCATCTTAGAACCTTTTATAAATGTCAATCGTCCGTCATAATGGCCGATTGCACCTGTCGACAAAACACATTAGAATCAGTAGTAACATGAGAAAAAAAAGGAATGGTGACACTTATAGTATGCTCGTATTCCCAATTCTTTCGGACTTGGAATTACATGACCCTCTCTCAATCTAATTAATTTTCTTTGCAATAACACATCAAAAGTTCTATGACACTTGCTAACATCAAAAGTGTATCTAACTTCCTCTCTTCTAGCGGGTGTAGGTTTCAATGCAGAACATGCAAAATGTTTTGACTTAGATGATTGAACCCATTCAGCTACACATATATCAACGTCATCCTCACTAACCGAATCATCATCACAATCTATGGCATTAACCGCGCGGTTTTCCTTCTCCTTATTTTTATTATATTTAAACCGGCTATATTGCTTAACATCTTTAGCCCGATTCTCTTGCGCCAAAGCCTTTGCAAAACCTGATTAACATCTGAGAATTCTTGACCTTCTAACTTATCCTTAATATGAGTGAGCAAACCTGAAAAAGCAAGATCATCTAAATCCTTTTCGGCGATGTTAAGGCTAAAACAACGATTTTTGACATCCCTAAACCTCATGATATCCTCACGAACACTTTCATTATATTTTTTCCTAACCATAGTTAAAACTAAAAGTCGAAGTTCAGTTTCACCTCTATAAAAATACTCATGAAATTTCTGCTTCAATGGTGCCCATGTTGAAATAGAATTTGGAGCAAGCGATGTAAACCAAGTAAATGCAGTACCGGACAAAGACAAAGAAAATAATTTTACCCTATAAACATCAGATGTGCCGACATCATTGCATTGTGCCCAAAAATTCCCTATGTGTTCAAAAGTTGATCTACTATCCTCCCCCGTAAACTTAACAAAATTTGAAATTCTAAAATCACGAGGATATGGCGTCAAGTCAAAATAATCAGGTATGGCTTCTGGGATACGCACGTGCTCTACCCTTAGGTTCTAAACCAAATCTCCTAAGTATATTAGCAAGTTGATCCTTAAAACTATCGGTGGTTTATGGAGAACTATTTTATAAAACGAATGGAATAAAAGTACGTTGTGGCATCTCAGCCAAAGCAGTTTGAGAATATGTGGTTTGCTGTAGAGATACGTTAAAATATGAATCCGGTACCGGCCGAAAAGGAACCCCAATACCAACGGGTGGCAAAGGTGGTGTATTATATGATACCGTTTGATAACTAGATTGTTGTAAATTAGAGTTAAAACCTATGCTTCGGTTATAACTATTGTAAGCTTGTGGAACCGAAGTCGAAACTATTGCAGGAGAGACACTAGTTATAAAATTATGGACAGAACTGTTAGCATAATTTCGGCCAGCTTGACTGTTGTTTAAATTAATGTGAGGTTGTGCTATATTAAATGATGCACCGGGTATATAAGTATAAGTAAATTTTTGAATTCATTATTTTTCGGAAGCACTGGTTATTTGTCACGACTGCCTGGCTCGTACCATTTAAATTCGATGCCTCCACGGTATTGATTGCTATAGATATCTTCTTGTCTAAAATTTCCATTTACTGTCCTGGGCAAATAACTTGTCTGATCTCCCGCCGTAGCACTTACTTGATGCCGGCAAAATATGCGTTTTGAACTTAAACAACAAGTTGAAAAATATATGTCAATAATAATCTATCAGCAGACTTTAAACAAATTTGGCCTATAAAAATAGATGCCATAGGGAGGTATTGATCCTTGAGTTCTAGCTCTATTCCTAGTCTTATCTGCTAGTACAAGATGCAATCCATACATTCATATATAGCTATTGTTGGCGGGATGCATTTATTTGGCAAAGGATCTGATGGATCTGAGATTTGTTTAGAGTACTTCATTATATGTTCATCCAAGTCGGGTGTCGTTGGATTGATCCAATTTATCCCTGCCAAACCTGGCTAGGTAAACAGGATACGGAGATTTTGTGGGAATTAAAATAATCACCTTCGATTCCCATGATTAGGCTAGTAAATATCTTAGGTGTATGACATTTTTTCTTCTTCTTTTTTATTCATGTTTTTTTCAGATTAAAAGATGTCCAATCGTTTGGTGAACCAAGCCCATAGGTTGGACAGCTCGGATGCAAAGAAGACATGCATAGACAAGGCCCACCGACGCCAACCTCCTTATTCTTAGAGCAAGCCCAGGAGCTGCTCTAAAATTCCCCCCTATGTCTCCATGTTGGGGTCTTCCCTAAAAGGATGCCTCAGCTATAATTTGTTTATTTCTAGCAGCTCTTTTATATCACTTTCACATATATTTTATCAATATTTCATGAATGATTCTATAACCGCCATATTTCAAATGACTATTTTCAAGTACTACTTTTCAACAACATTATTTTCAACGGCTAGTTTTCCAAGGGTGCTATTTTTAATGGCTAATTTTCGGGGTCTATATATACAACTCCATCCCTCACAGACCTCTCACACATTCTTGGATCTTCCATATATATTTCTCTCATTTTGTATCCTCTCCGACAACGAAATGATTGCCACCGGAGCTTGGACGTGCGGAGGTGGATGGAGGAGGAGTCTTCATCCAATGAAGAGGAGCAATATGTGATGGCAGCTGTCGCAGCTCAAAGAAGAGGAGCACTTGAATGCCCCACGATATCGCGGTTCTGTGCCAGGACGCCAAGTTATTCACCGCGAGGGAGCGAAGGGTTATACTCCCTCCGTCTCAAAATAGATGCATTAAATTTTTAAAAATTTGATGAATTTAGACACTATTTAGTATATAAATTCTTCCAAATTTTTAAAAACCTAAGACATCTATTTTGAGACAGAGAGAGTATTAGACTCCGCAAAGACTACTTTATATATTGAATATGGGATACCCCGCAAGACTATTTCATCAAAGGTAATGCCGATTGTTGGAAATGTTCATGTTTTTACTTGTCTTGCTGACATGGGTCTCATTCCTTTTACTTTGTGTCTGGATGTTGGAATTTTAGCTCGGAAATGAATTGGGCTGGAAATTCCAAATCCAAGATGGAAAGGACATGGCCTCCTTTTCCAATTCCATTGTTTGGATGTGTATCAAATTCACAATCGGAATCAAAGAGTAACACTCAATTTCAAAACATGTTTGGAGTCTAGACCGTGGAATTGAAAGTTTTCTTGAGTTTTGACAATATATCCTTGTGTACATGTATACAGATAGTTGTGTATACACAGATTCTGCAATTTCAAAAAAAAAAACAATTTTGCCAATTAGAACATGCTTTGTACATGAACTAGAAGAGGGCAGGGAGAGGCCGTTGGGGTGGCCACCGGTCGCCTATGGTGGCCGTCCCCTATCGCCGGTCGCCTCTGGCCGCCATTCCATCGACCACCACTTCCCTTCCCGCTGCCGTTTGGCTCAGGTTCGATCTAGGGTTAGGGGTAATGGCAGTGGAGAGGGCCCAGGCCGGCCGCCACTGGCCTGCTCTGGGAACGATAAATACGAGCAGGAGGAGGACGAGAATGGGGAGAAGGAAGGGAAGGCTCACCGGAGCGCCACCGTCGTCTTCCCACTATCGCGTAGCTGGCTCCTCCTACGAGATGTGTTCTATCGAGGCTGGGCAAACGGGTACGCGAGCTATCTTTCTAAGCGTTTTCGAGCTCGGAAAAGATAGAACACGACTTACATGGGGTGTGGGTGGGCATAAGCCATCCAAACAGCCCAATTTAGCAGGGCTATTTCCAAAAGGCCATTTCTGAGCCTCAATTACGACATCCAAACACAGTGTTATTTATTTGTAGGTTTAGAATGCATCGACCTTTGTTAGTGGAAATCTAACCTATCTGTGATTGCATGGCACCAAGATAATTTCACTCCGGCGTGGCCTGCAAATTTTTTGATGGGAACGGGACGACAGAAAAACAAAAACTCAAATTGTTTTTAAAGGAAAAAACCTCGTGTGTATTTTTTTTTTAGTTTTGAACCGCAAATTACGTATCCAGCGTGTCCTTGAATTAACAGGGAGACAATCCTAGTCCGGCCCAGCATGAGAATTAAAGCCCACTAATCGTATTTTTGCTGGTCACTCGGGAGCAGGAGGAGGCCTAATTCCGGAACTACCACATCGATTCCTGATCTGGTTCCTTATCCGTCTCCGACTCAAAATCGGGGTGCACTAGTACTACATAAGGCTGGCCAAGAGCGGGCTGCTGGGACAAACAGATCCTCCAAATTCCTGGGAAAGCAAACAGCTCTGATCACTATCTAGACTGTATGATCGCCCAACTCGGATCGATGGCCAGAACGCTATTCATGGCTGCTGCCAGAGGTGGCCAAACCACGAAGACGAAGAAGAGGGCGGTTGAGGCCGAGGATATGCTGGGGGACCAATACACAGAGAAGAGGGTGAAGACCAACTGCTGGGAGCGGTTCGACCAAGAGAAGCTGGAAGCCATCCAGGAAAGAAGACGTGCCCGGTCGATCAGTTTCCAGAGGCTCATGGCCGCCTCTGACAGGGTAATCAAGGAAGCTGAGGATTTCCTCGAGTATCGCAGCAGATTGCCCGCCAAGAAATCGTCGTCGTGCTGGTCTCGCGTCTTGCGGCGGGCTGTGGCTGCCGCTATCAACGTACTGCGGATCTTACATGTTTGGCATGGGAATCAAAGTGGACGAAAAGCTCGGAGATTCGTCTCTACTAAAGGTGGTTCCGACAACAGAATGAAGAAACTATAAACTTTTGATGTGTGACATCGCTCAGGAATATGGACACCTTTTGTATTGCTGTTTCTCGTGTCAATGTTGTTGGTAACTCAGTGTTATTGTTGTTGTTGTTAATTCATGTGTAATACTACGTTCCTTACTATTCTGACGTGCTAATCTTTTTTCCTTACTTACTTCTGACGTGGTAATCAAGTCCGGAAAGTTCCGAACCCACTAACATCGTTCTAGGGCATATAAGGGTTTAAATACATCAAGCGGGATTGCGTGCGCATGACCACACGCCTCACCCTTCTCCACTGTGGGAGTGAAATGCATCCGGCCTTACAAGTTACTGGTGATGTCTAGGACTCTAGAACCCTTGAGACAAAATTATCTCCCTCAATACTCATTTTCACAAATAGCAAGCTATCATCAACAAACAATAAGTGGTTGACTGGCGGGGCAGTGCTAGCCACTTTTAAACCTTCGAGATTCGATGATGAAAAGGAGGCACGAGAGGCCCTCTGTTGTAAGCAAAAAAAACATGGATATGGGATCACCTTGGAGAATACCTCAAATGGTTTAAAGGACTCCAAAGATGTCCCATTCATCAAAACTGAAAATGATACAGTCGAGATCATCTTCATCACCAAACTCACCCACCTTGCATGAAAGGCAAATCGCATCATCATTGCTTCCCGGTATGGCCACTCCACCGTGTCAAATACCTTCCTCATATCCAACTTGATTGCACAATGCCTACATTTCTTCCATTTATTCCTCTTCATAAAGTGAGGGCACTCATATGCTGATATTATGTTGTCTGTGATTAACCTCCTAGGAACAAAAGCTGACTATTCTTGGGAGATAATCTTTGGCCACGGGTTCTTTAATCCATTGGTGATGACTTTTGAACCTTTAGTCCCGGTTGGAGACACCAACCGGGACAAAACATGGGTGGCGAGACTATGCACGTGAGTGGCGACACTATGCCGATGAGTGGTAACACTATTTGATGGGTGGCAGCACTTGTAACACCCTGGTCACTCTGGACCGGCGTTGTCACTACGGCATCTCAATATGATCTCTAGACTTACCCCACAGACCAACACTAGTCTTTTATGCGCACTTTGTCCTCACTCGTGCGCACCCGGTACCCACTTCCCGATCGGTCACCCATCCTAGAATTGCTCTAGGTCAAGCACGCTTAGGGGTGGAAATGCATCTCGAGGCTCGAGGCTCGGCTCGGGCTCGACAAGGCTCGGCTCGGGTTCGACTCGGCTTGGAGGATGGTCAAGCCAAGCCTAAACCTTGTTATTCAGGCTCGAGGCTCGACAAGCCGGCTCGGTGAAGCTTGCAAGCCGGCTTGAAAGCTCGATAAAATTAAAAAATTCACCATGACCTTTGCTGAAATTGTAAGAATTCACAGTTTTATACAAGATTTGATCATGATTTCACAAATACGTCAACAAAATATTCTAACAAGTTAAATAAAGTACCAATAACCATAATAGTTCCATTACAACACAAGTTTCATAACACAAACTGACCACTTAGTCCAACAGGAGTCTCATACATGAGTACATGACAAACACAGGAACATAGTTCAACTTCAACAAATAACAGGAGCCATGGTATCATAAATCTGATCATAAACATCAACCATTAACATCTCCTTGGCCTCTACCCTTGCTGCCATCTCCTGCAGCTCTAGGACCCCTATGCAGCTCATTCATACACTCATATGTCGAATCTGTTTATCACAAAGACAAAAAGAAATCATCACATACATGGTTTTGCATCAGATATGTTACAGTAAGTGAGCAAAATGGCATTATTTAATGAGTTTTGCATTACTTGTGTTCTTGTACAAAAAATTACAGCAAGTAGAGAAACAAAATAGCACTATATACTTACTAGTTGCTCCCCACCACGCTTTTTGGAAATGGAATACACTCGACATCATCAATATCATCTGGTTCCTAAAAGAGTGAAAATGATGAAAGTTAGGTATGCATAAGACATAGTATAGTAGACTAACTAGCAACAAAATGAATCAACAAGGCACATACCACATCCAGCGAGACTTTGTTGTCATTGTGAGCACCTTTAATCCAACTAGAAGCACACACCAGCGCCTCCACCATCGCTGGGTTTAGAGAGCTCCTATAGTCATCTAGAACTCGCCCCCGGTGCTAAGAGTAGACTCCGAAGACACAAAAGTCGCCGGTATAGACAAGAAATTCTTTGCCATCTTTGACACTACAGGGTATCTATGGGCATTCAGCTTCCACGAATAGCACATCAAATTTTTGTTCAAAAGCTCTCATTTGCCTCATGTCTCCACGAAGTCTCACTTAAGTATGAGGTAAACTTCGGCACTTGATGGCAAAGATGAACTTGTATCCATAGGTGTAGATGAGGATGCGGATCTATAAGACTGATTTCTCATAACGATGATGTATATCATAAGTGTCATACAACTTGCCAACTCGGTTTCGATCAAATTATATTCAGAGTAGCTTTCTCTTAAAATAGATCTTTCTAAAACCCCCAATTAATGTATTTCAGCTTGTACCTTGGGTCAAGAATAGTAGCAATCACCATGACATTATTGGGTTCTTCCCAATACTTGTTGAATTTGTCCAACATTGCCTCCCCCGTAGTTTTCAAAGCTGGGTTGGTGGATCTACATGCCTCTGTAAGTGTAATCTTGACATTGACAATGTGAGGGAAAAATATATTCGAAGTAGGATATGTAGAGCCAGAGAATGCAGTGGACACCTCAGCCAGAGAAGCAAGTATAGGTGTAATGGTATTGAACAATGTCCATTCATCATTTGACGGCTTCCATTTATAATTTGCATCGCTGTCCGCATAAGAATCTATTGCATCTCTATAGGTAATGGCTGTTTTTAACATGTGGTAAGTAGAATTCCACCTTGTGGTCACATCTAGTTTCAGCCCCTCTCCAATTGTGATTGCAAGAAACCGACAAATTTCTACAAACTAGTGCAATCGAGATACCGACTTCTTGATGTACTTAACAGATTCCCTCACATTGGTTGTTAAAGGGGAGATGGTTGCAGTTGAAGGGAATATGCCCTGAGAGGAAATAATAAAGTGTTTATTATGTGTATTCCAAGTATATGATGGATGTTTATTTTGCATGCTATAATTGTATTAATCTGAGCGTTAATACATGTGTGTTTAATAAACAAGCGAAAGTTCCTAGTTATGCCTCTCTCATAAACTAGCTCGTTGATTAACAAGATGATCAAGGTTTCACGATCATGGACATTGGATGTTGTTAATAACGGGATCACAACATTAGTGTAATGGTGTGATGAACATTCATCCGAAGTATAGCATTACGATCAAAGTCATTGAGTTTATATTGCTATAACAACTTACGAAGTGATCCTAATCCTTAGACCATGAGATCATGTCAATCACTAACAGGAGCGTTTCTTGATAACATCAAGCGTCACACCGTAACGGGGTGATTATAAAAATGGATTGAACTAATAAAATGTTATGTTGAGGCTCATGGATCGAGTGGAATTTGTTCATCCCGATGGCGGATAGATATACTCTGGGCCCTCTCGGTGATATCACATTGATTAGCTTGCAAGCAAGTGATTTGATCACTAGAATGTTATATCACGAGCGAGAAAAGAGTGCATGTCGAACTGAGATCAAACTAGGTATGGAAATACCGATGATCGAATCTCGGACATGTAATATATCGTGAAACAAAGGGATTAAGATACTAGCGTAAAGGTTAGACGATCACAAGAAAGTCATCGTTGAATGTGTAGTCGGTATGGGTCTCGGATCCGCTTCGATTATTGATCCGAGAGGGGTCTCGATCATGTCCGCATTATTCACGAACCATAGGGTGACACACTTAAGAGACACCGACATCCAATTGGATCAAATGTTTTATGCCGAAAGAATAAACAAGTGCGGGAATTTATTCACTAGATACCGAAACAGGTTTTCGGGTGAAATTGCATAAAGTGGTTATGCATGTGAAATGGAATTCTAGCAAGGGGTTATTTGTGAATATTTATCATTAAAGTAATTGAAAAAATTCTGAATAAAATAAAAGAGTTTTATTTAATGAGAGTTTGCATTAAATTTGGTGGAAATTTAATGGGAATTTGAGTGGACTTTTGAGTGGAGGGAATTTAAAGGAATTTTGTGAGTGGAGTGTCCACCCACATGAAGAGGGGAGGGAAAGGGGGCAGCCCCCATGCAAGCCACCCCTTGGGGTCACCCCCTCCTCCTATAAAAGGAGCCCCCCTCCTTACTTGTCTCTCACACCTCCTCGTGAAGGATCTCTCTCCCCCTCTAGAATTTACCCCCCATGGTCTCGGACTAGCGAGATACATGTTCCCGGTGGCTATTCGGAAAGAAAGAGTTGTGCTTCGCTGCATCGCTGGAGGCGAGGCGGAGGTTCCTCGGTGCCTCGAGCGTGTGTGCGAGCACGGATGCACCTTCTGATTTTGGCGCTAGTACTTCCTCTCGATCTTGAGATCGGCAAGAGATCGTCTACATCAACCACGATTTGAACTCGTTAAGCTTTGTCGGTCTTCAAGGGTATGTTCTCTACGGATATACATCCGCCCGTTGTTTGTATCTAGTAGATAGATCTTGGTACATAGTTCCCATCATAGGAAATTTTTGTTTTCTATGTTGCGAACCCTCTGATGGTATCGAGCTGGATCTATGCGTAGATACTTTAGATGGGTGGTACACATATGAGTATGTGGGCGATGATGATCATGTTGTTGCTCCTTTGTTGTAATTTTGGATATTGGTGGCATAGTGGGATGAAGCGGCCCGGACAAACTTTACATGTCCTCGCACATGAGACCTGTTCCACGCTTGACATGCAACTAGTTTGCATAAGTGGCTAGCGGGTGTCTGTCTCTCCTACTATAGTCAATATCTATTTTGCAAGCGAGTTGTCAACAATTTGAGTATCCTCGTTGTGGTTCATGTTCGTAGGTAAGAAAGGTTCTATCTCGAAAGCCCTAAGCCACGTAAAACTTCCAATGGATAAATTAGAGGCGTCTAGTTTAGATTGTTGCTGGGCTAGTGTTATGATATGGTAGTGTTGTAAGTAGAAGTATGAGATGATACTCTTACAACACACATAGCGTGTAAACTCCATAGACCTTGGATTTACACATATAGGTATGATAGTGATCATACCACGATGCACATGATAGAGATCATATGCGGGAACCATAACATTTCACTAATAAACATGTGATGTTTGATAGCATCTTATATTGCTTGTTTAGCGCTTTGTTAGCATAATAAGATGATCCCTCATTTAAATATCAAGATAAGAATGTGTTCTTCCTTTAGTATGCACCGATTATGTTTCGTTGCTCCAAGACATCACGTGATGATCGGGTGTTCTTGGATCCACGACCATATTTCGGTGTAAAAGCGATTACACTTGAATACTAAGGTTCTAACTTGGCGAGCCTAGCATGTATGAGACATGGCCTCGGACCGAAAGGTTAAGCATGAGTCATATAGTTGGTATGATGCCCATTTGATGCTCGCCTTTGAAGCTATACCGACTCACGTGATGATCGGACTTGGTATAGTGGATTTGGTTCATGTAATCACCCAAAAGGCACGAGGGATGTAGTTTTTGAGTGGGAGTTCATTCGTAATGTGGATTAGTTGAACTCAATCTATCATAAACTTAGTCTAAACTTTACAAATTCTGTTGTAGATGGCACCACCTGCTTTTAATTTCAATGTGTTCATGGAGAAAGAGAAACTAGTGAGCGGTAGCAACTTTACCGAATGGGCCATGAATTTGAGGATTCTCCTCTCTGCTGCACAAAAGCAATATGTGCTAGAAGCGCCGTTAGGACCCCCACCTTTTGATGATGCCCCTGATGAGGAGAAGAATGTCTATCAGACTCGTCAGGAGGACCACAACTTAGTTCATTGCGGCATATTGTATGGGCTAGGCGAAACTTGCGTTTGAAAATGGCAATGCATTTGATACAATGGGTGAGTTGAAAATGATTTTCGACACACATGCTGCTGTAGAGAGCTACAACGCTTCAGAAAAGTTCTTTAGCTGCATGATGGAAGAGCACATCTCCGTTAGTGAGCATGTACTCAAGATGTCGGGTTACGCCGATAAGCTTGTGTCCTTGGGAATATCGATTCCCATTGACTTAGGCATCCATCGTGTTCTGCGGTCTCTGCCACCTAGCTATAAGAGCTTCGTGATGAACTATAATATGCAAGGCATGAAGAAGTCTCTCCCCGAGCTTCTGTCAATGCTTAAAGCTGCGAAGTGGAGATCAAAAGAACATCAAGTGTTGATGATCAATAGGAACACTGGTTTCAAGAAAGACAAGAAGGGAAAGCGGAAGGGAAGTAATGGCGGCAAGCTTTGTTGCCGTGCTGAAAAGAAACCCGAGTTGGACCTAAGTCGATACCGAGTGTTACTATTGTAAGGGCAGCCCTGGGCATAGCCCCCAAGTCTGGCGACAAGAAGGTCGGCAAGGCAAACAAAGGTATATATGATATACATGTTATTGATGTGTACTTGACTAGTGCTCGCAGATAGCACACAGGTATTTGATACGGTTCGTTGCTAATATTTATAACTCGAATCGAGGCTGCGGAACAAGCGACCGCTAGCAAGGTGAGGTCAAGATGCGTGTCGGCAATGGATCAGCGTTGATGTTATCGCCGTCGGAACGCTACCTCTCCACTTGCCGTCGGGATTAGTTATAAACTTGAATAATTGTTATTTGGTGCCTGCACTAAGCATGAACATTGTATCTGGATCGTGTTTGATGCGAAGTGGTTATTCATTTAAATCCGAGAACAATGGGTGTTCCATTTATATGAATGAAATCTTTTATGGTCATGCAACAATGATGAATGGTTTATTTCTATTAGATCTCGATAATAATGTTACACATATTCATAATGTTGATGCTAAGAAGATTAAACTTAATGATGATATATCGCATATATGTGTACTTGCCGTCTAGGTCATATTGGCGTTAAGCATGAAGAAGCTCCATTCGGATGGACTTTTGGAATCACTTGATTATGAATCATTTGATACATGTGAGCCATGCCTTATGGGCAAGATGACTAGAACGCGTTTTCGGTTCAATGGAGCAGGCGACGATTTGTTGGAAATCATACATTCGATGTATGTGGTCCAATGAGTGTGTCGGTGAGGTGGATATCGTTATTTTGTTGCTTTCACGGATGATTTGAGTAGATACGGTTATATCTACTTGATGAAACACAAGTCTGAAACCTTTGAAAAGTTTAAGGAATTTCAGAATGAAGTGGAAAATCATCGTAATAGAAAGATCGACTTTCTACGGTCCGACCGGAGGTGAGTATCTAAGTTCTGAGTTTAGCACTCACATGAAAGAGTGTGGAATTGTTTCACAATTCACACCGCCGAACCACAGAGAAATGGTGTGTCGGGCGTCGTAATCGCACTTTATTAGATATGGTTCGATCTATGATGTCTCTGACGGACTTGCCGTTGTCATTTTGGGGTTATGCACTAAAGCTTGCATTCACTTTAAATCGGGCACCATCTAAATCCGTTGAAAAGACACCGTATGAATTATGGTTTGGAAACAAACCTAAGCATCTTTTCTTAAAGTTTGGGGATGTGATGTTTATGTGAAGAAACTTCAACGGATAAACTCGAACCCAAAGCGGAAAAATGCGTCTTCATAGGATACCCTAAAGGAAACTATTGGGTATTCCTTCTATCATGATTCGAGGGCAAGGTTTTTTGCCAGAATGGATCCTTTCTAGAGAAAGAGTTTCTCGCGAAAGGTGTGAGTAGTCGGAAAATAGAACTCGAAGAGGTTATTGAACCTTCTCTTCAAAGTATGGCGAGTAGCGCGTCGGAAGTTGTTAGGAGTTGGCTCCACCTGAAGAGGAACTAATGATAATGATCATGAAACTCGAAAAGAGTACTACGAACCTCGCGGTCAAGCGGGGCGTGCAGCTCTCTCAAGCATGCGAAATCTGTCATGAATTTCATGGTTGATGAAAATGATGACCTGCGACGTTTGAAGAAGCGATGATGAGCCGGATTCCAACAAATGGTTAGAAGCCATGAAATCCGAGATGGAATCCATGTATGAAAATCAAATGGAACTTGGTGGAATTACCTCATGACCGAAAGGCCGTGGAGAACAAATGGATTTTCAAAAGGAAAAGCGATCTTTGATGGTAATGTGACCGTCTATAAAGCTTGACTTGTCGCAAAGGGGTTTCGACAAATTCAAGGAGTTGACTACGATGAGACATTCTCTCCGTAGCGATGCTAAAGTCGATTAGGATTATGTTAGCAATTCTGCATATTTCGATTATGAGATATGGCGGATGGATGTCAAAACCGCGTTTCTCAATGGTAATATTGAAGAAGAGTTGTATATGATACAACCAAAGGGTTTTGTCGATCCTAAGGATGCTAACAAGGTGTGCAAGCTTCACGATCCATCTATGGATTGAAGCAAGCATCACGAGTTGGAATCTCCGCTTTGATGAGGTGATCAAAGAGTTTGGATTTGTCCAAACTTATGGAGAAGCTTGTATTTACAAGAAAGTGAGTGGGAGCAATGTGGCATTTACGACTATATGTGGATGACATATTATTGATCGGAAATGATATAGAACTTTTAAGCAGTGTTAAAAGTTATCTAAGCAAATTTTCAATGAAGGACCTAGGTGAAGCATCTTACATATTAGGCATAAAGATCTATAGAGATAGATCTAGGCGCCTAATAGGGCTATCATAGTACATACCTTGATAAGATTTTAAAGAAGTTTAAAATGGGCGGAAGTAAGAAGGGTTCTTACCTATGTTGCAAGGCAAGACATTGAGTAAGACTCAAAGTGCAGCTTGGAAGAAAGAGATAATGGACAAAGTCCCTATGCTTGACCATAGGCTCTATAATGTCGCCATGCTATGTACAAGACGGATGTGGCACATGCTATTAGTTTGACTAGTAGGTACCAATCGGATCGAGTTGAACCTTTGGATAGCGGTCAATAATATCCTTAAGTACTTACGAAGAACTAAGGATATGTTTCTTGTATCTGAGGTGAAGAAGAGCTCGTTGCTAAGTGTTATGTTAGCTAGCTTTGACACCGATCCGGATGACTCTAAGTCTCAATCCGGATCGTTTTCTCATGAATGGCGGAGAGGTTAGTTGGAGGAGCTCCAAACAACCTGTGGTAGCGGGATCAACAACGGAGGCGAATATGTTCTTTGCTTTAGAAGCGGCTCGAGCGATTTGGATGAAGGAGTTCATATCCGAACTAGGAGTGGTTGCAAGCAACGTTGGACCCAATGGTGATCTATTGTGACAACAATGGTGCCATTACCAATGCCAAAGAACCAAGGTCTCACAAGCATTCCAAGCATATTAAGCGCGGTTTCACTCCATCATGAGCATGTCAAGGATGGAGATATAAAGATTTGTAAAGTACATACGGATCTCAATGTAGCAGATCCATTGACTAAAACTCTCCTGGAGCAAAACATGATCAACACGAACTCAATGGGTGTTAGATTTATCACTATGTAACTAGATTATTGTCTCTAGTGCAAGTGGGAGACTAAAGGAATATGCTACGAGAGGCAATAATAAAGTGTTTATTATGTGTATTCCAAGTATATGATAGATGTTTATTTTGCATGCTATAATTGTATTAATCGGAAGCGTTAATACATGTGTGTTTAATAAACAAGCGAAAGTTCCTAGTTATGCCTCTCTCATAAACTAGCTCGTTGATTAACAAGATGATCAAGGTTTCCTGATCATGGACATTGGATGTTGTTAATAACGGGATCACAACATTAGTGTAATCGTGTGATGAACATTCATCCAAAGTATAGCATTACGATCAAATTCATTGAGTTTATATTGCTATAACAACTTACGAAGTGATCCTAATCCTTAGACCATGAGATCATGTCAATCACTAACACCGGAAGAGTTTCTTGATAACATCAAACGTCACACCGTAACAGAGTGATTATAAAGATGGATTCAGAACTAATAAAGTTTTATGTTGAGGCTCATGGATAGAGAGTGGAATTTTTTCATCCCGATGACGGATAGATATACTCTGGGCCCTCTCGGTGATATCACATTGATTAGCTTGCAAGCAAGTGATTTGATCACTAGAATGTTATATCACGGGAACGAGAAAAGAGTGCATGTCGGTGACGAGATCAAACTAGGTATGGAGATACCGATGATTGAATCTCGGACATGCAACATATAGTGAAACAAAGGGATTAAGATACTAGCGTAAAGGTTTGACGATCACAAGAAAGTCATCGTTGAATGTGTGGGAGTCGATGGGTCTCGGACCCGCTTACGATTATTGATCGAGAGGGGTCTCGATCATGTCCGCATTATTCACGAGCAGTAGGGTGACACACTTAAGAGACACCGACATCCAATTGGAGCAAATGTTTCATCTGAAAGAATAAACAAGCGCAGGAATTTATTTCACTAGATCAAAACAGGTTTTGGTGAAATTGCATAAAGTGGTTATGCATGTGAAATGGAATTCTAGCAAGGGTTATTGTGAAAGTTTGTCATTAAAGTAATTGACAAAATTCTGAATAAAATAAAAGAGTTTTATTTAATGAGAGTTTGCATTAAATTTGGTGGAAATTTAATGGGAATTTGAGTGGACTTTTGAGTGGAGGGAATTTAAGGAATTTTGTGAGTGGAGTGTCCACCCACATGAAGGGAGGGCAAGGGGCAGCCCCATCGCCACCCCTTGGGGTCCCCCTCCTATAAAGGAGCCCCCTCCTCACTTGTCTCTCACACCTCCTCGTGAAGGATCTCTCTCCCCTAGAATTTATCCCCCATGGTCTCGGACTAGCGAGATACATGTTCAGGTGGCTATTCGGCAAGAAAGAGTTGTGCTTCGCTGCATCATTGGGCGAGGCGGAGGTTGCTCAGTGCCTCAAGCGTGTGTCTGAGCACGGATGCGCTGCTGATTTGCGATGCTAGGACTTCCTCTCGATCTTGAGATCGGCAAGAGATCGTATACATCAACCATGAGTTGAACTCGTTAAGCTTTGTCGGTCTTCAAGGGTATGTTCTCTACGGATATACATCCGCCCGTTGTTTGTATCTAGTAGATAGATCTTGGTACATAGTTCCCATCGTAGGAATTTTTTTGTTTTCTATGCTGCGAACCCTACAGCAGTCCCATCAGTGACCACCAAATTAATAATATGAGCACAACAACGAACATGGAAATATTTAGGAACAAAACAATAGGAGCTTCTAGCAGCAAACATAGACTTCAAATTATGACTGACTACATCATTGTTGGCTGCATTATCTAGAGTGATCGAAATGATTTTATCTTCTATCTTCCATGCAGCCACACACTCAAACACAGCTTGAGAAATCACATTTCCACTATGTGGAGGGTCCAACTCCACGAAATTCAGCACATGACATTGCATTTTCCAATCTTTATCAATAAAATGTGCAACTAAACACATGTAGGAAAGTGTTTGGTTGGATGTCCACAAATCAGTAGTTAAAGCTATGTTATCCACACCTTTAATAACCTTCATAAGGCTATTTCTCTCATATTCAAACACCTTCATGCATTCTTTTCTAATGGTTTTTCTACCAATAAACTCATACCGAGGATTTAAATATTTCATCACTATGTTGAACCATGTGTGCTCTACCATATTAAATGGATAATCATGACAAATCAACATCTTAGCAATTAATTTTTTAGCTTCTTCTTGACTATACTCCCTAGAAGATTGCAAAACAGGAATACATGTATCACTTGCATTTGATGGCTGAAAGTTGAGAAGGGTTTGACTAGCCACCTTTGCCATAGCGACCTTATAATCTGGACATGCTTTGCTATAGTGTCGCAGCAGATGGGAAGTGGCTCCCCCATTGTCCTTGTTGTAGGAGAAAAACTTCTTGCAATACTTGCATTGTGCCATTATCACCTCAACGGTAGGATCCTCTTTGTGCCGAGGAACCTTGTCGAAGTGCTCCCATACAACTGACTTAGACTTGGCACTCGATTCAACAATAACCTTCGGACCAACCTTCATTCCCTTTTGTCGCTTCTTTCCTCTCTGAGAAACCCCACCATCACCATCAGTACCAGCAGAATTCCCATCATCGGATATGTCAATATGACCACTAACAAATACATCATCATCCGACATCGCATCATTATTGTCATAAGAATTTTCTTCCTCATCGGTCTCAATTGTTTGAGCCTGCACAAGTGCACATAGAGTAATAACAAAGATTAAATCAAGACAATAGATGTACTACTATTGCGGGTTCAATTACAAAAAGGTGAAACAAAATTACCATTTGTGGAGGCAAATTGGTTGCTGCCTGCTGCGACAAATTAGGTACTACTGGTTGCGACGATGATGCATGTATAGTTGAAGATATGCCAAGCATAGACGCAGTCAGCGATTGCATTGCCTTGTTGTATGCATGCCTCTTTCCCTGCCCTTGCGGCTTCCTCAGACGTGCTTGCGATCCTTCACTCTCCCGCCCCTGTTGCATTTTCTCTATAATGAACAAACCAAGACAATATCAAATGAACAGACCAAGACCAAGACAATATCAAATGCATAGACCAAGACAATATCTAGATTCTAGAATTCACAACAATGGTACTAACTGAATAATATCAAATGCACAGACCAAGACATGAAGACAATATCTAGAATGAACAGACCAAGACCAAGACCAATTTCCAAATGAACAGACCAAAACACGTACAGGTTATCTTATATATGAGCAGCAGATTTGTGATTAAAGCTAGCTAAACATGAACAATATCTAGATTGCAGGGACGAAATTCAGAGACCAACAATATCTAGATTACAGGTTATCTTATATATGAACAATATCCAAATGAGGCTGGTTCGATTTGCCATCTCCCCTTACATGCGATCCTTCAAATTTTGACAAGCATAAGAATCAAGTAAGTGAAATCAGCACAAGCGCAGCTCTGGAGGCACAAGCACATAGGGAGGCCTCGAATCGGCACTGAGCAGGCAACTACTAGAGGCACAAGCAAGCACAAGTGAAATCGGCACAAGCACAAGCTCTTTGGAGGCCTCGCGGCTGGGCCTTCCCAATCCGGTGCCTCCACGGCTCCACATTTCGAAGGAAGGCTGGCGCCTAGCGTCGCGCCGCCGTCGGGCACCCCGTTCTTGCGCCGCCCGGCGCGCTAACCCTAACCCTAGGCTGGGCGGCATGGGGAGCAGCGAGCCGCTGGGAAGAAGGGAAGGAGGAGTGGAGGACGGCGTTGGACTCGGACCTTGGTGGCGCCGTGGCGGCCTAGCAAGCAACGGGGTCGGGGAGGATGGTGTCGGACCTTGCTGCTGCGCCGTGTTCGCCGCCAGAGAAAGAAATGAGAGAGAGAGAGAGTCCACGGGACGGGGCAGGGTCGGGGCCGAGGGGGGCGGGGCCGCGGGGATGGGATTTTTTCGGGGTAGGTTGCCGGCTCGTCGAGCCGGTCGAACGATCCACGAGCCGTTCCGAGCCGAGCCTCGAGCCCTTTTTGCAGTTATTTTTCAGTACCAAGCCGAGCCTCGGCTCGGCTCGATTTCGCCAAGCTTTCACGAGCCGAGCCACGAGCCGGCTCTGCTCGGCTCGATTCCACCCCTAAGCACGCTTAACCTTAGAGTTCTTTCGAATGAGCTTTCGGAAAAAAAGTTGCAACTTGTTGGTATGAGTTTCCTATCAATCCTATTGAGCCATGTGCTAGGATCTCACATACACCCACCCTTAGAAGATCGACATCTGTTAGCTAGGTTATCCAACAGGATAGACCGGTAGCGTATCGTAACTACTGAGCTCTGATACCACTTGTAACACCCCCGGTCACTCCGGATCGACGACTATCACTTTAGGCAGCTCAATAGGATCTCTAGACATACCCCACATACCAACACTAGTCTTTTCTGCGACTTTATCCTTACTCGTGCGCATCCGGTACCCACTTCCCGGTCAGTCACTCATCCTAGAATTGCTCTAGTCCAAGCATGCTTAATCTTAGAGTTCTTTTCGAATGAGCTTCCGGAAAAGAAGTTGTAACTTGTTGGTATGGGTTTCCTATCAATCCTATTGAGCTACGTGCCAGGATCTCATAGCACTAATGACAGGGGTGAGTGTTGACATCATGTCGTGAGTGTTGACACTGTGTAGTGCTGCTTAATCTATAAATAGGCATCCTTCTGAGTCCTCAGACATCTCCAAGATGGTGTGCGAGAGCAGGGACAATACTATGGCCAGTTTGAGGGAGATGCCGGAGGATCGAGTCCTTAGGAATCTCCAGCAAACTGGCCATGGATGCACTCCCTAATATGTGAAATTAGTTAGCTCGTAGGTGTATTGATCTAGTTAGGTAAGTTATAAGATGCAAGATAGTGTGCAAGAGCAGGGACAACACTACGACCAACTTGAGTGAGATGCCGGCGGAGCCTAGTCCTCCGGCATCTCCCTTAAGCTGGTCATAGAGGCACTCCCTAATATGTGAAATTAGTTAGTTCTCCGACACAAGAATAGAACAACATCTTCATAGTTCGGCAAAGTCGTAGGAAAGCGATCCATTATTTGTATTATTTGGATTTATATAGTAGGAGCTATGAATTTCCAAAGTTTTCTAATTGATTTGAGTTATATAAACTAAAAAAAGTAAATTACAAAACCCTCTATTTTAGAAAATATTTTTGGATTAGTTATTCAAATTCAAACAATTTTCATGTTGAAAGTTTGTCAAATTCAAAAATATGAAAGAAAAAATAGTGATTGCATTTTGATTTGAAAATGGCATAACTGATACATGATGCAAACAGATGTATGGATGTTATATTCAGATTCTTTATATTTTCTAATAATAATAGACATATTATTTGTATTATTTGGATTTATACAATAGAAGATATGATTTTCCAAAGTTTTCTATTTGATTTGAATAAAAAAAGAAAATTTACAAAAAAACCACTAGTCACGGGTCTTTATTGCACCCGGGACTAGAATAACTCATACATGAAAACTGAAGTGGCCAAAAATAACCTCTAGTCCTGTGTGGGGGTGGACCTAGGGCTAGAGGGGGGTCTTTAGTCCCGGGTTAAGCCACAGCCCGTGACTAAAGGGTCTCTAGTCCCGGGTTGTACCACAGACTGGGACTAGAGGGGGGTGTATAAATTCCGGCCCCCGCTCCCTGCCCAGCACAGAGGAGGCAAATCGACGCGAAGAAGAAGAAGGGGAGGTGCTGCCCAATTTTTCTGAGCCCATGACCTCGTCGTCGCTCTCGTCTCCGGTGGGCTCGTGCTTGCATCGTTGCAGCGCGCTTGCCGCCGCCGATCCTCGCCGCCTTGAACTCACACCACCACCCGCACTTGACGCCGCCGCTGCCGACCTCATCGGCCTCATCCTTGTCGCGCCGCCCCTGACCGCGCTGCCCCGACCGCGCCCGATCGGCCTCCGGATCTTGTTAGTCAATTAGTATAATTTTTTTTAGTATTAGTCAATTAGTTAGTCAATATTTGTCGACATTTGTCAATTAGTTAGTCAATATTAGTCAATTAGTTAGTCAATTTGTTAGGTAATGAGTATTAATATTTTAGTATTAGTCAATATTTGTTTAGTATTAATATTTTAGTATTAGTCAATATTTGTTATTAATATTTTTTATTAATATTAATGTTTCTAGTATTGTTTAGGTTTTAGTATTAATATTTGTTTAGTATTAATGTTTATTATTAATATTTTTTAGTATTAATGTTTGTTGTAATGTTTAGGATTTAATATTAGTATTTGTTAAGTATTAATGTTTAGTGCTTGGTAATAATATTTGGTAGTAATATTTGGAAGAATTTTTTTTAGTGTAGAAATATGTTAGTAGTAATATTTGTTAGATTGCAATGTATTAAAAAAGGTCACCATTTTATGTAGATATGAGCAAATAATACCTTTTTATTTAGATATGAGCAATGATATTTGTTAGATTGCAATGTATTAAAAAATGTCACCATTTTATGTATATATGAGCAAATAATACCTTTTTATGTAGATATTATGGTGAAAGTTTTTTTAGTACATTGCTCATTTCTTACTATTTTTCTAACTTGTTTATCTTTCTTTCTAGAATAGTTAAGTCATGGATGATGATCGAAGCGGTGAAGATCTTCTTCATAGCATAACAAGAGGTGAAATTCCTCTTATTACTACCCGTGAATATATCGAGATCGAGAAAGAGATATCCTCATATCTGAATCCATCTGGTGATGGAATAGAGCAAGACCTGATCTACGAAGGGCAAGACCGGATGGACGAAGGGCAAACAAGCAACAATGATGGCCCCTCGACAGCATCCGACGAGGTATATATATATATATTAAGCCTTGTGTGAACTATATGCATTAATTGATCTGGATATATATATATATATATATATATTAATCACTCTCTCTTCTTCTTTTAGCCCACGAAGCAATCGACAGCTAGAACAAAACGAGGCCCGAACAGAAAGCTGGATTGTAATCAAAGGTTCACCATCGCTGAAATAGATGATAATGGACAACCGATTGATCCAGAAAAGCACAGGAGGATGTTTACAAATCAATGCAGGTGATTGTTAGGGACAACCTCCCGGTCATCATTCAAGAATGGAATAAGTCAAAGAAACGGTGAAGAATCCATGATTATGTCACCGATGATGCCAAAGATGACCTTTGGCGAGCTCATAGCACATTTCATACTACCTCCAGTATGAAGAATTCGAGGAAGATGGTATTACTCCAAGGCCGGGTGGGCTTGAAAAAGAGCAAAAGTCAATGAGTGGGTTTTAATGAAGATGGCCAAGCGTAGCGGAACCACAAGAAAAGTTTATCTGTGAAGTATATCGCAAAAGAAAACTCTAGACTTCAAAGGAGCAAATGAAAAGTTGAGAGAACAATGGCGATTTTGTAACATACAAGCGGTCTTACTAGCCAAGTCAAAGTCGGAAAAAATCGTTAAATGCTGCCAAAAGAAATACCATCATAAAATGGGGACATGTGGCTACAAGTGTGCCGTGCCTAAGTGGGAAACTATGGAGGCGGAACATGAGGGATAGAGCATCATTCGATGCAGATGGATGGCCGAGAGGTCAAAGAACTGGTGGTATATGCACGGGGATCGTTGGACCCGAAGCAGGGAAGACATTATTTCATGAAAAATTCTAAAACCCTCCCAAGAACTTGTTAAAGCAATGAGCGAAGCTCAATTGGGATTGTTACGGCCCGAGAGAACGGCGAGATGACACGCCCTCGGAAATCTGAAAAACCTGGGCGAACACGAGGCAAAGGCGTCGGTGTTACGTGGAAGAAAGGGTTTCCCTAATGCGATGATAATTCTGAAGCCGTTAGAGAAAGAAGAATCGGAGGCGCCGGATCGGGAAGATAGAAAAGGACCTAGCTGAGATGAAGAAGCTCATGGAAGCAATTAGCCAAAGGTCGTCAACTCAGCCACAGGATGGTGATCCTGCATTGGATCTTAGCCAGCGGAGAAGCAGTGTGGCTTCCACGGAGGTCCAGGATGATGATCAAACACTACTGGATGATGCACCAGCTCCTCGCTACCCCGTGGATGATGTCAGAGAGATGACACAATGTGAGCTACATCAGCCAATGAACAACATGTCCTTCAAGGTGGCGATCGACACTGCTTTACCTTGTCTACCCGGAGCACTCCACCATTCACTTCCGATTCCACCTAGCTATGCTCGTGTCACGGTGGATGACATAGTGGAGGATTTTGCGGACCTAGGGATTGAAATTGCTATGCCTGAAGGCCTTAGGAAACTAGGAGATGTCAAGTGCAACATCATTCTATGGAAGAAGAAGTACATAAAGTTTCTAGGCTCGGTGCCAAGGCCACCGACTCCGAGGAATTCAAGTCCACTCCGCCCCGATGATCGTCAACCTCCAAGTCCACCCTGCCCCGATGATCGTTAACCTCCAAGTCCAACCTGCCCCGATTATCGTCAATCTCCAAGTCCACCCCACCCTGATGTCGACCGTCAACTCGATCTCCGCCTTCACGCTATACTCGATCTCCGCCTCCGCCTTCGTGCAATACTACCTCGCCGAAAAAACGGAAGGTCGCTGCTCCCCCGCGCCCCACATCGAAGAAAGATAAAGTGACGAAGATAGTCGACATCCCGCCGGCTCTTCCAAAGAGACCTTATGACTAGACCGATGAGGAAAATGACGCGGATGTGGATGCCCAAGTTAAGGATTTTTTTGCACCCAAAAAGCCTGAGCCAAAGCCGGTATTTGATGAAAAACAAAAGGTGTGGTAGGTCCTTTATTGAGCGACCATCCCAAATATCGATGAATCTGGAATCAGAATATGACCGGAAAATTATTAAGCAAGCAAAGCAGAAAAAATAACAAGTGCAAAAAGCGGGAAACAAGTTGCCCAGCTCAGACAATAGAAGATTCAATCGCCCCCCTCTCAAAGTGATTTCAGATACCGACAAGGCATTCATAGCCGAAATGGATAAGGACATGCAAACAATGGACCCCAGAGCCAGGGCTGCTGCTGCACTAATGAGCATCACCGTAGCGGAGACCAAAACACTACCGATGCAAGTATGTCTCTTGGTCAATTTTAGTCTATGAAGATACGCGATGGGTCGGATATTACACCGGTATGTCAAAGGGAGCCTCTAGTAAGTCATGAGGAGCTCACGCTTCTATCAACACATATCACGAAATCTGCACGCATGGTACATTGTAAGCGAAAAAAGCACCGAAATATTGGTTTTAGGTGGGCGTTAGAAAGGAGCATCAGTTCAAACCATACTCGATGATTTAAATGACCGAACTGTTTCAGTTATATGATCAACGCTCCCTCGACAAATCTATCATTGGTTGCTACTGTTTGTAAGTGATTTATTTCTATAATCAAGTCTCTAGATCAGCTTGTTCATTGCATGTAATATATTATCCTGACAATATATATCCTTTTATACGGTATTATATTCTGCTGAATAAAGATGATTGAATGCAAAAGAACTAGAATATATGACTATGGGTTCGTTGACCCATATATCGTTAATGAATATATGTTACACAATCACTCTAAGGACGTGGAGGAAGACCTGTGCATGTTTTTAACCGAGAATTATTTTGTTAAGGAAATACTATTTTCTTACAACTTCAAGTGAGTGTTCTGTCTTGTACACATTCTTTTTTAAGTGTAATTGATGAGATATGCATGTATGTTTATGAAACTTCCATGAGGTTCCTTTGGATCTTGCTAAACATTCAAGTTGACAAGTCCCTAGTTGAAGTCCACGACTCATTATGTTGGGACTAAGAGAAGTGGAGCAACATGAAAGCAATGCTCCATAAGTAATTTCAATCATTATCGCATTATATCGGCCTCTTTCGTTCATTTCCTGATATCAAGTAACTAATAACTCTTTTGAAAAATCTAAGACATCCTTTTGAATGGAGAGAGTAGAAAAAATGCCATTTCAGGAGGGCCTTGAGCAGTCGATCCCAAAAACACACGAAATGACCTCCTTCGTCGGTCTTTGCTTCATAACTTCCTCCATTTGATATTATCCGTGGTTTCATCCGTGGTTTGAAAACATTGGGCACCTCCCAATTGCAAAGTTTTTGCATGATTCTTCAAAAACAATTTTGGACGACAGATAGGCTTGACCCAAGGGGTGGCAAAATTGTGGACTTTGTAAACTCTTTAAAGAATTGGTCATTCATCTACTCTTTCAATGGCGCTTCATTGTTCGAGTTTGGTCACCATGACACATAGGCGGATCCATAGGGTGGCCAGGGTGGTGTTAGACCACCCTGGAATTTTGGTCCGCTCTATATACCTAGCAGAAAAAAAATACTTCCTCTATCCTGAAAAGAATGTCTCAAATTTGACTAAATTTAAATTAAACTCGATATATTTTGGTCTATAGATTCATCCAATTTTTGAAAAATCTAAGTCATCCTTTTCGGAATGGAGAGAGTAGAAAAAATGCCATTTCGGAGGCCTTGAGCGAGTCGATCCCAAAAAAAAACACATGAAATGACCTCCTTCGTTCAGTCTTTCGCTTCATAACTTCCTCCATTTGATATTAAACACCGCCGCCCGTCGCCCAAGATGGCCTCCTTCGTTCAGTCGTTCGCTTCGTGCCTTCCTGTGTTCGATATGGATACCACCGCCCATCGCCTGAGCTCGGTGCCTCGCCGACTCCCAGCAACCAGCGCACCCGTCCCTACAGCTCCTCCCTCACGCGGTCCCTCGATATGGAGAGCGTCGCTGCAAGATGGGAGGCGACGACACAATGGGTGGCGGCGCAAGATGGGTAGGGAAGGGACGAGGGAGCAGGGGACTAAGGATCTCGACCCGCCTTGCTTTAGTTTTGTTAAAAAAAACTTTTTTTGAAGGTGGACCAAATTCTGGATCTGCCACTGCCATGACATCATTCTATAAACGATTGGTAGATATATGTGATTCATACAAATGGGAAATCCCAAAAGGCTTTGACTTCTCTTGCGATGTGAGTTTCTTGAGAATTTGGAAGGACAGAAACATCCGCGTCTCTAGAAATCAATGTTCAACAACCGCCATGCTTATCATGAAGCAAAGATAAGGCGGCAATGGGTGTTGAAGGGTAGAGGGAGAGAGAGATTGCGGAATATGTTGGTTGTATTATTGAGCCTCTCGGGCGAGTATATATAGACGTCTGAGGACCAACTTGGAGTACAAGACAAGTAACCTACTTGGAGTACAAGACAAGTTACCTAGTCTATCCTAATAGATATGTATACTCTAACATCCCCGCGTCGTGGCGGTAGCATCGTGAACAAGCTGGAGCGTTGCGAGCGGTCGAGAGGCAATGAACCAGTGCGCTAACATCCCCGCAGTGGTAGCGGAAAGTCATGGGCGGTGTCACGGCCGAAGCTTGGACCGTAGAGGATCTTGTGAGGAGCTCGGCGGTGGTAGCCCTTGTGCGGTGTCGAGTGAGCCGAGGCGGTGGGTGCTGCAACCTTGGTCGAGGTAGCGCGAGGGGTCGCCGTGGTCGATGTCGTGGTCGGGTTGCGGTGTCGAGGTAGCCGCATATTAAGCAGCGTCGCATAGTGCAGCCGTAGAAGGACGAAGACGCGCGCGATCGTCGGAGGCGATCAAGCCGATGCAGTCCAAGCCGTCGAGGCGAGTGCCATGGATTTGCCAAAACCAGCACGTCGGGGGCGAAGGCATACTCTGGTTGTGCCAAAACCGAGTATGCGAAGACGAAGTCGGTATGGCGATCGAGGCGGGGCGTAGAGGAGGTAGTCGATGCCGATGAAGACCTTGTCAAAGCCAATGAAGCGGCGCTACAACCGGGCTTGCGGACTCGAGGCGTCGGGGCGAAGGCACGCCGGTGTTGCGATGCGGGCATGCAAAGAACGGGACCAGTAGAAACAACTTCACGCCATGTGAGAGAGGAGACTAGCATGAGGACTCTGACGGTTGCGTTGCGAAGATCGGCGAGTGCCGTGCAGCCGCGTTGTCGGAGTAGGCGAGTAGGTGTGGTTGAGGGCGGCGAGGGCGATGGCGGCAAGTCGTCGGCGAAGACATAGAAGGCAACGAACCAGCGGCGACCGGAGTGGTCGACCGGATGCCTGAGCGGAGGGTAGTCGGCGGGACCTCGACCCGAGTGGCCATGCAGGCTACACTGTGGAGATGCGCGGTGCTCTAAGTAGGCGAGGAAGAACCCGGCGACGTGACGCGGAGTCGGGCTTCCTAGGCGGGTGGTGTTGTGCCGGCCCGTGCTGCCTTCTCTTTTTAATTCCTCTTTTTTTCTATATTTTTTCATTTTTCAAATGCAACTTTTTATTGTGGACATTTTTCCACATGAACTTTTCTAAAATTTTGGATTTTTCAAAATATGAACATTTTTCAAATCTAAACGTTTTTAAAGTTGAATAGTTTTCAAAATCTAAACATTTTTTGAATTGAAACTTTTTCTGACTGAATATTTTTTTAAAAATGATTAAAAAACAAAAACTGAGAGCAAAAAAAAACACATAGGAAAAACCGAACAGGAAACTGAGAACGAAACCCGAATAGAAAACCTCACAGAGAAACCGAACCGGATCGTGGCCTATGTCGACCAGTGCGTCTGGAGCAAAAATGCCCATACCGCTAGAGAGCGGGAAGTTCAAATTTTGTGGACACCCTCCACAGCGGCACTGCGCAGATTGCCGTCCCGCTCAACAAGAGACGGAATTTGCAGCCCAGAAACGAAACGGCCCTGGTTGCTCCGTGATATTTGGGCCCCGTTATCCACGACTTGGTCATTTGGCAGCCTGTACACAGCTCGGCAAAGCCCATGTCATGTTGTTCCACAGCTCGGCAAAGCCTTCTCCCGAGTCCCGATCCTCGTTATCCACGTAACAGAATGTGTCACTGACATGCAGGCCCCAACCCTCCTCTCCCCACCCTCGTGCCTCCACCCACCGATGCATCCGCTTATTCGCCTCCTCTGCCACGCCCCTTCCTTTTCTCACGCCGTTGTTCGGACCGTGGCCTGTTTGGCGGCCGCCTCTTCTCGCCGCCTCGCCCGACCTGTCGATGTTCCCTTCCGGCACGCATCGGTTGTGGAGGTGTCCGGTGAGCCACTGTTAGAGACCACCCTATCGCCCCCGAGCACTTTCGTCCTACACCTCCTTCATCTGAGGTTTGATATATCATTTATGTGTTGCTGTTCTTAACTAGTAACAACCTTGAATCTACTGGTGGTAGAATTAACCCAATATTTTTGGTGCCATGTAACCCACCGTTTCTTAGTGGAAACATTTTTTAAGGCTTCTTTCAAATCATCCCAAAATTGGGCCATGGTTCTACTAGATAAATCGAAGGGGTATCCTCTGCGTATTTGTTTTGTCCCTTCATCTCATTTTAATTGTTGCATGGTTCCTCAATGTATCTAGACTAGATGTGGAAGGTAGTATTTGGAGTCTCTTCCCCATTTGCCCATAATCTAATCTTTGAAGATCCCGGTAGGAACAAGTTTTTTTCACAATGGGGAGAAGCACCCCTCTGTTTAGAAGGTGTAGGATATAAGTGATCTGCAGTGATCTAAAGATTGTTGTGATCAATCTAAGTCAAATTAATGATGATTAAGGGGTTGTTTAATAACAACCATTGGATGCCTTGATCAGGGGCATCCTGACCATCCATCCTAAGGTGCTGGTTCCCCTAGTGCAAGTGTTGGAGATATGCCCTAGAGGCAATAATAAATGTAGTTATTATTATATCTTTGTGTTTATGATAAATGTTTACATTCATGCTATAATAGTATTAACAAGGAAACATTGATACTTGTGTGATTTGTAAACTTAATTTGAAGTCCCTAGTATAGCCTCTATACTTCACTAGCTTGTTGGTTGATTAAATGATTGTGGTTTCCCTATCATGAACATTGAGATGTTATCAACAACAAGATCATATCGTTAGGAGAATGATATGGTGGACATACTCCTGTAGATAAGCATAGCATAAAGATCAAGTCATTTCAATAGTTCAATTGCTATATGCTTTATGATACATAGTAACCTAATTCCTTCGACCATGAGATCATGCATATCACCTTTACCGGATGGATGCTTTGATGACATCAAACACCACACCGTAACTGGGTGGCTATAAAGGTGGCATTGAGTTTTCGGAAAGTATTGGTTGAAACACATGGATCAAGAGTGGGATTTGTCCATCCATATGACGGATAGATATACTCTGGGCCCTCTCGGTGGAATGTCATCCAATTAGCTTGCAAGCATGTGGTGGGTCACAGGGATCACATATCAGGAACGAAAAGAGTACTTATAGGTAACGAGGTTGAACTAGGTATGCAGAGATCAAGCGATCATAACCTCGGATAAGTAAACTATCGTGAGACAAAGGGAAATTGGTATCGTATGTAAGTGGTTCATTCGATCGCAAAGTAATCGTAGAAATATGTAGAGCCATATGAATTTCTAGATTCCTCTATTGGTTATTGTTCGGAGAAGTGTCTCGATCATGTCCGCATAATTCACGAACCGTAGGGAGACACACTTAAGGATTGACGTTGTTTGAGTAGATATGGTATTATGAGAAAGAGACCGAATGTTGTTGAGTCTCGGATGGGATCCGGGATATCACGAGGTGATCCGGAATGATCCGGATAATAAGATTCATATAAGGAAAGTCCGTTTGAGTTCGGAAATGATTAGGTGTTTTCATCGGGAATGTTCTAGAAGGTCCGGATTGTCCCAAGACTCGGGAGGTACATGAATGTGTCATTGAATGATTGCATCATGTACTAATTGTTCTTGCTGTTCCAAAACTTGAAAGTCAAACTGCCGGTTTGAAAGTCAAACGGCTAAAACAGAAACTGAAAGCAGAACTGTGGGAAGCAGGAAACTGTGGGAAACAAGCAAGAGGAGTTTGAAACCAACTTGGAGGAGGTTCCTCTCCTCCAAGTCGGCGCCAACCCTAGGCCGAGTTGGGATGGAATCCCTCCTCCTGGCGCGCCTAGCCCTCCACCTATAAAAGGAGGGGCAGGGCCTCCTCCTTGAGACACACAAGTTTCTACCTCTAATCTCCGGTTTCGAGCCGTTTGGTTTAGAGCTACTAATTGCTTTAGCCTGCGGTTTAGAGCCTTCTAATTAGTGTGTCTAATCTCTAGACCACTAATTGCTCTCTCTCATAATCCACCATACTCGCTCCGGCTTAAGAAGCCTGGGATTCCCTCTACTTCCAGGTACCACGTTGTCTTTGCCGAATCATGAGGAGAGTGCTACAACCTCTGTTGCTTTGGAACAAGGAGAGGAAGGTCTTAAATCGTCGAGCGATGTGACCCGGGGGAGCGCTGCCGGGCGTGGCCGGAAGGATCGTCCACACGATCTTGAGATCGGAAGAGTACGACTACATCACCCACGAGAATCCGCTCTCGTTAAACACTTTGGAATCTTCGAGGTAAGTTATTCCATCGACTCGTTGCTACAATCTAGTAGATAGATCTTGGCTTGTTTGTTTGTATGCGATGGAAAATTTTGTTTTCCATGCTCTGAACCCCTCGATGGTATCGAGCCGTGTCTATATGTTGATCTGTTGCACGAGTAGAACACAATGGTCATTGTGGGCGTTGATGCTTTTATTGTCGATTGCTTTTTGTGTACTTTGCATCTTGCGGTATGTTGGGATGAAGCGGCCGGGCTAACCTTACATGACATCGTTCATGAGACTTGCTCCACGCAACATGCAACTTGTATTGCATAAGTGGCTTTATGGTGCTGTTTCTCCTAGCATAGGTAAGATCCAATTTACAACGGGTGATCAACAATGCTAGTATCAATGTTGTGGTTCTTGTTCGTAAGTTAGAACGACACTTATTGAAAGCCCCAAACCACGTAAAATAGGCAAAGAAAGTAGAGGCGTCTAACTTTGTTTTGCGGGTGTGATGATGTGATATGGCCATGATTGTGATTATATTTGATGTATGCAATGTTCCTTATTGTAAGTTGGCAACCGGGAAACCATATGGTTGTCTTTAATTTATGTTAAGACCCGCGTGTCTATTCAAAGTAGTTGTAATAGTTGAGCCGGTGGGCGACAACCATGGTGAAGCGTCATTGACCTTGATGCAATGCCGGATGATGGAGATCATGTTCGTGCTTGAAGATGGAGATCGGAAGCACAAAGAAGAAAGTCCATATCATATCACATATTATGAATTGCATGTGATGTTAATCCTTTATGCATCTTGTATTTCTTAGTAGACGGTAGCATTATAAGATGATCCTCATGCACATGAATTTCAAATCATAAAGTGTTCACCCTTAGTTAGCACCGTTCCTAAAGCTTGTTGTTTGAAGCACCACGTGATGATCGGGTGTGTTAGATTACGCAAGTGTATACAACGTGAGCAAGCCAGATTTGCTCATGCGAAACTAAGGTTTGATCTTGTGAGCCTAGCATATGAGACATGGTCTCGGAACACGGATCACCGAAAGGTAAAGCATGAATCATATAGTAGATATGATGAACATGACGATTGTTCGCCATTGAAAATATATCAACTCTCGTGATGATCGGTGTTGATGTAGTGGATTTGGTTCGTGTGATCACTAAAATAATGTGAGGGATGTTGTTTTGAGTGGGAGTTCACCTAGTTTAATTTCATTAATTAATTTGAACTCAATTTGTCATAAACTTAGTCTAAACTATTGCAAATATGTTGTAGATCAATGGCAGCCCCTACCATCAATTTTAATGCGTTCCTAGAGAAAGAAAAGTTGAAAAACAATGGAAGCAACTCAGCGGATTGGTTCATAATTTGAGGATTGTCCTCACATTTGGTAATTTGACCTATGTCTGGATGCACATGGGTGACCACCTGCGGTGATGCTTCTGATGAAGTAAAGAATGTTTACCTCGCTCGGAAGAATCAGTACTCCATAGTTCAGTGTGCTATCTTGTATGGTTTAGAATCAGAGCTTCAGAAAAGGTTTGAAGAGTCAGACCCATATGATATTGTCGAGGATCTCAAATTACTTTTCGAGACTCATGCGGCAATTGAAAGCTATGAGGCTTGAAAAGTTCTTTAACCGCAAGATGGAAGAGGGCAGCTCTGTCGGTGAGCATGTGCTTAAGATGTCAGGGCATAAACAAACTTCAAAGCTTGGGTATAGTGATTCCTAATGCTTTTGGGATTTACCGCGTCCTCGATAACGCCACCAAGTTACAGGAACTTTGTGATGAACTACAACATGCAGAACATGAACAAAGAGTTGCCAGAACTGTTTGCTATGTTAAAGTCTGCAGAAGTGGAGATCAAGAAAGAGCACCAAGTGTTGATGGTCAATAAGACCACCAAACTAAAGAAGGGCAAGTCTAAGCAAAGGACACTTCAAGAAGGGTGGTAAAAAGGTTACCACGCGTGAAAGAAAACAAGGCTGGACCCAAGCACAAACCGAGTGCTTTCTTGCAAGGGAGAAGGTCATCGGGCGGAATTGCCCAAAGTACTTGGCGGATCGAAGCGGCAACATCAAGAAGAAAGGTATATCGATATACATGTTATTGATGTGTATCTCACTAGTACTGTAGTAGTGCTGGGTATTTGATACTGGTTGTTGCTCATATTTGTAACTCAAACAGGCCGCAGAATAAGCGGAAGCTAGCGAAGAACGAGGTGACGATGCGGCGTGGGAAGCGGATCAAAGGTTGATGTGATCGCGGTCGACGCTACCCTTCATCTACCATCGGGATTAGTTTTATACTTAAATACTTGTTATTTAGTGCTGCGTTGAGCATGAACATTATATCGGGATCTTGTTTATTGCGAGACGGTTACTTGTTTAAGTCGAGAATAATGGTTGTTCGATTTATATGAGTAATATGTTTTATGCACATGCACCTTTGATAGATGGTCTATTCTTATTGAATCTCGATAGTGGAAATACACATATCAACAACATTGAGGCTAAACGTTTGAAATCAAGCGATAATTTGACCTATATGTGGCACTGTCGTCTTGGTCACATTGGAGTGAAGCGTATGAAGAAACTCCATTCCGATGGACTTCTTGAATCACTTGATTTTGAATCACTTGAAAGATGCGAAGCATGTCTGATGAGAAAAATGACTAAGACTCCATTTTCTGGTATGATGGAACGAGCTACGGACTTATTGGAAATCATACATACCGATGTGTGTGGTCCAACGAGTGTAGCATCGCGCGGTGGTTATCGTTATGTTCTTACCTTCACAGAAGACTTGAGTAGATATGGGTATATCTATTTCATGAAACATAAGTCCGAAACTTTCGAGAAGTTTAAGGAGTTTCAAAGTGAGGTAGAGAATCAACGTAACAAGAAGATTAAGTTTCTACGTTCTGATCGTGGAGGTGAATATCTAAGTTACGAGTTTGGCGAGCATTTAAAGAAGTGCGGAATACTTTCACAATTGACACCGCCGGGAACACCACAGCGTAATGGTGTGTTCGAACGTCGTAATCGAACTCTCTTAGATATGGTTCGTTCTATGATGTCACTTACAGATTTACCGCTATCATTTTGGGGTTATGCATTAGAAACAGCCGCATTCACTTTAAATAGGGCACCGTCTAAATCCGTTGAAACGACACCGTATGAATTATGGTTTGGCAAGAAACCTAAATTGTCGTTCCTTAAAGTTTGGGGATCTGAAGCCTATGTAAAGAAGTTCTGAGGACAAGCTTGAACCCAAAGCGGAAAAATCGTCTTCATAGGATACCCGAAGGAAACTATTGGGTATACCTTCTATCATAGATCCGAAGGCAAAATCTTCGTTGCCAAGAATGGATCCTTTCTAGAAGGAATTTCTCTCGAAAGAAGTGACTGGAAGGAAAGTAGAACTCGGCGAGGTTGTCGAACCTTCTCTCGAATTACAGTAGCGCATCACGGAAGAAGTTCTGTGGTGCTCGCACCAATTAGAGAGGAAGCTAATGATGATGATCATGAAACTTCGGTTGAAGTTGCTACAGAGCCTCGGAGGTCAACGAGAACTCGTACCACTCCAGATTGGTATGATTCCGTTATGAGTGTCATGTTGGTGGACAACACCGATGACCCCGAGACATATGAGGAAGCGATGATGAGCCCAGATTCCAATAAATGGCAAGATGCCATGAAATCCGAGATTGGATCCATGTACGAAAACCAAGTATGGACTTTGGTGGACTTACCGGATGGCCGGAAGGCTGTCGAGAACAAATGGATTTTCAAGAAGAAAACAGATGCTGGTGGTAATATTACTTTCTATAAAGCTCGACTTGTCGCAAAAGGGTTTCGACGAATTCAAGGAGTTGACTACGATGAGACTTTCTCACCAGTAGCGAAGCTAAAGTCTGTAAGGATTATGTTAGCAATCGATGCATATTATGATTATGAGATATGGCAGATGGATGTCAAAACAGCATTCCTCAATGGAGATATTGATGAAGAGTTGTATATGATGCAACCCAAAGGTTTTGTCGATCCTAAAGATGCTAACAAGGTATGCAAACTTCAAAGGTCCATCTATGGATTGAAGCAATCATCCCGAAGTTGGAATCAACGTTTTGATAAGGTAATCAAAAGTTTTGGTTTTATACAAACTTATGGAGAAGCTTGTATTTACAAGAAAGTGAGTGGGAGCTCTGTAGCATTCTTAATACTATATGTGGATGACATATTGTTGATTGGGAATGATGTAGACCTTCTTAATAGTGTCAAGGAATATTTGAATAATAGTTTTTCAATGAAGGATCTTGGCGAAGCAGCTTACATATTAGGCATAAAGATTTATAGAGATAGATCGAAAAGCCAAATATCATTGTCACAGAGTACATATTTGGACAAAGTTCTAAAGAGGTTTGGAATGGAAGCAAGCAAGAAAGGGTTCTTGCCCATGTTGCTCAATCGACCTTGAGTAAAACTCAAAGTCCGACATCGGTAGAAGATAGAGAAAGGATGAGTAAGACTCCTATGCCTCGACCATAGGATCTCTAATGTATGCCATGCTATGTACTAGACCCGACATTGCATATGTTGTTAGTTTAACTAGCAGATATCAAAGTGATCCGAGTGGATCATTGGACAATGATCAAAAACATCCTTAAGTACTTGAGAAGAACTAAGGATATGGTTCTTTCTTATGGAGGTGATGAGCAGCTCGTTGTTAATGGTTACACCGATGCTAGTTGGAACACCGATTCGGATGATTCTAAATCACAATCTGGATACGTATTTATTTTGAATGGTGCGTGATTAGCTGGAGGAGTGCAAAGCAAAGCGTTGTGGCGAGATCTTCAAATCGGAATACATGGCTGCCGGAGGCTTCACAAGCGATATGGATGAAAGATTTCATTACAGTGGGTGTGGTTCCTAGTCTGGACCCAATGTCTATCTCTTGTGATAACATGGGCGCCATAGCCAATGCGCAAGAACCAAGGTCACACAAGAAGTGAAGCATATCAAGCGTTTTCACGCTATTCGAGAACATATCCGGGATGGGGATATAAAGATTTGCAAAGTACACGGATCTGAATGTGGCGGATCCGTTGACTAAACCTCTCCAGGGCAAAACATGACCAACACCAAACTGCCATGGGTGTTGGTATATTACCATGTAATCTAGATTAGATGACTCTAGTGCAAGTGGGAGGCTGTTGGAGATATGCCCTAGAGGCAATAATAAATGTAGTTATTATTATATCTTTGTGTTTATGATAAATGTTTACATTCATGCTATAATAGTATTAACAAGGAAACATTGATACTTGTGTGATTTGTAAACTTAATTTGAAGTCCCTAGTATAGCCTCTATACTTCACTAGCTTGTTGGTTGATTAAATGATTGTGGTTTCCCTATCATGAACATTGAGATGTTATCAACAACAAGATCATATCGTTAGGAGAATGATATGGTGGACATACTCCATAGATAAGCATAGCATAAAGATCAAGTCATTTCAATAGTTCAATTGCTATATGCTCGATACATAGTAACCTAATTCCTTCGACCATGAGATCATGCATATCACCTTTGGGATGGATGCTTTGATGACATCAAACACCACACCGTGAATCGGGTGGCTATAAAGGTGGCATTGAGTGTTGGAAAGTATTGGTTGAAACACATGGATCAAGAGTGGGATTTGTCCATCCATATGACGGATAGATATACTCTGGGCCCTCTCGGTGGAATGTCATCCAATTATCTTGCAAGCATGTGACCGGGTCACAAGGGATCACATATCAGGAACGATAAAAGAGTACTTATCGGTACGAGGTTGAACTAGGTATGCAGAGATACCGACGGCATCATAACCTCGGATAAGTAAACTATCGTGAGACAAAGGGAAATTGGTATCGTATGTAAGTGGTTCATTCGATCGCAAGTAATCGTGAAATATGTGGAGCCATATGAATTTCAGATTCCTCTATTGGTTATTGTTAGGAGAAGTGTCTCGATCATGTCGCATAATTCACGAACCGTAGGGAGACACACTTAAGGATTCGACGTTGTTTGAGTAGTTATGGTATTATGAGAAAGACGAATGTTGTTGGTCTCGGATGGGATCCGGATATCACGAGGTGATCCGGAATGATCCGGAGAATAAGATTCATATAAGGAAAGTCCCGTTTGAGTTCGGGAATGATTAGGTGTTTTCATCGGGAATGTTCTAGAAGGGTCCGGATTGTCTCAAGACTCGGGGAGGGTACATGAATGTGTCATTGAATGATTGCATCATGTACTAAGTGTTCTTGCTGTTCCAAAACTTGAAAGTCAAACCGCCAGTTTGAAAGTCAAACGGCTAAAACAGAAAGCGTGGAAAACAGAAACTGGGAAATGGAAACTGTGGGAAACAAGCAAGAGGAGTTTGAAACCAACTTGGAGGAGGAGTTCCTCTCCTCCAAGTCAGCGCCCAGCCCTAGGCCGAGTTGGGGAGGGACTCCTCCCTCCCTGGCGCCTAGCCCCTCCACCTATAAAAGGAGGGGCAGGGCCTCCTCCTTGAGACACACAAGTTTCTACCTCTAATCTCCGGTTTAGAGCCGTTTGGTTTAGAGCTTCTAATTGCTTTATCCTGCGGTTTAGAGCCTTCTAATTGGTGTGTCTAATCTCTAGACCACTAATAGCCCTCTCTCATAATCCACCATACTCGCTCCGGCTTAGGCGAAGCCTGGGATTTCCCTCTACTTAGGTACCACTGCCAGTCTGCCGGAATCGCGAGAGAGTGCTACAACCTCACGCTGCTGGAACAAGGAGAGGAAGGTCTTCGAGTAGTCGAACGTGTGACCGATTGCGAAGCGCTGCCGAGAAAACAGGAAGGATCGTCCACACGATCTTGAGATCGGAAAGAGTACGACTACATCACCCACGAGAATCCGCTCTCGTTAAACACTTTGGAATCTTCGAGGGTAAGTTATTCCATCGACTCGTTGCTACAATCTAGTAGATAGATCTTGGCTTGTTTGTTTGTATGCGATAGAAAATTTTGTTTTCCATGCTACGAACCCCTACAGCAAGTGCTATAAATAGGGGACCTAGGGTTAGGGCTGAGAGTGGCTGCCCATTCAGCCGTGCTTCTCTCTCTCTCTCTCTCTCTCTCTCTCTCTCTCTCTCCCCGGCTCACTGATCAAGCAAGCACCTAAAGCACTAAGAAGAACCCTCACATCTACATCAACAAGGATCAGGTGAAGCAAATCAAGAGGAGGCCATGGCTGGACCCCCAGATCAAGGTACACACCTATGATCTCATCTTGTGTGGCTCAAAATCTTGAGCTAGATGATCCTCAAAGGATCTAACAGAAGGCACTTGTTCTAGGAGGGATAGATGGGCCAAGTCGAACTCTCGAATCTTTATGCCTGTGGTCAAGGACAGTATCAGTCTATTACATTCAAAGAATTCGCCTTCTTCAGGGCTTACTCTACTACTAATCTTGAAAAATCTTAGGGCACCCCAAAATGGAGCGTTGCGGTTTCTCCCTGCTCTTCATTGCATTGGATCTGTTTGGTGGTGGGTGTACCTGGGACGTGTGTTGTTCTCACGATTTGCATGTTACATCACTAAAAGTCCGACATGTACACTGTTTTGATTTCGATTTAGGGAGCATGATATTGCCGAATGATTCAGGTGTGTGGTGTTTTTTCTCTCCGCCGTATGCTGTAGATTTAGTCTCTTTGGTTGCAGTGCGGGTGCGCTGGGGCCTGAGGGGCGGTTTTGAGGTTTGGGGGAGATGCTGTTGCCGCCTGGTCCGTGGGTCTCTAATCAGTGGGCTTTCTGAATGGGAGTTTGATTGCCAGAGAATGTTGTGTTTTAGGGGAAATGCTATTGCCTCCTGGACCTTGGGGGTCTGGTGAGTGGGGACTCTGAAGTGGAGTTGCATTGCTGGAGACTGAAGATGTCATGTTGTTCCACAGCTCGGCAAAGCCTTCTCCCGAGTCCCGATCCTCGTTATCCACGTAACAGAATGTTTCACTGACATGCAGGCCCCAACCCTCCTCTCCCCACTCTCGTGCTCGCATCACCGATGCATCCGCTTATTCGCCTCCTCCGCCGCCGCCACGCCTTCCTTTTCTCACCGTTGTTCGCAGGAGGGCCTGTTTGGCGGGTCGCTTTCTACGCCGGGCCGCCTCCTACCGACTGCCGATGTTCCTTCCCGTTGCAGGTTGTGGAGGTGTCCGTGAGCCACCGTTAGAGACCACCCTATCGCCTCGAGCACTTTCGCCTCTACACCTCCTTCATCTCGAGGTTTGATATATCATTTATGTCTTGGTTGTTCTTAACTAGTAACAACCTTGAATCTACCGGTGGTAGAATTAACCCAATATTTTGGTGCCATGTAACCCACTCGTTTAGTGGAAACATTTTTTAAGGCTTCTTTCAAATCATCCCAAAATTGGGCCATGGTTCTACTAGATAAATCGAAGGGGTATCCTCTGCGTATTTGTTTTGTCCCTTCATCTCATTTTAATTGTTGCATGGCTCCTCAATGTAGCTAGATTAGATGTGGAAGGTAGTATTTGGAGTCTCTTCCCCATTTGCCCATAATCTAATCTTTGAAGATCCCAGTAGAAACAAGTTTTTTTCACAATGGGAGAAGCACCTCTCTAGAAGGTGTAGGATATAAGTGATCTGCAGTGATCTAAAGATTGTTATGATCAATCTAAGTCAAATTAATGATGATTAAGGGGTTGTTTAATAACAACCATTGGATGCCTTGATCAGGGGCATCCTGACCATCCATCCTAAGGTGCTGGTTCCTCTAGTGCAGGTGCTATAAATAGGGGACCTAGGTTAGGGTCGAGAGTGGCGCTCATTCACCGTGCTTTCTCTCTCTCTCTCTCTCTCTCTCTCTATTTTGAGATGGAGGGATTATTAATATCCATAATCCAGATATATTCACATATCAAAACATGTATTTGTGGCCCCTTTTTGGATTGTTTTTTTCTCCTTTCATTGTTGTTCCGCTTTTAGTTTAATTCAGAGATGTTATTTCTTTTCAAGTATTGTCTTGCTGGCTACTCGGTTGAGTGGATTGTCGGAAAGATCGCTGGTATGATTCATCTGCTCCCAAACCAACTTCATTGACCATGATCCTCATGTGGCGGTAAGGAATCGTGCCTCTGATTTCTTGTTTGATTTATTTATTTTGCTTCTAATGAAATTCTTTGTTGTCTAGTTGCAGAGCAAATTTTAGATGTAAGATACAAATAGAGAGCAAAAATAGCAGAATCATAATTGGCATTTCCTATCCGTGATCGGTGTGTCCGGAAAGCTTTTGAGGATGGTGTTGTGTATAGATGTTCAAATGATGATCGTGATGAGCAACATGGCTTGCGCAAGGTTTGGTCCATGATAAGAATTACTTTTTATTACGATAATACCGCTACTTATAGTGAGGTTGGTCCTTTCTTTCGGATACAAGGCCCCGAGATCCAAAGGTTGATTGGGAGGAAGTATATTGTCAATGTTGTGTTTCCCTTTAGTCGCCTCCGTGAAAGAAGATGGTCATCGTGTTTTATTCAGAGGATGGGTGCCTGTCCTCTAATGTTGGATTTGAACCTTAGGGCATGTTTGTTTTGTGTATAATGCAATAACTGAGTTTTATCAAAGATAAATGCTCGCGGAGAGGAGGTGTTTGATCTATGTATGTAGACTCGTTGGCTTGTAGTGTAATGCACAGACGGGTGAATGGTCTTCTTAACAAGATGACCCATGAGCAAGGTTCTAGTAAGAGGCTGGTTACCAGGGTGATCAGACAAGTGATCTAATATCTGAATAAGAAATTGCCGGTTGTGAATTTCATGAAAACTTTGTTGTTTTTCGCAATTTCTCAGCACTACTCAGAACTCTAAGTGGTGGCAAAACATCCACTATTCAAATACAATTGCAAAGGAGGAAGAATAGTTGGTATCAATCCTAGCGAGAGACTGCTTGTTGGTATGAGTATAGCATGTGTTCACCAAACAAACAAAAGAATGTCTTGGCAAAAAAATAAAAATCCTAGACTACTTCCGGAGGTCAAAGACTGGGATGTACGGCGAGGAGGCGGTGGCTCCATGGACACCCGTCGGGCCTACTGATCTGCGCAGCTAATCTGTCAACTGCCTCGCAAAGTGTGTCATAGCCGGAAGAAGACCATCGACCTCGGACCTAAGACGGTGCAGTTGTCCGGAAGTGACGACCAATCCGGTTGCGGTCCGCATCGGCTAGATTGTTTTGAGGACGATGTTCTTTTGATGGATCGAACGCGCACCATCTCCGCATAGTAGTCCGTAAGCTCGTGCTATACATCCGCATGGCTGTATCTTGGTTGACGCCGCATGGGCCTGCAGTGAGAATGGCTCGATTCTTTTTCATCCGCCGGTGGAGGCTTGTAGGACGCAGCATGGGCTTCCGACGCCTTGCCTGCCTCCCTCGCCTGCAGCAGCAAGATTTGGCAAAAACTAGATGAGGCGCGCCGCTGCTGATCGAATCGAAGCTCCCTGTGGCGCCGGCGTCGGAGATAGACATACCTCGGTGTCGTCCCCGCCAGTCCACGCCGGGCTCCCGGAGTTGCTGGAACTCCTCGGCCTCGGCCTCGGTCTCGACGCGCCTCGGCCTCCACGCGCGATCTTGGCGTCCTCGGTACCCAGTCGTCTCAACGCGCACTAAGCCTTCCCGCTGCGATCTTGGCGCCCTCTGTGCACTGGTCGCCTTCGCACCCTCAAGCGTGCTTGCTCATACCGGGCGCAGCCCCGCTCGCCTTGCCGCTTCTCTGTAGTCTGGGTCATGTCCACATGCAGCCGGGTCGGGCTGGTCGCCAGACTCAGTACTAAACTCTCACCGCACGTTACCACAGGGAAAGCCGTGGCGTGTGAAACAGGCAGGCGCACAAATGTAGCATGCCGTAGGCAAGCAACCTGTGACCTCACAGTCAAGAAAGGCCGGGCAGCACCCTCCACACATACCTCCCACGTCCTCCTGCCAAAAAGATGTACTTGACTGGGCACTCCTCTCCTCCTCCTC